>BQKN01064676.1:445574-476363 GCA_022839385.1 Asparagus kiusianus
ACTTGTCAATCCGCTTCAATAGGATGGCAGGTCCACTAAAACTATCACGTTAATGATCATCTCTGATAGTCTGTTTTTTTCAAATTGCCCCACCAATCC
This sequence comes from Asparagus kiusianus, assembly GCA_022839385.1. Classification (NCBI taxonomy): domain Eukaryota; kingdom Viridiplantae; phylum Streptophyta; class Magnoliopsida; order Asparagales; family Asparagaceae; genus Asparagus; species Asparagus kiusianus. The sequence continues at coordinate 445,674 of BQKN01064676.1, forward strand.
TCTTCAAGTAGGATGGCGGGTCAATCAAAACTATCACGTTAATGATTACCTCTGATAGTCCATTCCCTCCAAATTCTCTTGCTAATCCTCTTCAAGTAGAATGATAGGTCCACAAAAACTATCACGTTAACAGTTACCTCTGATAGTCAAACTCATCAGATAATGGCCTACCTGGTGATATGCCCCTATTCTGACTTAATGGATAGTGCCTCACTAGACGATGGGCATTATCTACCTCTTTTTATTCCCCTGCTAAGTCTTAATCAAGACTGGGGGTTGGTTACTTGGAATCTATTGGACTAAGAGTAACGAATCTTTCATATCGTCGGGTTAACATTACACTTCTGACGATCATCACCCCCACAGAGTATGAATGCAGCTTGCATCACTCCTAATTTATCACGTTAGCAATATACCTCTGACAATCAACTTATCAATCCTCCTTAATAGGATGATAAGTCCACAAAGTTGCTCCGATCGCAACATTCTCTTGTCACGTTAACATCATACCTCTGACAATTCACTTGTCAATCCTCGTCAATAGGATGATAAGTCCACAAAGTTGCTCCAATCGCAACACAAATCCTGTCACGTTAACACTAAATCTCTGACAAAATTCACTTATCAATCATTTTCAGTAGGATGATAAGTCCACCAGTTGCTCCAATCACAACACAAATCATGTCATGTTAACACTAAACCTCTGACAACCAAATCCACTTATCGACTCTCTTCAATAGAGCGATAGGTCCTCAAAGATCGCAACAATCCACTTATCGACTCTCTTCAATAGAGCGATAGGTCCTCAAAGTTACCCTGATCATAACAATCCACTTATCGACTCTCTTTAATAGAGCGATAGGTCCTCAAAGTTGCCCTGATCGCAACAATCCATTTATCGACTCTCTTCAATAGAGCGATATGCCCACAAACCAGTCAAGTTAACATCACACCTCTGACAACTAAACCAACTTATCGACTCTCTTCAATAGAGCGATAGGTCCATAAAATACTGTTAGGTTAACATCATACCTCTAACAGTCAAACCCCCCAATGAACTTGTTAATTCTTCTTCAACAAGAATAGCAAGTTTTCATTATAAAATCCCCAGCGGATTAACGATTTTTTAGAATTATCCTAGTGATAGTGAAGAAAATTTCCGAATTTCACTCTAAGTAAAAATTCATGCCAAGTTAATACTACACCTCTGGCACTTCCAATTTTCTTTCAGTGTTTCGAGTGAAAATATAACACAGGAAGAAATAGTAACAAAGTCTACGTATTCAACATCGTAGCAGGTTGTTATTAATAACACCAGAATCCATGCCTTACACGTATGAGGGACTTTATCTCGATCCCTAATTAGAGATAAGTCTACGCCTAACACGTGTTGCCGGTTAGTCTTTTGCCGTGAAAAGGACATCAAAATCCATGCCTAACACGCATGGGGAATTTTATCCCAAATCCTAAGTAGGGATAAGTCAACGCCTAACACGCGTTGCCAGTTAGTCTTTCACCGTAAAAAGAACAAAAGTCTACGTATTCAACACCGTAGCAGGTTGTTATTAATAACGCCGAAATTCATGCCTTACACGCATGGGAGACTTTATCTCGATCCCTAATTAGAGATAAGCCTACGCCTAACACGCGTTACCGGTTAGTTTTTTCGTAAAAATGACGAAGTCTATGTATTCAAAATCATAGCATCAAGTCTAAGAGGGTTAATTCTCTTAGCACAACGTTACATGTAAAACGGATTCAAATAATTCATATGCTAGCCCGACTCAAACGGTAGTCGGTAAAGGCTTATCAAATCCGTTGATGGCTGAGGGTTTACCAAAAATCCTATGTATGTTCGTAAATCCATTAGCTTAATGGATGTGAGCCGAGACTTGAAACGAATAAGCTGAAGATAAGTCTCAAAGACTTAGTCAAAAATGCATGAAAGTCACCTCCGCGTCTCACATCGAAACGCCAAGGTCAGACCCGTGTCGCAAAAACCACAATGCCAAGGTCAGACCCGCGTCGCAAAAACGATAACGCCAAAGTCATAGCCGCGTTTTAAGTCAAAATGCTGAGGTTAGACCCGCTATATGAAAACCAAACGCTGAGGTCAGATCCGCGACGCAAAAACCGAACGCTGAGGTCACACCCGTGTTCCAAATTCAACATGCAAGGGTGAGACTCGCGTCTCAAGTTCAAAATGCAGAGTCCACCCCCACATTCCAGAAGCAGGATTATGACGCATACCTTCACACAGGTCCTACATGACAAATCTCTTCAACCAAGATGCCTTCGAAGCGAGTGCAGAGAACGACTCCTTTACGACAAGGAATCAACAGCTCCAAGATCAGAGTTAAGATCCAAAGTATTCCGAAAATTCGTCCCAGTCAACCGCGAACTTTCGAAAACTTTGGAGGGGGTTCTATAGGCTGTCTAAAAATCACAATAGATAGCTTATCCCCCATCAAACACCGATGATGGAAGTTACAATCTGACGACTTCCAGAAGCTATAAACTGAAGACTTTCACGTAGATCGATGAAGGTTATAATCTGACGACCTTCACGACAACCGATGAGAGCTCTAGTTCAACAGCATTCACAATCAACATCGGGAGTTATAATCTGATGACTCTCATATTCTCAAGGAGCCAAGACGAAGATTACAAGATAATGATCTTTGCAACGCTATGACAAAAGAGATTACTTGGTGATAATCTCTTCAAGGCAAGACGCGGAGGTGCTCCCCGTGTATCAACACCAAAACACGGAGGTCCTCCCCGTATGTCAACAGTAAAACGCTGGAGTCGGACCCGTGTTATAACATCAAAACGCGAGGGTCGGACCCGCGTTACAACATCAAAAACACGAGGGTCGAACCCACGTTACAACATCAAAATGCTGGGGTCGAACCCACGTTACAACATTAAAACGCTGGGGTCGGACCCGCGTTTTTCAACGCCCAGCGGGTACCCAACTCCGCGCCTCCAGTCTAAAATGCGGAGTTAAGTTCCTGAACACCAACGGGGGCGTTTGACTCGTTCAAGCACGAGCTGAACGGTTGCAGGAACCGTTTTTTCTCCATGATCTGAGGGATTTCCGCCCTACTTGGGAGCGGATTAAGAGGGCGGTTACACCCCTCTCAATCCCATTATGGAAAGAATTAAGGGGGCGGTTACACCCCTTAATTCCCTATAAATATGGGTAAACTCAATTGAGTTGAGGCTGGCACATTCGGTTCTGGACTGGGCAGCAAAGGGGGAGCATCGATTGGGAAATCGGCATTCATCCTTTGGAGCATTCCTTGAAGCTTTCGGCCTTGGCTTGAGAACTGATTCTCGGTTCAAATCAACTCTTTTTCAAGAGTTTCCAACTCGTTCAGAGTTATCAACTAGTCCAGAGTTTCAAACTTGCCATGCAAGTTCTCCACAACATCAAATCGTGAGGAGGAGATATCATTCCGGTGAATCAAGACGTGCGGATCATCAACGGAAAGCAAATTCGACGCAAGCAATCGAAGGAGGCATTCCATCGCTACCGAGAAGAACCCAGTTTTAAACAAAGGGGAGAATCAAATTCGTTCTCCTCTCTTTTGTAATCAAGTTGTAATTGGGATTGAAAGAATACAAATCAAATTTCTTTTCTTCTCTTTATTGCAATTTTCCAACATACAGTCTAACAATCCGCCTCCTTTCCCAAGTCCAGTACCTGATTCTTCTCAAGGAGCTGCCACTGAATGTTACATAATCATCACTGTGTTCCTACGAAGTAGTTATCTATTTCATCAAATCTATACTTTGAAACATCCCCATACGATAGAGAACTTTCAATAAGATACATGAATTAAAAAATAAAATTTGAGTTTATCAAACATGCACATAAGCATGCACCACTACATACACATATATTACAAGACATGCTCAGATAGAGCTAACAAATTTATCCAAAAATTAAAATAACATTAGAATAATTTCATGCTATGAATTAGCCAAATAATAACTACTGAATTTTATGTTCTCAAGCATATAGTGTCTTATAACCTTACAATTCGAAACATTGGTTCAAAAATTCAAGGAAGATTCTTAAAATTACTAATTTCATAATACTTGATACAATGTTACAATCAAAATCCGAACAACCTTAAAAAAGTGTATGTAAATGTAGTGATATATCATTCAAAATTCCCAAATGTTCATTACAATTAAATGTCTAAGGAAAAATCTCTTGAAATTCAAATAATCTGCAAAACATATGTCTTGAAGAAGTCGGAATGAAAATAACGGGATGACAGAAATGATAGAAAAGTTTAATTCGTCCACAATCTTTATACTTAGGACCATCTTCCAAGTTTCTCTAAATGAGTTGATGTCATCCACAAAATCATATTTTCGTGCAATGGCCTAACATTTGTTAAGATGGAAATTTGTTAAGTTAGAAAATAAATTTAGAAAAATATTAACAAAGCATCAAATTTATTGGGCTTGTGTAATAAGATATAGCTCAGCTTAAATAACTTTGGCAAAATAGAGCTAATAACATGTATATTAGTCTGATTTACATGCGTAGTTATATTAACATCATGATATTCATCAGATTGACAAGTATTCTATACAGCAAATAGTGCATAAGAGTGGGTACTGAAGGGGAAAAAATCCAGTTTGAGATAGATTTATTTCTAACATTATGAATTATTGTGCCTTCAGATCCCGCAATATTGCTAACGAAAGAAGTGCTTCCACACCTGATCTTTTTTGAGAAAGATATAGAGAAAGAGAACCCGAGGAATTGTAGTCGTATTTAAATTTTATTATTTGTGGGAGATGCTCTATAAGATTTGACAAAATCTAAACTTTCTATTTTTACCCTACATCCATGTGATATGTCATGCTTACAAAGATGTTAAGAAGCATAAGCATATGTTAAGTTCAAAATTGAAATCAGCATGCTCATTTATTGTATGCAATCATGGTCTATAGAATCACAAAGTGGCCAGCTTTTAAAAAGATCAAAAACTGATCCATCGTGGAATAGAGACAAACAAATTTCCAATTGCAATTATATTAGACAAAGCTTTGGATAAAGGATGCATGATTAAATAGATTAAGGATGCAACTACATGATCCTCATAATTCATTCTATGTGGATTAAGGATGCAACTACGTGACCTGTAGAATTCTTCTAGATGAGTCATGTGGTCCGCACAGCCCAAATATGATCTATAAGGATCGGGAATACATCAAGCTTATTACTCACTGCAACACTTACCACATAATTGTTAACATGAAATGGCTGATAGATTGTCATGGATATTTAACACAAAGAAAGTATAAAAACTCAGTTATAATACAGGATCTACTCTAGACCGTTTTTAAGGAATCCCAGTCCTTTTACTGCATATTTGTCAACATTAAGAAGTAAAATGTTACTGACAGTAGATTAAATTATGGCTACATAAAACATAGAACACCCGATTACTCTATTTCACTCCTCTCATTCTTATCCCTACACCATCTCAACTGTCATGTACTCATGAACAGTGTGCGCAAATCCAACAGTAAACTGAGAAATGGCATCAAACTTGTTTGCCCAGGTTTGCAGTGCTTGACATGTTATTGGCTTATCAGATACCTTTAACTCACTTAAAGTTCGTTGTCCTCCCAACTGACATCCAAATGTATTTCAATCAATTGAATAATGAAGACATGTTTTATTAACACAAGTAAACAACATTATTTCAATAATTATGGCTCTTCTTTCAGAAAAATAATAATAATATGATAATTGATGGCCCTTGCTAATACAAATCTAAATACATCATTCAAGCAGAAAAGATCATATCAAAATTTTACTGACCGTTAACCATAAGGCATTTGGAAGTAATTTTACCTAAGAAGTAAAAATTTTAAAATCATTATTCTGTCAATAAGCAAGCATAATATACGAAATAGAAATATTTTTTTTTAAAATTATTATATTTCTAATAAAGATTTACCGCTATATGGTTTTGTCTTTGCAAGCTGAATCACCATTATTATAATTCCTGAATTAGCATTCTGTACATAATCGGTCACTTGAACAGCGTAATCACCCCATAAACTGCATTACAATTTAATGTTGCTGCAAGTAGATAAATATTTAGAACGAAATGCATATACACAAACTCAATCGCACACGCATGCTGATTACTATAAATAATATGCAAGTTAATTGTATATATTTGTACTCACTTGCTATCTTGGAGTTCAAGCTCCAATAATTTTCTTTTACTTCCATTGCTCTCAACTTCTTTTACATTTCCAATAGTAATTAGCTCTCCAATGATATCTGACAAATGTCATACAATATAAAGAAAATATTAAAAATCACATAAGTATCAACTATATTAAAAAACAATATTGAAATTAAAAATAATAATACTAAACTGTAAATTTAATTTGAAATAGTCGTCATTTAAGCTTACCTATTAAGGTAGTTGAGTTGATACGATTAGCAATTATATCCCCAAAGTCAACTAATCCAAATGAATAGGAAGGTATTGCAAAACTCTTACATTTTTTAACAAATGTAGAGCAGAGGAAGTTAATTCTATATGCGTGATCAGTAGCTCTATAATTTCCAACATTTTCTCCAACACCAAAATTCGTAATTAGATAGCAGTTGCCTTCATTCAATTATGATTTGAATTTATCTATCAATTTGTTCTTGATCGTTGCTTGAATTTTTGCTCCCTTTCATAAAAAAGAGAATATCAAGAATGTATAATCTTAAATTATATACATTAAAGGAAAATAATAACTGAATTGATAAAAAGATTGAATGAAGAGTGAAAGACAATACCTTTTCATCCAGTAAAAGCAGCTCAATAGTGTTGATCACATTCGAAATATTGAATTTCATCACATTCCATAACCTTATGACTCTAACCATCACTTTCCAAGTTTCCTTGTCTGGGTTTATTTCAGAAATAAAATCTAGTTTTAGTGCCATATTCAATCTGTATATCAATATAAATAGAGGGAAATGCTGCAATAGATAAATTTTTTGGAACCCTTTATAACTCATAATTTTGTATTCTCTCAATTTTGTAGTATTGAATGGAACCACTGCTTGTTGTATGAATACAACTGGAGCTGCTTTTTGTATTGAAGCAGAGGTGGCAGTTCAGACGGCAACAGGAGCAGGACCAGCAGTAAGATTAATACATAGTTTCTTGAGCATATTAACCATATTATGTTGAAGCTTCTGATTATATCAGTAATAAGGAAAGGAGGTTAAGCGGAGCCTGGCCTCCTATGTATGAATTAAATTTCCCCTACATGCCTTAAAGATGGTTATGTTCTTATTTCTTCCCTGCTTTTATCTCATTTATAGGAAACTATTGTTTGTTGGAAAATTGCAATAAAGAGAAGAAAAGAAATTTGACTTTGATTCCTTTAATCTCGGTTATAATTCGATTACAAAAGAGAGGAGAACTAATTTGGTTCACCCCTTTGTTTAAATCTGGGTTCTTCACGGTGGCGATGGAGTGCCTCCTTCGATTGCTTGCGTCGAATTTGCTCTCCGTTAACGATCCGACGTTTTGATTCACTGGAATGATGTCTTCTCCTCACGATTTGACGTTGTGGAGAACTTACGTGGCAAGTTTGAAACTCTGGACGAGTTGATAACTCTAAATGAGTTGGAAACTCTTGAAAAAGAGTTAATTTGAACTGAGAATCGGTTCTCAAGCCAAGGCCGAAGGCTCTCAAGACTGCTCCCAAAAGATGAATGTTGATCTTCCTTTTGTGCAGTTTTGATCTTCAGAACTCCAACTCGAAGATCCCCAAGAAGAAGCCAAAGATCTCCTCCTCGCTGGCAAGTCTCAGATCCAAAAAGCCAGCCCGAACTCAATTGAGTTTACCCGTATTTATAGGGAATTAAGGGGTGTAACCACCCCCTTAATTCTCTCCATAATGGGGTTGAGAGGGGTGTAACCGCCCCCTTAATCCGCTCCCAAGTAGGGCAGAAATCCCTCAGATCGTGGAGGGAAAACGGTTCCTGCAACCGTTCAGCTCTTGCTTGAACGAGTCAAACGCCCACGTTGGTGTTCAGGAACTTAACTCCGCATTTTAGACTGGAGACGCGGAGTTGGGTACCCGCTGGGCGTTAAAAAATGCGGGTTCGACCCTAGCGTTTTAATGTTGTAACGCGGGTCCGACTCCAGCGTTTTGATGTTGTAACGTGGGTTCGACCCCAGCGTTTTGATGTTGTAACGTGGGTTCGACACTCGCGTTTTGATGTTGTAACGCGGGTCCGACTCCAGTGTTTTGATGTTGTAACGCGGGTTCGACCCTGGCGTTTTACTGTTGACACACGGGGAGGACCTCCGCGTCTTGTCTTGAAGAGATTATCACCAAGTAATCTCTTTTGTCATAGCGTTGAAAAGATTATTGTCTTGTAATCTTCGTCTTGGCTCCTTGAGAATATGAGAGTCGTCAGATTGTAACTTCCGATGTTAATTGTGAATGCTGTTGACCTAGAGCTCTCATAGGTGTTTGATGGGGGATAAACTATCTATTGTGATTTTTAGACAGCCTACAGAATCCCCTCCAAAGTTTTCGAAAGTTCGCGGTTGACTGGGACGAATTTTCAGAATACTTTGGATCTCAACTCTGATCCTGGAGCTGTTGATTCCTTGTCGTAAAGGATTTGTTCTCTGCACTCGCTTAGGAGACATCTTGGTTGAAGGGATTTGCCACGTAGGACCTATGTGAAGGTATGTGCCATAATCCTGCTTCTAGAATGCGGGGGTGGGCCCTGCATTTTAAACTTGAGACGCGGGTCTCACCCTTACATGTTGAATTTGGAACACGGGTGTGACCTAAGCATTCGGTTTTTGCATCGCGGGTCTGACATCGGCGTTTTGACTTGAAACGCGGCTGTGACCTTGGCGTTGTGGTTTTTGCGATGCGGGTCTGACATCGGCGTTTTAACTTGAAACGCGGCTGTGACCTTGGCGTTGTGGTTTTTGCGACGCGGGTCTGACCTCGGCGTTTTGACTTGAGACGCGTAGGTGACTTTCATGCATTTTTGACTAAGTCTTTGAGACTTGTCTTTCGCTTATCTGTTGCAAGTCTCAGCTCACATCCATTAAGCTAATGGACCTATGAATATGCATAGGATTTTTGGCAAACCCTCAGCCATCAACGGATTTGATAAGCCTTTACCGACTACCGTTTGAGTCGGGCTAGCATGTGGATTGCCTAAGTCCGTTTCCACATGTAACGTTGTGCTAAGAGAATGAACTCTCTTAGACTTGATGCTATGATTTTGAATACATAGACTCTGCCATTTTTACGAAAAAATACTAACCGGCGACGCGTGTTAGGCGTAGACTTATCCCTACTTAGGATTTGGGATAAAGTTCCCCATGCGTGTAAGGCACGGATTTTGGTGTCTTTTTCATAGCAAAATACTAACAGGCAACGCGTGTTAGGCGCAGACTTATCTCTAATTAGGGATCGAGATAAAGTCCCCCATACGTGTAAGGCATGGATTCTGGTGTTATTAATAACAACCTGCTACGATGTTGAATACGTAGACTTCACCATTATTACGGGAATAGGCTACCCGGCAGCATGTGTTAGATGCAGACTTATCTCTAATTAGGGATCGAGATAAATTCCCCCATGCGTGTCAGGTATGGATTTCGGCGTTATTAATAACAACCTGCCACGATGTTGAATACGTGGGTTTTTGTCCTTTTTACGGTCAAAGACTCACCGGCAACGCATATTAGGCGTTGACTTATCCCTTCTTAGGATTCGGGATAAAATTCCCCATACATGCAAGGTATGGATTCAGAGATTATTAATTTAATGATAATCACTGGCTACGATATTGAATACATAGACTTTGTCACTATTTCTTCCTGTGTTATTCGAAACACTGAAAGAAAATTAGAAGTGCCAGATGTGTAGTATTAACTTGGCGTGAATTTTCACTTAGAGTGAAATTCAGAAAATTTCTTTATTATCATTGGGATAATTCCAGAAAATATTTAATCCACTGGGGATTTTATAGTAAAAACTTGCTATTCTTGTTGAAAAAGGATTAACAAGTTCATTGGGGAGAGTTTGACTATTAGAGGTGTGATGTTAACCTAACAGTATTTTATGGGCCTATCGCTCTATTGAAGAGAGTCGATAAGTTGATTTGTGTTGTCAGAGGTGTGATGTTAACTTGACTGGATTTGTGTTGCGATCGGAGCAACTTTGTGGATTTATAATCCTATTGAAGATGATTGATAAGTGAATTTGTCAGAGGTTTAGTGTTAACGTGACATGATTTGTGTTGCGATTGGAGCACCTTTGTGGACTTATCATCCTATTGACGAGGATTGATAAGTGGATTGTCAGAGGTATGATGTTAACGTGACAAGAGAATGTTGCGATCGGAGCAACTTTGTGGACTTACCATCCTATAAACGAGGATTGATAAGTGGATTGTCAAAAGTTTGATGTTAACGTGATAAGAGAATGTTGCGATCAGAGCAACTTTGTGGACTTACCATCCTATAAACGAGGATTGATAAGTGGATTGTCAGAGGTATGATATTAACATGACATGATTTGTATTGCGATTGGAGCAACTTTGTGGACTTATCATCCTATTGACGAGGATTGATAAGTGGATTGTCAGAGGTATGATGTTAACATGACAAGAGAATGTTACGATCGGAGTAACTTTGTGGACTTATCATCCTATTGACGATGATTGATAAGTTAATTTATCGGAGGTTTAGTGTTAACGTGACAGGATAAATGTGTACTTGTGACTTGCACAAGGTTTTGGGAATTAGCGTCTCGCTGGGGAGACTTGCTAAGTGAGTTTATCATCGGAAGCGATGAGTTCTGATACTTGTGATAAGATTTTGAAGACTTAGTTTCTTGCTGGGGAAGATTGCGATTCGAGCAATTTTGAGGACCTATCATCCTATTAACAAGGATTGATAAGTTAATTGTCAGAGGTGTATTGTTAACGTGACAAATTAGGAGTGATGCAAGATGCATTCATACTCTGTGGGGGTGATGATCGTCAGAAGTGTAATGTTAATTCGACGATATGAAAGATTCGTTACTCTTAATCTAATGGATTCCAAGTAACCAACCCCCAGTCTTGATTAAGACTTAGCAGGGGAAGAAAAAGAGGTAGACAAGGCACATCCTATTGACAAGTTGATGGACTATCAGAGGTAAATGTTAACGTGATAGTTTTGTGGACCTGCCATCCTATTGAAGCGGATTGACAAGTTGATGGACATGACAGTTCTGGTAGATTTTATGGTTGACAGAGGTACTTTATTGAACGTGACAACTCAAAAAATTTATTATTCATAATCCAATGAACTACAAATAAACCAACCCCAAGTCTTGAACAAGTACAAGGGGAAAAAAGGTAGACATGACACATCGCCTAGTGAGCCATTATCTAACGAGTTTGACTATCAGAAGTAACTGTTAACGTGATAGTTGTTAGACCCGCCATCCTACTAAAGAAGGTTGGCTTCAGCGGCCGTAGTGTCTTCCGGTTCTGATTGGGAAGAGTGAGCTTGATCCGATTGCTCAGGAGAAGATTGGGCTTGGTCCGATTGCTTGGGCCGATCCTGCCTACTTTGTTCTTCAGCTTTGATCCTGTCAATAATCTTTTGAGCCTGTTCGCCTTGAGAGATCAGTTGCCTCCAGGAACGGCAGTCTGCAACCCCTATTCGAGCTAGGATGTTGGTCTGCAGGTTGTGTCGACGGGTCTCTACTAAGGTAGACTGTGTCATACCTGACGAACACCGAAGAGCCATGGTTCGGAACCTCTTGACGAAGGCTTTGACAGACTCCCTCTTCTTCTGCTTAGTGACGAGAAGAGTATGGATTGAGACTTCTGTATCCTCTTCAAAGAATCTTGATAGGAAAAGTCTCTCTAAATCTGCCCACTTTTGGATACATCCGGTAGGTAGTTTCCTGAACCATTCAAAGGCAACTCCCTTAAGAGTGCCAATGAACAATCGAGCCAGAATGACATCGTTTGATATCACATTTCCCGTCTGTGACTTGAAATGATAGATATGTTGGTTCGGTGATCCCGTGCCGTCAAAAGTTTGTAGCGTCGGGACCTTAAATTTTGGAGGATAAGGGTCTGCATCCCATTCGGTAGGATAAGGCCTGGTAACTCCCTCATCTTGGAGCTCGCTCCTGTTAGCAATGACATTTAGATGGGCTTTCAATTCCTCGATTTTAGCCGACTGAGGATTTTGCTTATTCTTAGCTTCTCTTCCTTCATCAGAGGAAGATTCTAGGTTGTGGGCTTCTTGGTCAGAAGCCGTATCATCAACCATTTTTTTCCTTCTCTTTGCTTGTGTGAGGTCAGGACGAAGGCGTACTTTCCCTTCGGGAAGATTCTTGCCTGAGTGACAAATCTGTCTTCTGAGATTTGGCATTGTCTGCGACGAGTTGAGTCAACAGGATCAGGAGTTCATTGATGCCCTCCTGCTGAGATTTGAGCATGGCCTCTTGCTCATCAAGCCTCTTTACGAGATCTTCATGGTTTCCCGTCATATAAGCGGAGCTCTCATGTTCAACAAAAGAGCTTGATGATTGGGACTCTGCAATGGCTGAGTGTTCATCATCAGAATTGGTTCCTCTAGCTAATCTCCGATAATTGACAGGGGGAATGGCACCTGTTCGCGTCCGAGTGCGTTGGTAGATTCCTTCAAACTCGTTAGTGATTTCTCTGACAGTCGGTGAACGACTTGTCTCAGAGTCATCGAAACTAGGACCCGAGGCTTTCCCTCTGCTGATCATATTGATAGTGACCTCGGGATATTCGGTCTCTGGAGACTTCTTCCTGTGAGAACGTCGTCGTTGGTCGAGCAAAGCAACGTTCATAAATTGGTCGAACACCAATTGTTTGGCCGCATATAGGCAGCATTGACATTTCGAGAGGACCGTAGGAATGACTGGTTGCATCGGTCTTTCTCTCGATTTGAACTCTCTCAAGTATGTTGTAAAGACTCGAGAATTTCTCACTAATTGTGAGGTTTGAATTAGAACCCCCAGTCCATGATTGGACAGGACTGGCTCTTGGTGAACATGGACCTTGTTGAGATGCCTTGAATCCATGAACTTTTTATATCCGCCCCTCAACCTAGTCGCGCTACGCAGAGTATTCGGGGGTCTCGCTTTAGCACCTAAGACGCGAAGGTCACATTTGGCAACTAAGACGCGAAGGTCGTGTTTGGCACCTGAGACGCGAAGGTCGTGTTTGGCACCCGAAACGCGAAGGTCGCGTTTGGCACTTGAAACGCGAGGGTCGCGTTTGGCACTTGAAACGCGAGGTCCGCATTTTGGTTTGGCAACATGAGGGTCGCGTTCTTCATTGTCGACGTGAGGGTCGCGTTTTGACTGGGAAACGTGAAGTTGAAGTTCGCGTTCAACGAAGGCTTGAGGTCCGCGTTTTGACTGTAAAACACACCATTGAGGGCCATGTTCAGTCTGGTTCTCGCGAGCTTTAGTCTCCTTTGAAACTTTGTGGATCTTACGCATAGCCTTGGGGCTAAGGGATCCGGAGGAGATAGCCTCCTCAAACTTGGCTTGATCAAACTCTACCACGAGAGTTTCGACGGTCGTTCCAGTGAGATGAACATCGAATTGCGCCACCACTTCTTCGTCAGAAAAGCTAGTCCCCAGCGGAGTCGCCATCATTTGTTTGTTGGAAAATTACAATAAAGAAAAGAAAAAACTTTTGACTTTGATTCCTTTAATCTCGGTTACAATTCGATTACAAAAGAGAGGAGAACGAATTTGGTTCACCCCTTTGTTTAAATCTGGGTTCTTCACGGTGGCGATGGAGTGCCTCCTTCGATTGCTTTCGTCGAATTTCCTCTCCGTTGACGATCCGACATTTTGATTCACTGGAATGATGTCTTCTCCTCACGATTTGACGTTGTGGAGAACTTGCGTGGAAAGTTTGAAACTCTGGACGAGTTGATAACTCTGAATGAGTTGGAAACTCTTGAAAAAGAGTTAATTTGAACCGATAATCGGTTCTCAAGCCAAGGCTGAAGGCTCTCAAGACTGCTCCTAAAAGATGAATGTTGATCTTCCTTTTGTGCAGTTTTGATCTTCAGAACTCCAACTCGAAGATCCCCAAGAAGAAGCCAAAGATCTCCTCCTCCCTGGCAAGTCTTAGATCTAAAAAGCCAGCTGTAGGCTGTCTAAAAATCACAATAGATAGCTTATCCCCCATCAAACACCGATGATGGAAGTTACAATCTGACGACTTCCAGAAGGCTATAATTTGAAGACTTTCACGTAGATCGCTGAAGGTTATAATCCGACAACCTTCACGACAACCGATGAAAGCTCTAATCAACAGCCTTCACAATCAACATCGGGAGTTACAATCTGACAACTCTCATATTTTCGAGCAGCTAAAGCGAGGATTACAGAACAACGGTCTTTGCAACGCCTTACAGAAGAAGTTACAAATCAACTAGCTCCTTCTAAAACGCGGAAGTCATCCCCGCGTTACAATTATGGAAGTGCAGGCGACCCCGCGTTTCCAAGTCACAAATCAACGTGAGCGACCCTCGCGTTCGTGGGAGTTCAACCCACACCGACCCCCGCGTCACCAAGTAGGCGACAAGCCAAAACGTGAGCGACCCTCGCGTTTATCAATGTTCAGCTAACACCCAACCTCGCGTCTCAATCCTAAGACACGAAGTTGGGTTCTAAACGCCAGATTGGGCGTTTGACTTGTTCAAACACAAGTCGAACGGTTTCAAAACTGTTTCCCACGATCTGAGGAAATCACGCCCACGTAGGAAGGGATTTAGAGGGCAGTTACACCCCTAATCTCCCTATATAAACTCAATAAACTCAACTGAGTTCAGGGCTTTTTCTTTTTGGCTGGCTTTTGGAAACGAAGACTTGGCAGCAAAGGGGAATCCTTGGAGCATTCCTGGAGCTTGGGAGATCTGCAACAGGAGCTTCTTCATCCTTGGCTTACAACCGATCTTCGGTTCAAAACAACTCTTTTACAGAGTTCTTCAAAACTCATTCAGAGTTATCAACTCATCCAGAGTTTCAAACTTGCCACGCAAGTTCTCCACAACGTCAAATCGTGAGGAGAAAACATCGTTCTAGTGAATCAAGACGTGCGGCTCGTCAACGGAGAGCAAACTCGACGCGAGCATTCGAGGGAGGCACTCCATCGCCACCGTGAAGAACCCAGTTTTAAACAAAGGAGAAAACCCAATTCGTTTTCTTCTCTTTTGTAATCAAGTTGTAATCAGGATTTAAAGGAATTCAATTCAATTTTCTTTCGTTCTTTTCATTACAATTTTCCCTACATACACCAGCCCGAACTCAATTGAGTTTACCCATATTTATAGGGAATTAAGGGGTGTAACCGCCCCCTTAATTCTCTCCATAATGGGGTTGAGAGGGGTGTAACCGCCCCCTTAATCCGCTCCCAAGTGGGGCAAAAATCCCTCAGATCGTGGAGGGAAAACGGTTCCTGCAACCGTTCAGCTCTTGCTTGAACGAGTCAAACGCCCACGTTGGCGTTCAGGAACTTAACTCCGCATTTTAGACTAGAGACACGGAGTTGGGTACCCGCTGGGCGTTGAAAAATGTGGGTCCGACCCTAGCGTTTTAATGTTGTAACGCGGGTCCGACTCCAGCGTTTTGATGTTGTAACGTGGGTTCGACCCCATCGTTTTGATGTTGTAACGTGGGTTCGACCCTCGCGTTTTGATGTTGTAACGTGGGTCCGACTCCAGCATTTTGATGTTGTAACGCGGGTTCGACCCTGGCATTTTACTGTTAACACACGGGGAGGACCTCCGCGTCTTGTCTTGAAGAGATTATCACCAAGTAATCTCTTTTGTCATAGCGTTGCAAAGATCATTGTCTTGTAATCTTCGTCTTGGCTCCTTGAGAATATGAGAGTCGTCAGATTGTAACTCCTGATGTTAATTGTGAATGTTGTTGAACTAGAGCTCTCATCGGTGTTTGATGGGGGATAAACTATCTATTGTGATTTTAGACAGCCTACAACTATTAACATCCTAAAACCCAAATCTCGATCTAGCATTTTGCACTCATTGTATTTAACCATTAGATTTTTGACATGGACAGAGCTGAGTATGTGTGTTGTGAATCTAGATCATAAGCAGGTTTATAAATTAGATAATATATTACAATTACCCCAGAAAAAATACGATAATAAAAGGGGCAACAATCTGGAACATAACTATATAGCAAGACATGGTAAAAACCGTAATGCTACTAAAAGCGCATGCTAAAGATAAATGTATAAGAAATTGCACATGCTTATGTAAGTGATCATATTCATCCACTGTCACCTTAGTTAAGAGAATTTAACACATAATAAACCAAAGCAATTAAAGGGTCTTTCCCTCATAACAATAAGATATTCACACCCAAAAGCAAATATCACTTCTTCTGCATATCAACAACATGTTTAACTGTAGAATATCTTTTTCAACTTTATTTCATGCAATGTTGGATCAATTTGAGCTTATAAGCAGTGATAAATATGTCAGCCATATTTGCAGCAAGGCATGTAGATCATCAGAAACAAATAGATAATGCTCAAAACCAAGACAGAATAATATCTTCATAGCAGTTTGGTCTTCTACAAATTCAAGCATGAAAAATAAAAAAAATTACAAATGCATGTTTCAAAATAAAAATTTAACGCTTATACAGAGAGGACTTTCTTTAGGTAACTTGCATGACTAAGATTTCAATAACAAAAAGAAAGATATTACATAGAGAATAAAAAAACATAAGTCATAATTCCACGGTATGTTATGAATACATATCTATGTGCAATTGCATACAGTCAACTACAACTTTAATGTAGGTTTGCATAGAGAACAGGGTGTGCAATGGAAATAATTGTGCAATGGAAAACTAAATAAATATTTTTTAACATCACCTATGTTAAAAAAATAAGCATGTCTGCCTGTGAAAGAGATTGGCGGCGTTATATTCGGCTGTACACATGATAAATTTTCTGAGTGTCTCTCAAGGAAACTCTTTGGTTTGTTACTGCAGGTTTCCTGTGCTTAAATTATATATTGGAGATAGTTTACCTCAATGCATAAATACATTCAGCTCAAAGAAATGTAGTTGACAAACATGAATTTTGTTGTTGACTAAATAATACATACTATAAATTAGGTTTTCTGGTGTTATTCATAATGATTTATGTTTACTTGACAGGTTTGTCATACGGGCACATCTCCTATGTTAAAAAAATAAATCTGATATTACGTAGGTTTGCATAGAGAATAGGGTGTGCAATAGAACTAATAGTGTTTGGACTTGTCCTTCTGAAATCATCATAGATTTCACTATGCTAAACAAACTTTCCTTTAATTGTCAAACACGACTCATATGCTGAAAGTTTCAAACGCATGCTAAAGATAAATGTATAAGAATTTGTACATACTAATGTAAGTGATCATATTCATCCAATGTCACTTTAGTTTAGAGATTTTAACACAAAATAAATCAAAGCAAGTATAGGATCTTTCACAATAACTAATAAGAAATTCCCACCAAAAATCAAATTTTACTCCTTCTGCATATCAACAACATGTTTAAATATCACACTAATCAACTCAGTTAATGTTATCTATTATGCTAAAATGACCAGGTTAATTTTCAAGCATGACCCTTTGCGTGTATATTTCAATCAATGTACTCGTAAACTTTAATGCACATCCTATATGTAGCATATAACTTACAGAAGCTTTGAGCAACATGAAAACAGAAACTTGCACACTAAATATGTAAGTCTTACATGCAGAAGGGCCAACAGATCATCAGAAACAGATAGATAATGATCAAACACAAGAAGATACCAAAATAACAACGTAGAAGAATTTGCATCAGTGGGAATTCTAGACAATAAATAAGCTTTGACAAATAAGCTTCAAGAATAATAACTGATCGATGGTTTAAGCTGATGCAAAATTCTTCTATGTTGTTATTTAAACTGACAATAAATAAGCTCTGACACAATCACTTGGCAAGAATAATACCTGCTCGATGATAGCAAAATAGTGGGAATTAGCCTGCATGATAAATGTTAATAACAGTGAGTCCCAATTGAATAAATCAAAGCAATTATGAATCAATTTCAGTAAAGAGTAAAGTTAAAACAGAGATTATAGGTCAGCAAAATCCATTTAGAATTTATGGATCACTTTCAGGGAATCAAATTTCACAATATATGGTAAATTATATAACAATGGAAAAATTTGTAAAGGGTTTCCGTAAACAAACCTGTCGACCTCCAATGACGCCGATGACCTTTGCCTCCAGTGACGCCGACCGCTTTATGTAGCGTAGGGATTAGTCTTTGCCAGGGGATTAGCCGATAGTTTGATTTGGAAATAAGGGATGTGGGAATGAGAATTTGAGGCTTGCTATATATGCGTAACATCCTTCAGCGACGATTGGGTTCTCGATGCAGACTATTTCGAGAGTTGAAGTTGATTTATGAGAGCCAAGGAAACGAAGTGTCGATCATGGGAAATGAAGAACGGGGGAAGAATGGTTTTTGGTGAAAGGCGATATTGGGAAAGAAAGCGGAGACAGAAACGAAACAAATTTCTTCTGTAAGGAGGTAGAAGAAAGGAATGTGAAATTGAAGAATGGGGGGAAGGACGAAGCAGTTGTGCGTTGGAAATAGAAGTGGCAGAGCTAGGATCGAAGTGGAGATTGGAATTGAGTTGATTGCCAGGTGGCGTTTATAATTGTATGGGTCATTTTTACCAAGTGGTATTTTTGCCAAGTGGCATTACCAAGGGTAACACTTATTAGTAATAGTATATAGATACTGCAATTGACCACTAAGTGAATGGAGACGTTCATTTTTGCAGACTGTTGACTTGCGTGGATCTAAGTGCTGCAAGCGCCGCTGAGGAATGAAGAGACTTATCAAGCATTATTTATGTACCGAGATTTTCATAAGTTTTTGTTTTTTGTTGTTCTATAAGCTGAATTAGTGTCAGATAATCAGAATGGTCAAAATATGTCTGGAGAATTGAAGAAATTTCTTTTTCTCAGCTTAGAGGAAGTTTTTTCCCCTATAGTCTTCTTATTTATTTTAATTATATTTTTCTCCTTTCATAGTATTACCCCCAGCATTGCGGTTAGGGATGTTAAAGGATGATTTCTATTTAAAGGGTAAATCTGCAATAACTCCTCTCATCTATACTATTGCTAGCAGTCATTACTTGTAAACTATTTTAGTACCGCTTAACATCCATCCCTGAATTCATAAGGAAGAGGGGATCATGTGCCATTTTATCCTTCTCAAAATGTGCTTAGGCTCTACAAAAATGTGTGAAAGGCGATACGTGCTGATAACATATAGAAGAGGGGGTTATCTGCAATTTTCACTCATTTTAAAACTTAATCTATGTAACAAACTTCCCCTGTACCTAGGTGGGTGCGCTACAACGACCCTAAATTATCATTAGAAGCCAATATATCATGAATCATCAATTGACCTTCTGTTACTTTGCAAACAAGAGGACAAAGGTCTTTGTCTTTAATTAAACTAAAAACCCCCTTGAATTTATTATAGAATAAAAGCATCACCAAACTAAATTATGGCTATCCTTTTCAAATCTCGATCTTGAAATAAAATTACAACAGAGGGTAGGGTTGCCCATATGGGACTAATTGCTTTGAGGATGGAGACGGTCATGCCATCTAAATTAGCCATCAACAGTGAGAGCTTCTAGTATATTTCTACACAGAGCAGTTGGTTATGTATATGGGCATGGTGGGAAACCAATCTAATTAGTTTTAACAATTTTATATTAGTTTTAACAATTTCGAATTCGAATTCAAACACCATTCTCTGAATTTTGTGAATTCGAAATTTTGAAAAAAAAAACTTTAGTGTATTCACAATATTTAACAAATATTATAGTCTGTTTAATTGATTAATAATATATAGTTTATGAGTATTAAACGACTTAACTAAGATGATACTTTTATTTCGTTAAAGAACTACTTTCATTTTTTTTAAGAATTTGATCTTTAACTTGCATTTAAATTCATAATTGAAAACTATTCATTTATAAATATGTTGTAGTAGATATCTGTAATTTGAATATTTGGTTAATGAGACGAACAATCAATGAGCTATTTCTTAATTATTTAGTTCCTTTCCACTCCTAATTCGTGTGCCCAAGATTTTTCATTTATAACCTGATAATAAAGCATAAATAAAAAAACTAAAGGACTTATAAAAATGTAGCAGAGATAAGTTATTCCAGTACTGGATTATCGATGAGAAAATAAAATGTAAAATCAAAATCCTTACAATGAGATGCATCCAATAAAGCAACTCTAAAACAAGATGATTAAAGAGAATTTGAGCACTGATTGAAGTAGGCAATAACCTATTATAGTTGAGTCCATAATATCGGAGAGAAACTAGTAAAAAGCAAAAGCAAACACTCTGCCTAAATCAATAACATAAAAGAATTTGGAAAAATGAAGTCTTCTAGAAAGGTGAACATGTCCAAAGCACCATGATGACACCCCCAATTTATATAATAATATAAAGCATGTTTCATGCTCATCTCACCATTGAGGCTTGTAAAAGCTGGCTGCTTGTGGCAATTTAAGTCATTCACTAGTTCTAGAATAAATTATTGGCTTGGTTAGTTATCAACCTTACCTTGATAAACAGAACTCTATTCCATTAAAATTAAGTATAAGAAAAAGAACATCAGCACCAAAATTGAGCCAATTATGATTTATGATTTTATATTGTTGTGCGCAGCGGAAGCTTCTTGTGTAATACGAACAATAACTCGAGATAAACCACAACTAATAAGCAAAACATAACCACAGCAAGAACAAGAGATTTACGTAGTTCGACAAGTTACCTACGTCCACGGGGCAAGGAGGGGGAGGAGTTCTTACTATTAGAAATCAAAAGAATAAAATAGAGTTACAAATCTCACCGATCAAACCCTAAAACAAAGCTCTAGATCTCTCACAACTCTCCCACAATTGGATGCAACAATCCTCTCTCAAAGACTGCTCAAAATCGTCCTTGTATTACCCTAATCAATCAGGTTTGAGTTATATATAAACTCAAAACCGAACCGGGTCAAAAACCAAAAGGCCCAGCCCAAACAGACTGCTGTCGACCGCGCAGATTCGCGGTCGACCGCGACGGTCGACCGAACCACAAACCCGAGACTAAAATCGATTACAGTCATCCACGGTCGACCAAGACGGTCGACCGCCATCAGCTCCGAATCCTACTTGCACTTGTGCACGTTCGCGGTCGATCGCGACGGTGGACCGTCAGTCTACCTGGCTGATTTTTTGCTGTTTCCTGTATTTCTTCATATACAAGGGTCTAACTTTGGATCAAATAAAATCGTCTACAAATATAGTTTAATTTAATTATTTTGGTTCCGACTATGTTCAATCTATATCTAACTACTCTCTTATGGACTAGAGATGTTATCGACCATACTCACCACAAAATTTCCACAAAATAATTTTCTTGTTGGCCCCATCAAAGGTTTCCACGCTCGCATGCAATGTTTTGTAGGCGCATTGCGTTACTATCACAAAAGTAGCTTTCACCGCTTCCTTGATGCGTTTGATTTGTTATGGGTAATTTTGGATATTGATTCCATTAAGCCCGTCTCTTTCTTGATGGACTCATTTAATATGCGGTTCCTTTTCACTCTACATTGTAGCCAAATAGCCACAACCCAAGTCCATGAAGTTGTCCACGGAAAACGACTTTCGGATCAATCAGTGTCCTCCATTTGGAGTCCGCTCGTGGTTCTAAAGAGTTTGAATCTTATCGGAACCGTCTGCATGTGAGTTTATCATGTACACGGAGAAAAATAAGGAGGCAGAACTAGAATTCGCTCCTCCATCGTATAGATAGAACTGCTCGTTGCACGCAGATGATTTTTAGAGGAACTTATTGTTGGGAATTTACCCGTCGGGGGGCTACGCAAAACCTCTAAGACATCAGAAACACTGTATAAAGAAAAGTACACCAAGATTTACGAGGTTCGGCAACTACCTACGTCCTCGGGAGCCACACAATTAATTTCTTATTAATCAACAAAAAATTACAGCACAAGAGCCGATCTCAAACTGAGATCTCTCAATACAAACACTGTAGCTACAGTGTTAAATGGTTCAAAGGAATAATCTCTATTTAATGCTCTTTAAGAAAAAAAAACCCTTTCTAATTCCCCCCCCCCCCCCCCCCCTCTCTCTCTCTCTCTCTCTAATTTCCCCTCAAATTATCGTGAGAGCTGGGAATGAAATCACCGAAGAAGGGAAGAAAGGAGAAAATCGTTGCTGCGATTTTCTGGTCCGCCGCCGCTGCTGAAGAACGAGAGGAAGAGCACACGAATTTGAGCCCTAGGGTTTCCCTTTTATAGGGAAACCCTAGCTGGGCTGTCGACAGCATGGATTTCGACCTCGCCTGCAAAAAGTCGCGAGCTCGAGCTCGCCTGCCACGAGAAGTCAAAGCTAGCCCACCTGATTCTCGCCTGCGGAACTCTCGCCAGCAGAACCATGTGCTCGCCTGCAATTCGTTCGAACTCGCCTGCAAAGGATTCGCCTGAAGCCGCTGATCTCGAACTCGCCTTGAGCTCGCCTCTGATCCGCCTCGATCTTGCCAGCGTCATCCCCCAAAGCTCGCATGCGGAGGTGAGTTTTGTCTACACCCGATTCTAATAATCTCCCACTTGGAGACCAAACCGTCAACAGCAAGCTACCTCATCAAGCACTTCCTCCTGTGTGACTTCGCCCTCATCACCTATGCATGAAGGCCAACTGAAGTTGCGCACAACTCTAGTTTTTGAATGGTCACCGTCTTTGTTAACATATCTGCTGGATTCTTACTTCCTGGAATCTTCTCCAGTTTTAACACATCATCTTCCAACAGGGATCTGATGAAGTGATACCGAAGCGCAATATGCTTTGTTCTAGAATGAAATGCGGAATTCTTAGCCAGGTGAATCGCACTCTGACTATCACTATGCAAAACATTCTTCTCTTGTTTGAATCTCAGCTCTATTAACAAACCCTGAAGCCATATCATCTCTTTACTGGCTTCAGTCACCGCAACATACTCAGCTTCTGTAGTGGATAGAGTGACAATCTTCTGTATCTGTGACATCCAACTAACAGCTGTAGTTCCGACAGTGAATACATAGCTGGCGGTGCTTCTTCGGTGATCAACTTCACCGTCGAAGTCTGCATCTACGTACCCTTGCACTTCCACCTCTCCCTTACCAAAGTGCAAACACTTCTGTGTGGTGCCTCGTAGATATTAGCCCTTATGTTTTAATGATGTTTTACAACCACCATTATCGGTACTAATAGCTTATTGAGTGCAAACGTAGTGAATTCATATATCAAGCTTATTAGTGCCACAAATGGAGGATTGCATGGAATATGCGTGTTAACAATGATATCCAAAGGAGGAGGAAGCATAGCGATGAAGCAACGTTATTTCAAGAACAACAAATTCATATAGAAGCTTCATCCATATCAAGCTATATCAAGACTCAAGAATTATATTCTATGTGAGGATATTAGCTAGTTTTTATTTTCTCTCTAGTGCTAGAATGTAGGCAAAGAGTTATCGAATTCACTTGAAGCTATTGGGATATCACACACACGTTTTCATACTTATGCTTTTAAGCGTTTTTCACAAAATACTATTTCTTACAAGTATGAGGACCTATTTGCAAAACTCCTTTTCTAAACAATTTGTTTTCAGTATTAAAAACATTTTACAAAGTTTTGCAATTTTCAGAAGTCGAATGAATATTTTATAAATTGTTTAAGTGTGTCAAAAACCGTGATTTGGGGTGTATCAGAATGCGGTCGACCGCACTTATGTTCATTTCTCACTGGGCAGCAGAGAGTTTATCGGTCGACCGGTGCGGTCGACCGAGAGCTCCCATCGGTCGACCGAGAGATTCCTTCGGTCGACCGAGTGCTTCCATCGGTCGACCGCGTCGGTCGACCGGAGAAGTCTCTACCTGTTTTTCTCGTTTTTGACCTGGATCGCGGTCGACCGAAAATTCCGTCGGTTGACCGTCGTATTTTTTCAAATGGTAATCTGTCCTTTTTCCAGCGCCGCTCAGTACAGATTTGAGCGACGCTTGATTCCATATTTTGGGGGATTAGGGGTATGGGTTCTTAACAGTTGTTTTTCCTATTTATACTCATCCTCTTCTTCCTCCTCAGTTTGTCCCAGCTTTTGCAAAAACCAGTGACGTTGTTTTTCACAGAGCTAAAATTTCAAAACCTGTTCTTTCTGTGTTTTGTGTGTTCACTTCCCAGCTTCAGTGTGCTCTTTCTCTTTGCTATAGGGACGTTGTAAAGAGAGAATCTTTCACCATTTCTACTATCTTGAGAGTGTGATCTTGTGTAGATCAAACTGTGTGGGAGTGTGATCTTGTGTAGATCAAACTGTGTAGTGTGAGATCGTGAGGGGATCGCTGTGTAGACGAAGTTCCGGCTTCCAAACCGGGTTGCGTAGTGGATTTCTCCTCGAGAGTGGGGAGCGGGGACGTAGGTCAGCGGACCGAACCTCGTTAACATATCACGCGTCACAGGATAACGATTCCTAACCCTATCTCCTCTATTTTGATTGCATTAGATTTCTGTGGTTTGCTTGTCTTAATTTTATTGCATAATTATAGCCTCTTGACCCTAATCACCCCCCTCTAGGGTCCAACAATTGGTATCAGAGCTTGGTCTCTATATTAGTTTTTGGTTTAATCACCTTAGAGAAAAGATCTAATAGAGGCTTCAATGAATGTGCATATGCTAGAGGGACAATCCACCACTAGACCACCACTCTTCACCGGTAGTAACTTTGCTTATTGGAAGGCTAGGATGAGAATTTACCTTCGTTGCATTGACCTTGACATCCTAGAACTCATAGAGAAAAAATACGTAGAAAAGTCCAAAGTTGGGACTATGACCGATGGAGAGTGGCACCAAGCTAATCTCAATGCTAAGGACATGGACGCCTTAATTTGTGGCCTTTCCCCAAATGAATACAATAAAGTTTCTACGTGTACAACCGCATACGAAATATGGGTGAAATTGTGTATCACACATGAAGGAACCACCCAAGTTAAGGAATCCAAGATTAGCGGACTTATGCATGAATATGAGTTATTTCAAATGCTTCCAAATGAATTAATTGATGCTATGTTTTCTCGCTTCACTAACATTATCAATGAATTGTATGGTCTTGACAAGAAATTGACTATTCAAGAGACGAACTACAAGATTCTTCGTTCATTGACTCCGATGTGGGAACCCGAGGCGACGGCAATAGAAGAAGCTCATGACCTTACCACCTTACCTCTCGATGGCCTCATCGGAAAGCTCAAGGTCCATGAGAAGAAGCTCAAGGGAAAGGAGAAGGAGGAAGTGCCCTCACGAGAAGTTGAGGAGCCATCACCAAAATTGAAGACCATAGCTCTCAAAGGAGCTAGTGATTACTCCTCTCCATCATCGGATAGTGAAGTTGATTTTTCTAGAGAAGTGGCTCATCTCTCTAGAAGAATTTTTAGACTCATAAAAATGAAGAAGAAATTTAACCCACGATCTAACAACAAATTTCCTTCTCGTGTAGGAAATTGTTTTGAATGCAATGAACCGGGCCACATCGCTAAGGATTGCCCAAGGCTCAAGGAGAAGTACATGAAATACAAGAAGAAGAAGGCCATGTATGCCGGATGGGAGGAATCCGAACCAAGCGACTCGGATAGCAATGAAGATGGAGCTAAACTTGCTCTTCATGATCCCAACGTTTGCTTCATGGCTCTTGATCATGAGATAATATCCGACACCAAGAGTGAATTATTTTATATGCAATGTGATCTAGCTACCGCTCTAGAAGAATTGAACTTTGAATTTAAAAGAATGTCAAAAGAATTTTCTTCTTTTAAAAAGTTGCATGCTTCTTATGATATTAAGCTTGAACAATTACAAACCTCTCTTGCATTAAAAGATGAATTGCTTAGAGATCTTGATTTTAAAAACAAACAATTAAGATCTAAGATTGAGAGTCTTGAAATTGAGAGTGGTAGGATTAGACCCACTCATGCTTATGCTAACCATCATCACCATGGTAGAAATAGGTTTCATGGTTCTCGTGCTCATACATACAAAAAAAAAATTTGTGTGCACATATTGCATGAAACATGGTCATATTTCTACTCATTGTAGAATTAAAGATAACTTTGAATTTATGGGTTGACATGGGTACCCAAAGGTACTAAGACTACTAACCACCAAGGACCCAAGACTTGGGTACCTAAAGCTACTACATCTTCATCTTCATCTCTTGTAGGGAACATCACGGCAACGACGTAAGGAGATGTGGTACGTTGATAGTGGTTGCTCACATCACATGACGGGCAATAAAGAGTTATTTGCAACCCTATCAAGGATTGAAGGAGGTAGCGTCTCCTTCGGTGATGGTGAAAAAGGTAAAATCATTGGTGTTGGTTCTATTGGTAAGAATCCCTCACCCGTTATAGAAGATGTTTATTTGGTAAATGGCTTGAATCATAATCTTCTTAGCATTAGACAATTAAGTGATAAAGGTTTTGATATTTCATTTAAACTGGATAAATGCATCATTAGTATGAATGGAAAAATCGTTTTTATTGCTAATCGCAAATCTAATGTATACATTTTTGAGATGAATGAACTAGTGAATCAAGATGTGAAGTGCCTTATGGGAATTAATGAAAACCCTTGGATTTGGCATAAGAGACTTGGACATGCAAATATGGATTTGATATCAAAATTGTCTAAGAGAAATCTTATAAAAGGGTTACCAAATTTGCACTTCATCAAAGATAGCACATGTGAGGATTGTGCCAAAGGTAAACAAACTAAATCTTCTTTCAAATCTATCAATGAGGTATCTACTTCTAAACCTTTGCAATTACTTTATCTTGATTTGTTTGGTCCTATGCGTGTTACCTCTCTTGGAGGGAAACACTATGTTTTTGTGATTATTGATGATTTTTCGCATTTTACATGGACAATATTTCTTGCAAATAAAAATGATTGTTTTGAAGAATTTTCTAAAAGAATTGAAAATGAAAAGGATTTAAAAGTTGTGAAAATTAGAAGTGATCATGGAGGTGAATTCCAAAACGATTATTTCTATGATTTTTGTGCTCATCATGGTATAACTCACATGTTTTCCGCTCCTAGAACACTACAACAAAATGGTGTTGTTGAACAGAAAAATCGCACCATACAAGAGATGGCACGTACTTGTTCGCGGGAAAATTTGTGCCTTTCTTCTTCATTGAGGATTCCATTATAAACTTTAAAAACAACTTTATGCGTTTTACAAATATCCGGTCTTTTTATAAGAGCCGGTTACAATGGAGATCGAAATAAAGAAAGAAATAAAAAATTACAACTTTCCTTTGAACAGATCGCGAGCTCCTGTTTTGCGGTCACTCGCTTTGTGTGGGTTCTTTGCCTGCGCCGGAGTTATTTGCCGTGGACCACCGCGTGATCTTGATCCGGTCGGATCTACACGATATAACGGGTATTATTCCGCAAAGGGAGATAATAGCCGGGTGGGGTACTAATTCACCAAGGAAATAGTAGCCCAAGTGTCGAAATCGACCAAGCGAATTCGAGACTCTTCTCGGGATCTAAGAACCAAGCTTAGATCCGGAGGAAAATCGTGTAGATCTCAGATACGGTCCCTCTCGAACTCTTGCCTTGTTTGGCGTGGATGATCGCCGAGCACCGGATCTCAAAGTCCAAGTCTTCAATCTTCTAAAGCTCCAATCTTTTTTTAGATCTCAGATTCCAATCCGGCAGAGCTTCGACCCTCCAAAATCCAACCTCTGAAACAAATGAGCACAATGCCTATTTATAGGCGCTCAAAACTGTGCCCCGTGCACAGAACAGGGCCTAGCCACCTGTGGGTGGCTCGGCTCTTGGCCGAGCCACCCACAGGTGGCTCGGCTTTGGCCGAGCCCCCTTAGGCGGGTTTTCCGGTTTCCGTCGTTCGGTTTTCATTCGTGTCCGCGATTCGATTCGCTGTTTGATTTGGACTCCGATTCGGTTGTGTGGTTGACTTGTTCGGATTCGATTTGTTGATCCGATTCCAAATATGGCAGTAAACCCACTTTTGAGTTTGAATCCGAAGCTGATCTTGATTCGATCGTTGTATCACCGAGTTCGCTCTTGTTTAGATGACTCGGTGATTCCCCGAAACGTTGGTCTGATTCCGCATGCGAGTGGATGCGATTTGTTGGCTTCGTCGCCTCGTTAACCTGCTTCGTCGCGTGTCGCTTGGCTTCGGCGTTGCGGAGCTAACGGTCTTGCTTGGATATGTCGCCCGATGGTTCGTTTGTTGAATCGGCGTCGTCGAGCTGTATTGTGGGACCTATAGGCAATTTTATACGCCTACAGTACTATGCTAAATTCTTTTGATTTGCCAAAATATTTTTGGGTGGAAGCCGTCAATACGACTTGCCATGTTTTAAATCGTGTTTTGATTAGACCAAAGCTTAAGAAAACTCCTTATGAACTTTTTTTATGGAAAAACTCCTTTTATTGGTTATTTTCGTATCTTTGGTTGCAAATGTTTTATTTTAAATACAAAAGATCATCATGACAAATTTGATTCCAAAATTGATGTTGGTATTTTCTTGGGTTATGCACCTCGAAGTAAGGCTTATAGGGTCTTTAATAAACGAAGTCTCGTTGTTGAAGAATCTATAAACGTTATTTTTGATGAGACTAATATTAGCTCTCAAGTTGTTTTACCTAGGAATGATGATGATGATGATGTTGAGGGAGGATTGGACTTTTTACAAATCAATAATACTCCCTCTATAGAAGCTCAAAAGGATGTGGATAGCTCCAATGCTCATGAACAAGTTGAACTTTCTAAAGCTTGGAAATTCGCATCAAACCATCCAAAGGAACAAATTATTGGGAGCCCTTCAAAAGGAGTTGTTACTCGCTCAAAAGCCTTGAGTGAGTGTGGTAATGTTGCTTTTCTATCTCAACTAGAACCTAAAAAGATTAATGATGCTTTAAATAATGAATTTTGGGTTTTGGCTATGCATGAAGAACTAAACAATTTTACAAGAACTTATGTTTGGAAATTAGTTCCTAGACCTAACAATGCTAGTGTAATTGGTACTAAATGGGTTTTTAAAAACAAATTTGATGAACATGGTATTGTTATTAGAAATAAAGCTCGTTTGGTTGCCCAAGGATACAATCAAGAGGAGGGCATAGACTATGATGAAACCTTTGCACTGGTTGCAAGGTTGGAATCTATTAAGATGTTTTTAGCATTTGCTAGCTTTAAAAACTTCAAATTATTTCAAATGGATGTTAAAAGTACCTTTTTAAATGGTTTTATAGAAGAGGAAGTATATGTTGAGCAACCCCCCGGTTTTATAGATCATGTTTTTCCTAATCATGTTTACCGGGTTCAAAAAGCTTTATATGAGTTGAAACAAGCTCCTAGAGCTTGGTATGCTCGCCTCTCTAGTTTTCTTGTTGAAAATGGTTTTTCAAAAGGAACAATTGATAATACTCTTTTTGTGAGAAAAAGAAAAAATGATTTCATTTTAGTTCAAATATATGTTGATGATATTATTTTCGGTGCTACTAATGAATCTTTGTGCAAGGAATTTTCTAAGGTTATGCAATAGCATTTTGAGATGAGTATGATGGGAGAGCTTACATTCTTTCTCGGGCTCCAAGTCAAGCAAACTAAAGATGGGATATTCATTTCTCAAAGCAAGTATGCAAAGGAATTGGTGAAGAAATTCAATTTGGAGAATTCTAAGCATGTACCTACTCCCATGAGTACAAGTGTTAAGCTTGATGCGGATGAAAGTGGTGAGGACGTGGACCAAAAACTATACCGAGGTATGATAGGTAGTCTTCTTTATCTTACCGCTAGTAGACCTGATATCATGTTTAGTGTGTGTGCTTGTGCACGTTTTCAAGCTTCTCCCAAAGCATCTCATTTAATTGCGGTTAAAAGGATCATTAAGTATATTAATGGAACTTTTAATCTTGGTTTATTTTATCCAAAAAGCACCTCTTTTGACTTATATGGTTTTTGTGATGCCGACTTTGCTGGGTGTAAGGTAGATCGCAAGAGTACGAGTGGAACATGCCAATTGTTAGGAAATTCACTTGTTTCTTGGGCTTTCAAGAAACAAAATTGTGTTGCATTGCCCATGTAGGTGTAAATTTCTGATTTTCCCGGGAATGGGGGATTTCGTTTGTATTTATAAGAAAGCTTATTACAAACTAATAATCAAATGTTTACAACAGAAGCGGAGGGAAGGCCCTCCTTGTTTAACGTGGGTTCCTCGGTAGCGATAGGACGCCTCGCTCGGTGCTCGTACCGAGTTTGCTTCCCTTGGACGATCCGATCGAAGTTGCTGCTGGAGCTTCAGTACGCAGTAGAAGGTCCGATGTAAGGGGGGTTCGAGTCTACCCGAGAGCCTCAAGTCAGAGAGTTCCGACGAGTCTCTTCAAATGAGGGAGCCTTTAGTAAAAGAA
>BQKN01064676.1:481363-515770 GCA_022839385.1 Asparagus kiusianus
CTGGTAGAGGTGAGGGAGCCAGCCGCCCTATTCTTGTAGCTGTCCCTAGCTGTACCTAGTACTTAGGTGAGGAACGCCATGCTTCCTCCCTCGAAACAGGGGATCTGACCACTGATGTGACTGTTCCCATACTCCAAGTGGGTAGTTGACGATGAGCTGGCGAGTCTGCAGTCGGATCTGGAGTCTGCAGACGGATCTGGGACTACAGGCGGATCTGGAGTCTGCAGGCGGATCTGGAGTCTGCAGACGGATCTGGGACTGCAGGCGGATCTGGAGTCTGCAGGCGGATCTGGGACTGCAGACGGATCTGGAGTCTGCAGGCGGATCTGGATCTGCAGGCGAGCTTCAAGCCGTTAGGCGAGCTCTAGAGCATGGATCGAAGAATAGGTCGCAACTTTTAAACCGTAAGTCGGAATTGGACGAATTACATATGAAAATCGCCTATCTCGACGAGACGAGGCCATCCGAACCAAGCCAAATGCTTTGGTTCGCTTCCTCTGTTTTGCCAAATTCCTTACGGTTTGGGAGATATCTGCGTTTTCCCCCTTTTTGCTATTTCGGGCGAGGTTTTAGCAGTTTTGTTCTGAACTTCTTCGATAAGGATTAAAGGCAATTTTTATTGCCTATAGCCCACTACGGAAGCGGAATACATTGCCGCCGGTTTATGTTGTGCTCAAGTTTTAGGGATGAAACAAAGCTTGGTTGACTATGATTTAAGTTTTCAAAACATAAAAATCTTTTGTGATAACACTAGTGCTATAAATATTTTCAAGAATTCGGTTTTGCATTCTAGAACCAAGCATATTGATGTGCGCTATTATTTCTTACGCGATCATGTAGAGAGACAAGATGTATCCCTAGTGTTTGTTGACACAAAATCTCAATTAGCGGATATATTTACTAAGCCTCTTAGCGAGGATGATTTTTGTCGCATAAGAAATGGTTTGGGCTTATGCAATATGTGAAAGTTCTATTTGCTTGCTTGTTTAGTTACATTTTGCTTTTTGCATTTTTTACCCTATTTTTGATGGTGACAAAGGGGGATAGAAATCTCCTTATTTGTTGCACATATTTAGGAGGAGCTCATAGATAGGGGGAGCACCTATCTATAAGCTATATTTAATTTTTGCTCTCATATAATGGTTGGCTGTCATCATCAAAAAGGGGGAGATTATTAGCCCTTATATTTTGATGATGTTTTACAACCACCATTATCGATACTAATAGCTTATTGAGTGTAAACGTAGTGAATTCATATATCAAGTTTATTAGTGCCACAAATGGAGGATTGGATGGAATATGCGCGTCATCGATGATATCCAAAGGAGGAGGAGGCATAGCGATGAAGCAACGTTATTTCAAGAACAACAAATTCATATAGAAGCTTCATCCATATCAAGCTATATCAAGACTCAAGAATTGTATTCTATGTGAGGATATTAGCTAGTTTTTATTTTCTCTCTAGTGCTAGAATGTAGGCAAAGAGTTATCGAATTCACTTGAAGCTATTGGGATATCACACACACGTTTTCATACTTATGCTTTTAAGCGTTTTTCACAAAATACTATTTCTTACAAGTATGAGGACCTATTTGTAAAACTCTTTTTCTAAACAATTTGTTTTTAGTATTAAAAACATTTTACAAAGTTTTATAATTTTCAGAAGTCAAATGAATATTTTACAAATTGTTTAAGTGTGTCAAAAACAGTGATTTCGGGTGTATCAGAATGCGGTCGACCGCACCGGTCGACCGCACCGGTCGACCGCACTTATGTTCATTTCTTACTAGGCAGCAGAGAGTTTATCGGTCGACCGGTGCGGTCGGCCGAGAGCTCCCATCGGTCGACCGAGAGATTCCTTCGGTCGACTGAGTGCTTCCATCGGTCGACCGCGCCGGTCGACCGGAGAAGTCTCTGCCTGTTTTTCTCGTTTTCGACCTGGATCGCGGTCGACCAAAAATTCCGTCAGTCGACCGTCGTATTTTTTTCAAACGGTAATCTGTCCTTTTTCCGGCGCCGCTCAGTACAGATTTGAGCGACGCTTGATTCCAGATTTTAGGGGATTAGGGGTATGGGTTTTTAACAGTTGTTTTTCCTATTTATACTCATCCTCTTCTTCCTCCTCAGTTTGTCCCAGCTTTTGCAAAAACCAGTGACGTTGTTTTTCACAGAGCTAAAATTTCTAAACATGTTCTTTCTGTGTTTTATGTGTTCACTTCCCAGCTTCAGTGTGCTCTTTCTCTTTGCTATAGGGACGTTGTAGAGAGAGTCTTTCACCATTTCTACTATCTTGAGAGTGTGATCTTGTGTAGATCAAACTGTGTGGGAGTGTGGTCTTGTGTAGATCAAACTGTGTGAGAGTGTGATCTTGTGTAGATCAAACTGTGTAGTGTGAGATCGTGAGGGGATCGCTGTGTAGACGAAGTTCTGACTTCCAAACCGGGTTGTGTAGTGGATTTCTCCTCGAGAGTGGGGAGTGGGGACGTAGGTCAGCGGACCAAACCTCGTTAACATATCGCGCGTCACAGGATAACGATTCCTAACCCTATCTCCTCTATTTTGATTGCATTAGATTTCTGTGGTTTGCTTGTCTTAATTTTATTGCATAATTATAGCCTCTTGACCCTAATCACCCCCCTCTATGGTCCAATAGTAGATACCTCAAAATCCACTTGACCGCTTTCCAATGAGCTTTTCCTGGATTCGACATAAACCGGCTGACCACTCCCACTGTATGGCCAATGTCTGGTCTCGTACAAACCATTGTGTATATCAAACTTCCAATAGCTAAGGCGTAAGGGACCTTAGCCATACTCTCTTTCTCTTCTTCTGATTGAGGAGACTGATCATTTGATAGGCGAAAATGGCTGGCCAAGGGTGTGCTCACTGGCTTAGCGTCGCCCATGTTGAATCTCTGCAAAACACGGTTGATGTACTCCACTTGAGATAACTGCAAGAGACATCTCTTCTTATCTCTCATAATTTGTATTCCAATGATCTTCTTCACTGGACCTAGGTCCTTCATGTCAAACTCCTTTGACAGCTGCTGCTTCAAACTCCTGATGTCTTTTATATCTACACCTGCAACCAACATACATCAACATACAGCAGTAGGATGATATAACTAGACTGATATCTTTTGAAGTAGCAACAGTGGTCGGTATTGCACTTCTGGAAACCTTCCTTGTGCATGAAGCCGTCAAACTTCCTGTACCATTGTCTTGGGGCTTGTTTCAGGCCATACAAGCTCTTCTTAAGTATGCACACCAGGTTCTTCTTTTTTTCTTCTGAGAAACCTTCTGGCTGGTGCATATATATCTCCTCTTCTAGATCTCCATGAAGAAACACCATCTTCACATCTAACTGCTCGAGATGAAGATCTTCAATTGCTACAATACTCATCACTGTCCTGATAGTATTTAGCTTTACCACGGGAGCAAAAATATCGGTATAGTCAATTTCTTTCTTCTGTTGGAATCCTTTGATAACTAGTCGGGCCTTATATCTTCTGGAGCCATCATGTTCCTCTTTCACCCGGTACACCCATTTGTTGTGGAGTATCTTCTTACCCGTGGGCAACTTAGCTAGTTCCCACGTCTGGTTTGAGATGAGAGACTTCATCTCATCTTTCATAGCAAGCTCCCACTTGCTCGCATCTCCACCCTGACAAGCTTCATCATAGCTTTTAGGATCCCCTCCATCTGTCAGCAACAGATAGTTCATGTATCTCCTGTTTGGTACAGGAGGACGTGAAGATCTCCTCAAAATCGGAGCTGGTGCATCGGGCTCTTGCACACCATCTTGTCCAACAGGCTCTTCTGGCTGAGGATCTTCTGCATTGGGTTCTTTCAAGAGATTACTCGGGACATCATCTGCATCTACAAATATTGACTCGCTCTCTGAGTTATCTGTCTTGTGCATGTCCTTGTACATCACCTTCTCGTTGAATATCACATCTCTACTCCTGATCACTTTCTTGTTTTCATTGTCCCAAATAAAGTAGCCGAACTCATCTTCACCATAGCCGATGAAAGTGCATTTCTTTGACTTGGGGTCAAGCTTATTCCTGCCTTGATCACTAATATGCACTTAAGCTACACAACCGAAAACTTTAAGATGTGAGAGTTTTACCTTCTTTCCGCATCATACCTCCTCTGGTATTCTGTGCTCCAATGGGACCGATGGACCTCGGTTGATCAAGTAAGCTGCTGTGATGACCGCTTCTGCCCAGAATTGCTTCGGTGGGCCTGACTGTACCCGAATGCTTCTGGCTCTCTCTGTCAACGTTTGGTTCATCCGCTCAGTTACACCATTTTGCTGAGGCGTGCCGAGCACGGTTCTCTCCATTCTGATCCCGTGCTCATAGCAGAACTTCTTGAATCCGGTGTCTTCATACTCACCGCCATTGTCGGTCCTGAGCTTCTTTATTCTCAGACCGGTCTCATTCTCGACCATAGCTTTCCATCTCCTGAAAGCTTCAAATACTTCTGACTTATGCTTCAGAAAGTAGACCCACACTTTCCGAGAGTGATCATCGATAAAAGTCACGAAGTAGTGTTTTCCACCAATGGACGCGGTGGTTGTTGGTCCCCACACATCTGAGTGAACGAGCTCTAGCTTCTCTTTCCTGGGGGTTCTGCCACTTGTCTGAAAGCTAACTCTCTTCAGGTTTTTCAAGTAAGCATTCTTCACACATATCCATCTCCACTAACTGTAGTCTTGGGAGTTTTCCCTTTTGGGTGCATGATTTTCATCCCCTTCTCACTCATATGACCGAGTCTCTGGTGTCACAACTTTGAAGTCTTATTGCCTGCTGCAACAGAGATCAAACAACGTGTACCTACTGTCATATACAGGGTACCAGTCTTCTTACCTCGAGCAATCGTCATTGTGCCTTTTGAGATCTTTCAATCATCTCCATGGAAGATCATAGTGTATCATTCGCTAGCCAATTGGCCTACAGATATTAAGTTCTTTCTCAGGTCGGGAATATGTCTGACATCCTTCAGCTCCCATACTAACACGTTCAACTTAATTTTCACCACACATTTGCCAATAATAGCACACGATTGATCATCACTAAGGTATACTGTAGGCATCGAAAATTACCTATAGGTCTCTACGAACGGCTCAGTGCTAAGAAAAGACAATGAACGTCATAATCCAAGTCACAGGAGCTTGATTGATGTCGACAAACACATGAAGTGGGTTGACGAACTATGTGAAGCAACGGAGTTTCAGAATAATAAGGATATGAACTGATCGGGAGCCCCGTGTCACTTATAAAAGATGAAATGCCCTTCGTGTCTCATTTATTCTATAGATGATCTAATCATTGGAGCTTATAGAACTCCTCGTCGGCTTTCCAACGCACTTTGAATCGTTCAAATCCGAGTTCGGATGAAGAAGTTACGGCGAAAACGAACAAACAGGCATAACGGAACGTCTCAGGCTGAACTGGGTTACCCGAGGTGTCTCGGCACGACCGAGACACCCTAAGGTGTCTCGAAACTTGTGGGGCTGTTTTGACCATAATTTATTTTGAATCTGAAGAAACTCAAAACATAAAAGTTGTAGATATTTTTATCAGCTTTCTAACTCATCTGGAATTAGGTCATTTGGAGGTCATATGAGGAAGTTATGACCAAAATAGTGCCGAGACACCCAAAGGTGTCTCGGACCTGGCCGAGACACCCAAAGGTGTATCGGAACTTGTGGAGCTGTTTGGACTATGATCACATTAGAATCTAAAGAAACACAAAACATGAAAGTTGTAGATCTCTTTGTCAGCTTTCCAACACATCTTGAATCACTCAAATCCGAGTTCGGATGAAATAATTAGAGCCAAAATACTGAAGAGGGTACAAACTGTCTCGCACAGGTGCGAGACACCCCGAGCTGTCTCGCACTTGGGACGTGTTTTTGACGGTTTTCGATCAGTTTTAACCGCCCGGATCTCCTGAAAGCCTATAAATACAGCCCCTGGAGCCTCATGTTTTCGGATCGGGGATTTGAGAGATTAGGCGAAGCCCTGCCGGATTGAAGACTGAAGGTGCACGGATTTCAGAGAGGAGGAGGAGAGATCGGATCGAGTTCTTCAACGCAAGAGAGAGAGATTCGTCGGATCTACATCGCTCGGTTCGTTCCTTAGGATTATCCCGTTGTGGTAATCTTAAGAAGAGTGATTATCTTACTTCGCCGAGATAAGAGCTACGGTTTCTCGATCCCTTCGGGGATAGACGAAGCTCTGCCCAATTTTTCAGCAATCAGATCTGATCGACGGTGGTCCACGGATATCAGTATCCCCGTCACAGGTCAAGATCCCACGCAAACAGCGGGTGATAAACACTCGTTGCGTTTGTTTGAAGAGAATTGTACTTTTGTTTTGTTTTCATTGTGTAGAGGTCTTATAAAAAGATTGATTTTTGTATTCATTGTAAACGTCTGAAGTTTGTAATGAATCCCGCAATGAAATCATCAATTTTCTCCGCAAACAAGCTGGCGACCACAGTGGGAGTCAACAGCCTCGTTGCTGAGACTGTCGTGACGCAGCCGACGATCAAGATCCCGGTGCTCGAAGAGGTCGAATACGAATTCGACCAGCAGAGATTTGAAGAATATATTTCCTCCTCCTCCTCCAGATCTGCTCTTCCTCATAAGCGCAGGAAGATCTCCTCCTCCCATAAGATCCGACGGTCTCCAAATCTAAAGACCCAAGAAGTCGACCTCCTCGCCGTCGCTGCTACAGTTGCACCTTGCAACGATCCACCGGCCAGATTCGCAGATCTGAACTCCTTCACGATCAAGGAGTCGACTGCTGAAGGCGCGCCAACTCTATCAAAGAGAGCACGTCAAAGGAAACGCCAACGCCTTGCGCGCCAATACGCCAAGGCTTTGGATCAGGTGGATGGACTCCATTGCCATACAGATTGGGAGTTCAGAAAGCGCCAAGTGGCTAATCTGTCGCCACGACTAGCATCGGAATCCTCCTCCCAACCACCTACTAACGAATGGGTTCGTGTCAAACGAACTCGTTCAACTCTCGAGGAGCGAATCCAGAAGCGTTGTGCCTTACTTGCGCATGCCCGGACCCTTATGCGAAAAACACAGGAAATGCAAAAGGCTGAGGTAGTTAAGAGATCACCGAGATCCAAACAAGTTTGGATGCTAAAAACCAAATCAGAGCCTAAGGCAAAAGCAGGCGACGTTGCTCTCCGGCCTTCGTCAACTCCAGATCCTGCTCCCGCACCTCCGATGAAGCCCTATGACGACTTGGATCTCCCCATATCTAGAGTCCTATTGAAGGGTCGCATCGGTTCTCTACCCGACGATCGAGGAAAAGCGCATGTTAAGGAAAGCTTGAGACCGTTAAAGGAGCTTCAAGCAAACATCCGGACTGGGGGTCGTACGAGACCTCCTAACAAATTAATTTTTACAACAGCCCGCTTGGAGGTACGTATAGAAAACCAGGAGCCCGTTAAGGTTTCACCCTCACAAGGGTGTGATTCTAAACGTGTGACTCCTGTAGATGCTAACAAGGCGATGTTTACTCAGAGGAAAACGCGTCAGACAGACAAACGCGTTATACCTGAGAATCTATGTAAGCAGTCGATAGGTTACTCCGATCGCAACGTCGATGAGTTGTACTATCGGGCTGGGGGTATGAATAAATCTCGAAAGAGAAGTACCCGGGAAGCGGACTCTCACTGTCCGTGTACCAAAATTATCAGGACAGTATTATCAGCGTGTAGCTACCCCAGGACTGCTCCACGGAGGGTCTCGATATTCGAGAGTATCTCCGCAGAAGCATTAAAACCCAAATCAAGGCGTTTTAGCAAGAGACGATCAGCCAATCGAGATGATGAACTCCCAGCATTCACCATCAATATGGTCGATAAGGGGAAGTCTCCGATTACTTCTAACCCCGATTTCTCCCCAGGAAAGAGAGTCAATTCGGGGATAGCCCAACTAATATCTCGGCTTCAATTGGAAGCCGTCGGGCCTGAATAATCCGTAGCCATCGCCAACGTGACTGATAAGAGAAAATCTACCCGACCTTCTGATTCGGACCCCCTCATATCACATCGTTTAACTCGGCTACATGCAGGGACTACTAGACGTAGAGATTATTTGAGGATGACCAGAGGACCATCCTCGGACGGTGAAGCGTCAGACGCTTGCTCGGCAGTCGCTTCAGAAGCCACCGTATCCAGTCCCGGACAATCTTGTGAGGTATTTATGATCAACACCGAGGAAGTAGCCAAAATGGTTGAGGATGCTTTAGCTAAGCAGAAAGAAGCATTCAAGATCGAAGTGGAAATGGCTATGCAGGAGATGAGACAAATGCACGACCAACAAATCCGAGCTTTGTCGAATCAGTTAGGCGAATCCAGTCGTCGCAATAATGATAGCCAAGCAGTTAGCGATTCAGACGTGGATGAATACATCAATGTCGATGATCCTCCCGTTGACCAGAATGTTGGGGGTGACCCCACTAAAAGCAACGACGCTGGGGGTGGTCCCACTAATGATGACAACGCCGGGGGTGGCCGCGTTATTTCTCTTAAGAATCGTTCAGAACCTGATACAAGCGACAATGAGAAAATAAAAGATCTCGAGAGAAAAGTCAACGCTCTGATGTCTGATCGAGAGGTGAAAAGGACTGGCATTCCGTGTCCTTACCCGAGAGAGTGGGATTCGATCCCGTATCCGGCGAAGTTCAACCTGATAAACTTTACGCCGTTTGACGGGAAGGGTTCGCCCACTCAACATCTGATCTACTTCAAGTCCCACTTGGGTATGATCTCTGGCAATGAAGCCTTGATGGTTCGGTCATTCGTTGGCACCCTTCGTGGGCCCGCCTTCGATTGGTACCGCCGTCTCAAGCCTGGAAGCGTCATTAGCTGGGAGGACCTGGAGAGCATGTTCCTCGCTCATTTCGTTGATGATGACGCCGAAGTATCGATCGGGACACTCTTCGATGAGAAACAAAGAGATGGAGAGTCGGTGGATACCTTCATCAAACGCTTCCGCAATCAGGCAATGAACTGCAAGGATCCCGTCACGGAGAAATTCATCTTGCAAACCTATCATAATAACTTATCTATTAATATCTTGGACGTTATGGGAGTAGAGCCGCTCAATACCCGGAAAGAGTTGAAGGTGCGCGGCGAGCAGGCCGAACGCTTCCTCAGAAGGAGGAAGGTAGAAAGAAGCCAACCGATGACTTACCCTCTGAATCCGAGTCTCGTTTCCCATGATGAAGGGAAGGCACCTACAACAGTTATTGATGTTAATCAGACGTCGCAACAACAACCTCAAAAACAGCAGAGAACTCTAAATCCAAGACTCCAAAAAGAGTATTCTTTCAAGGACGAGGAAGTTCCGAATATTTTCGAGTACCTCCTGAATAACGGTGAGATTGAGCTACCACCTATTAAAGACCAGGAGGAAGCTAAGAAGATTACGGATCCAAACTACTGTGCATACCATAGGAGAGTTCTCCATCCTACCGAGATTTGTTTCGGCTTAAAGAACAAGATTCAAACTCTAATCGACTCTGGAGCCATAAAGCTAGAATAAGCCGAATGATGGTGCGACACTCCGAAGAGTAT
This sequence comes from Asparagus kiusianus, assembly GCA_022839385.1. Taxonomy (NCBI): domain Eukaryota; kingdom Viridiplantae; phylum Streptophyta; class Magnoliopsida; order Asparagales; family Asparagaceae; genus Asparagus; species Asparagus kiusianus. Next base: position 490,978 of record BQKN01064676.1, read on the forward strand.
ACGAGTATAAACTGCTTCTCAACACTCCGACAAGTATAAGAGTATAAACTGCTTCTCAATCCTCCGACCGGTATAAGAGGTTAAACTGCTTCCTGATACTCCAATAGGTATATGAGTCTAAACTGTTTCCTAACATTGATGGGAAGTTCCTGGAGAATTTTATACGTAATATTCTTAAGGATAACCCGATCATGCGACCGAATGCAATGATAGACCCAGTTTCGCGAAGGAAGCTGGGGGTGGAAGATTCATATAACGGGAAGTTCACGGAAGAATTTTTACATGTAATTTTCTTAGGGATAACCCGATCATTATGAATAAAGTGATAAACACTAAACTTTTAGTATGATTTCCGAACACTCTTTTGTTGAGACAAGATTCGATCACTTCATTGGATTAATCTTCCCTCACAAAACTCTCATTGGTGTTCGACGACTCACAGTCTTCCACTATAAAATCCCTCACTGATCAAATTTATTGACAGTGAGTCCACTAAAATTCTTTCTGGTTTAATCCATTCAAACTTCTGTTATGTTCGTGCACTCAACACTTTCATGGTTAGAGTCTGGATATAATGTTTGGAATTTTGATCTATCCAACCTGGACGAATCGTCAAACCCCTTTGTGTTAAGTCCTAATCACTTAATACTAGGAACCCCACTTGAGTGATTTGTACGAATCAACGCTCCTATTGTGATTTGCACTCTCACTCCATCTTGGTCAAACCTTTAAATAGTTAGGACCACAACCAAAATCCCCTCGCGATTCCTTCCATGAACGAGAGGCCCACAAATTGAATGATCAAACCTTTAAACAGTTAGGGTCGTCTCAAATTTCCATCTTGGTCAAACCTTTAAACAGTTAGGACCACAACCAAAATCCCCTCGCGATTCCTTCCATGAACGAGAGGTCCACAAATTGAACGATCAAATCTTTAAACAGTTAGGGTCGTCTCAAATTCTCATCTTGGTCAAACCTTTAAACACTTAGGACCACAACCAAAATCCTCTCTTGATTCCTTCCATGAACGAGGGGTCCACAAATTGAATGGTCAAACCTTTAAACAGTTAGGGTCGTCTCAAATTCCCATCTTGGTCAAACCTTTAAATAGTTAGGACCACAACCAAAATCCCCTCTCGATTGCTTCCATGAACGAGATGTCCACTTTCAAATTAAGCAATCAAACCTATAAAAGTTAGGATTGTCTCCAACTTCACTTAGTCAAACCTGCAGATAGTTAGGACTAAGATTGAGTTATCCCTTTCGATAAACGAAAGACTTCCATCGTTTCCTTTTTTAACCAAACCTATAAAAGTTAGGGTCAAGATCGGAATTTCCCCTCAATAAATGAGGAACTCTTTTCTTGGATCAAGCAACCAATCCTATAAAAGTTAGGGTTGTTTGAATCCCTCCGATTCTCGGAGTGGAGATCCCACTCCTAGTTTCACCTTTCCGGATTCTGGGGGTGGAGATTCCACTTCGAGTTTCCTTTTCAACTGAAGATAGATTATAAAATTCTTTCTTTTCAGTGTTGGGAGATAGAATATAAAATTTTTCCTCTCCTATTTTGGGTTCTTCTTTACCCTAAACAAGACCTGGGGACATAATATAAAATTCTCCCTCTCCAGCATTGGGTTTGTCTTTACTTTGAGAAAAGACACAATTCTCAACTTCAAATCTAGCATTTCATGCACGAGGAATTTTATCCCAAATCCTAAGTAGGGATAAGTCAACGCCTAACACGCGTTGTTGGTTAGCCCTTAACCGTAAAAAGGACAAAAGCCCACATATTCGATATTATGACAGGTTGTTATTAATAACACCTTAATCCGTGCCTTACACGCGCGAGGAATTTTATCCCGAATCCTAAGTAGGGATAAGTCAACGCCTAACACGCGTTGCCGGTTTAGTCTTTCACCGATTAAAGAAGACACCAGAATTCCAGTCTGGAGACTTTTATCCTGAATCCTAAGTAAGGATAAGTCAGCACCTAACACGCGTTGCCGGGTAGTCTATTCCCGTGACAAAGACAAAGTCTACGTATTCAATATCGTAGCATCAAGTTTAAGGGAGTTCATTCCTTTAGCACAACGTCACATGCGGAACGGACTTTAAACAATCCGCATGTAAGCCCGATTCAAACGGTAATCGGTAAGAGCACGTCAAATCCGTTGAGGGCTGAGGATTTGCCAAAAATCCTAAGTCAACGTCTGATACACGACGCTGTTTAGTCTTTTCACAGGAGAAAGACGAAGTCTACGTATTCAATATCGTAGCACTAAAAGGGTTAACTCTTTTAGCTTAACGTCACATGCGGAACGGACTTAAACAATCCGCGTGCTAGCCCGACTCAAACAGTAGTCGGTAAAGGCACATCAAACCCGTTGATGGCTGAGAATTTGCTAAAAATTCTATAAATACGAGTCATTGACGCATCAACTTTATTAGTTGGTCTCGTGACTTGAGCATCCAACAATTTCGGGATAAGATCCAAGATCCATATCTGTAGACGAAACAACTTTAATAGTTAGTCTGGCAGCCCTAAAATTTAAGACCACCACGCTCCAATACCTCAAGAGCTTAAACTATGTATACTCCAGCAAACGCACGAGTATAAACTGTGTTAATGGTGATCCAAAACCCTAAGGTCAACGCCGGTCAACGCGTAACCCTAGGTCAACGTGTAACCCTAAGTCAACGCCAGTCAACACGTTACGATTAAAAAGTCAACGTACGACGTTCAAAACCCTAGGGTCAACGCCGGTCAACGCGTAACCCTAGGTCAACGCTAGTCAACACGTTGCGATCAAAAGTCAACGCCGATCAACGCGTAACCCTAGGTCAACGCCAATCAGTACATTGCAATGAAAGAGCCAATGTGACGGAGGTGGTCAGTTCAAATTTAATTCGATGACGCGAGCCAAACTTAACTCATCAGTTTTAGATTTGAGACTTCGATGACGGCCAGCCGATAACGCAGCGCCGAAGGAACTTCAGCTATTCGTCAAAACATCGAATAGACTAAAAATCGAAGGAGTCAAGAATTGAAGCTAATTACAGGTCCTTCACGTCGACTGAAGGTTGGATCAATCACATCCAAAGTATTCCAGCCTCTTCTATAAAAGAAACGAGTCTGGAACGCTTTAGAGGGGGTATCTGTAGGCATCGAAAATTGCCTATAGGTCTCTACGAACGGCTCAGTGCTAAGAAAAGACAATGAACGTCATAATCCAAGTCACAGGAGCTTGATTGATGTCGACAAACACATGAAGTGGGTTGACGAACTATGTGAAGCAACGGAGTTTCAGAATAATAAGGATACGAACTGATCGGGAGCCCCGTGTCACTTACAAAAGATGAAATGCCCTTCGTGTCTCATTTATTCCACAGATGATCTAATCATTGGAGCTTATAGAACTCCTCGTCGGCTTTCCAACGCACTTTGAATCGTTCAAATCCGAGTTCGGATGAAGAAGTTACGGCGAAAATGAACAAACAAGCATAACGGAACGTCTCAGGCTGAACTGGGTTACCCGAGGTGTCTCGGCACGACCGAGACACCCTAAGGTGTCTCGGCCATGGCCGAGACACCCAAAGGTGTCTCGGACCTGGCCGAGACACCCAAAGGTATCTCGGAATTTGTGAGGCTGTTTTAATCTTGATTCGTTTTGAATCTGAAGAAACTCAAAACATAAAAGTTGTAGATATTTTTGTCAGCTTTCCAACCCATCTGGAATCAGGTCATTTGGAGGTCATATGAGGAAGTTATGATTAAAATAGTGCCGAGACACCCAAAGGTGTTTCGGACCTGGCCAAGACACCCAAAGGTATCTCGAAACTTGTGGAGCTGTTTGGACTATGATCTCGTTAGAATATAAAGAAACTCATAACATGAAAGTTGTAGATCTCTTTGTCAGCTTTCCAACACATCTTGAATCACTCAAATCCGAGTTCGGATGAAATAATTAGAGCCAAAATACTGAAGAGGGTACAAACTGTCTCGCACAGGTGCGAGACACCCCGAGCTGTCTCGCACTTGGGACGTGTTTTTGACGGTTTTCGATCAGTTTTAACCGCCCGGATCTCCTGGAAGCCTATAAATACAACCCCTGGAGCCTCATGTTTTCGGATCGGGGATTTGAGAGATTAGGCGAAGCCCTGCCGGATTGAAGACTGAAGGTACACGGATTTCAGAGAGGAGGAGGAGAGATCGGATCGAGTTCTTCAACGCAAGAGAGAGAGAGATTCGTCGGATCTATATCGCTCGGTTCGTTCCTTAGGATTATCCCGTTGTGGTAATCTTAAGAAGAGTGATTATCTCGCTTCGCCGAGATAAGAGCTACGGTTTCTCGATCCCTTCGCGGATAGACAAAGCTCTGCCCAATTTTTCAGCAATCAGATCTGATCGACGGTGGTCCACGGATATCAACATCCCCGTCACAGGCTAAGATCCCACGCAAGCAGCGGGCGATAAACACTCGTTGCGTTTGTTTGAAGAGAATTGTACTTTTGTTTTGTTTTCATTGTGTAGAGGTCTTATAAAAAGACTGATTTTTGTATTCGTTGTAAACGTCTGAAGTTTGTAATGAATCACGCAATGAAACAATCAATTTTCTCCGTAAACATATACGAATCCAAGTTTTCCGGGGACATACTTCTCGAAGAATTCTTTCTGAGAAGTAGCATAGAACGACGCTCCTGAATCTAACACCCAAGATTCCTCCTTGCTCTCCAAAGAGCATATCAATACGTTATCTTCTCCTGAAGTGGAAGTGACATTCACCTATGCTTTCGCTTCCTTCTCCTTCTGTGCACTCTTGTACTGATTCTTGTAATGTCCTGTCTTTCCACAATTCCAACACTAGATAGTCTTCGAGCTGTTGCTTGGATTCCTTGACTTGGACATCCTATCCTTTGATCTACCTCTGTAGTTTGATCTGTCTCATCCTTTTCCTCTGATTGAATTTCTACCTCTTGACTCTGTATGCAATACTGAAGAGGTTGTAGCTTCACCCGACTCTCTCTGTCGGATCTCCTCACTGAGAACCAGATCACGAACTTCGTCGAACTTCAACTTGGTGCTTCCCGACAAGCTATTCACTGTCGTGATGGTAGGGTTCCAGCTTTCTGGTAGGGAAGACAAAAGTATCAACGCCCAAACTTCCTCATCAAACTCAATTTCAACTGAACTTAATTGGGTTGTGACCGTGTTGAGTTCATTAAGGTGTTATGCTACTGACGCGCCTTCCCCCATTCTCAGATTGAATAACAGCCGCATAAAATGAACTTTGTTCGCGGCTGATGGCTTCTCATACATATTTGACCCGCTGTGGTCTTCTCCTTCGCTATGTTGAAACGCAACATTGCGAGTCAACGTCAATCTGATAACTCGGAGGGCTTGTCTATCTAGAATGTTCCACTCATCTGCCTTCATAGAATCTGGCTTCTTCCCTAATAGTGGTTGATATAGATTTTTCTGATACAGATAATCTTGTATCTGTATTTTCCAGAATCCAAAATTTGTTCCATCAAACTTCTCAAGTCTCATTTTTCCTTCATCTACGGCCATGGCTCCCACTTGAATCTGAATTCCTCTAGATCGTTTCACGTTCTGATATCAGTTGTTGGGAATTTACCCACCGGGGCTACGCAAAACCCCTAAGACAGCAGAAACGCAGTATAGAAAAAAATACACCAAGATTTACGAGGTTCGGCAACTGCTACGTCCTCGGGAGCCACACAATTAATTTCTTATTAATCAACAAGAAATTACAGCACAAGAGCCGATCTCAAACTGAGATCTCTCAATACAAACACTGTAGCTACATTGTTAAATGGTTCAGGGGAATAATCCCTATTTAATGCCCTTTAAGAAAAAAAACTTTTTTTAATTCCCTCTCTCTCTCTCTCTCTCTCTCTCTCTCTCTCTCTCTCTCTAATTTCCCCTCGAATTATCGTGAGAGCTGGGAATGAAATCACCGAAGAACGGAAGAAAGGAGAAAATCGCTGCTGTGATTTTCTGGTCCGCCGCCGTTGCTGAAGAACGAGAGGAAGAGCACATGAATTCGAGCCCTAGGGTTTCCCTTTTATAGGGAAACCCTAGCTGGGCTGTCGACAGCCTGTCGACAGCCTGGATTTCGACCTCGCCTGCAAAAAGTCGCGAGCTCGAGCTCGCTTGCCACGAGAAGTCAAAGCTCGCCCGCCTGATTCTCGCCTGCAGAGCTCTCGCCTGCAGAACCCTGTGCTCGCCTGCAACTCGTTCGAACTCGCCTGCAAAGGATTTGCCTGAAACCGCTGATATCGAACTCGCCTTGAGCTCGCCTCTGATCCGCCTCGATCTTGCCAGCGTCATCCCCCAAAGCTCGCCTGCGGAGGTGAGTTTGGTCTACACCCGATTCTAACACTTATTACATAATACAGTCCAAAACCGATAGAATGAAGATTATGCATCAAATAGAAACAAAAATAATAACACAAAGAGAGGGGTGAAAGTCGGTGCAAATAAATCGCAAACTGAGCAATGCAACAACAGAACATTTATTATAAACTATGGCGATAAGGTACAAATCCATTACTCAATCACTGCAGTACAACCCATCTTAATTTCCTAATCAAAGAATTTGAGCAACAAACACAAGAGAAAACGGATTGTAAATTACCTCTTTTAAAGTAAAAAAAAATGTCACCGATCTCAACGTAACCTCTGGTGAGGATTTGCCAACAACAATTTTTACATAGATGAGGTACAATGGAAGAAAAAGACAAATACATACATATGCTAAACATAATTAATTCAATAGTCAGAATTTGATGGTTTATTCCGAGAGCTAACCAATTCCCACACGGAATAGACTTCTTTGCACCATTTCCCCAAAAAGAGGGGAATACAACTGAAAGTTAGTTGGACTTGACTTGTCCTTATCAAAACAACTACTAAATTATAGTATCAATCAATCAAACATCTAATGACATGTTAAACTTATCTCATTAACCACATCAAGGTTCTTTTGGCCGAAGACTTGCACCTACAATACTCTCCATCTTGTCGTCCAGAGCTAATTTAGAAAGAAAAGGCTACCACAAACTCACTTTCTTGTTGTCAAATAGTAGAAGAAGAATTTGAATCCTTCCAGCTTCTTGTTGGAATGCTGATTTTGTCCAGTAAAAACGCGTTCGAAATGAACCAGAAGGTTGCCATTATTGCACAATCTAGAACACTATAATATATCCAAATATAATTAACATCATTAGTTATCATGAACTGCATGTACCTAATCACATTCTCTTTCCAGAAGATAAATTATAACGGTTTGATGGGTATAAAGTGGCGACTCATTTTACTAAATAAGTTGCATGGCTACGTCTTGATAGCTCATTTAGCAAAATGAACCGTCACGTCAAGCCCATCATTTCCAAACGGCTATCGTCCACTAAATAGCAAATAGCCGAAATTTTAATCGAAGAGAATTTGGACTTGCACACGAAACACCCCCAAGATTTTTGAAACAGGCGGTCTGTGTCTAAATGGCACTAGAAGCCATGCATCAGGGACAGAGGCGTAGCCATGTGTAGTTTGCCCTGGGCAGCTGCCCAGGGCAAGATTTAAGTGCTAAAGGATATGAGTGCTAAAAGATTTAACTGCTAAAAGATTTAAGAGCTGTACCCAATCCGCTATCATCCCTACTCAAATGTATCAAAACCAGAAGAGTCCACATGTAAATGGAGTTGGGAGTCAAATCAAGCCAGGTAGTGTACTAAACAACTATAAGTCGTCACCGCCAACGCCGCCACCGTCCTCACCTCCTCCCCCAACCTCTCAATCGCCACCTTCCCTTCCCCTCCCCCAATGAGACCCACCTCCTCGTCGGCAAAGAGAACATCTCCTCGATCCCCTCCTCCCTCTTCGACACCTTCACCGGCTCCCTCCACCTCTTCCACCCTCTCCTCGAGCCCATCATCGCCGACCAAAATCCTGACTGCATCATCTTCGACTCCCTGACTGCATCATCTCCGAAACCATTTATTTTTCGCCCAGGACAAAAAAGAATCCTGGCTACGCCACTGATCAGGGATTGCTTGTGGACAGAAAAAGTCATGTTAGCAGTTTTTCTTTCCAAGGCTTCCAAAATTCCAATAGCTTCTTGAACTCTTTATAGAAAAGATTTAGGCCTTACATGTCACCTTGTTTGTCTTTAGCCTACAGCCTCCAGCGATGGAGTAACTTTGTTTGAGCGTCAACCTCATATCAATGCTTGATCAAAACACTAGCGCTTGACTATAACACGTAAGCACCCCCCAACATTAACAAATTTTCAAGAAAAAAAGAGTGAGATGTATTACACAGTGTGGAAAGGCTTCCTTTCGTGTGCATTCTTTCAACAGGAGATAACAACTCAAAAGCAAGATTCCAAAAGAGATGAGACGTTTTTAATTTTCAAGAAAAAGGCAGTAGGGATCCCGATAACTCTGTCCCACTATAGCCATCAATATAATAACTTAATTGAGCTTCTAGAACCTTTTTAATTTTGAAGAGGACATTGCCCATACGTGTCTCCTTGCCTCTGGCAATGGGGTAACTTTATTTATCAAGGTACCATTTGTCAAAAAGTTAAGTGAGGGGTTAAGGAGACTTAACACATTCTTAACCTGCCAAACACAACAAATCTATATAAGGGTTAAAGTGAGTTAACCCTCCATAATTTGCCAAACATAAAAAATATAGAATGGTTAAAGTTAACCCCTCTAGAGGGGTTAAAATGAGTTAACCCCTCAAAATGAAGGGTTTACTAATACTCCTATTTAGATGGAATAAGAGTTAACCCTTTTAATTATAAAGAAAATAGTCAAAATTATTGTTATTCACAAACACTAAAACTGATCATAAGTGCTAAAATAAAACTTATTTAACGGGTTAATAATTTAATCCTTCGGATTATCAAATGGGCTAAATACATTAATCCTTTTCTTTAACCCCTCTTCATTAACCCTTTGTCAAATGGGGCCAACAGAGCAACTATTTGGAATCGATAAAGTATGTGACTTGTGACGAATAAATTAAGAAACTCGAATCATATCACGATCACTAGGAGGACTACTTCATTTATGAACAAACTAAACTGACAATAAAAAAAACCAAAAAGGAAAAAAAAAGTAGTAGTATCTAAACATAGTTCATCTACTCGTACCGCCGTGTATGACTCTAGAAGCCAAAAGCATAAAGGGACCTTCTTGCAGAACACTGTTATGAGCATACGTACAAATAATTAAATACGAGTAGGTAAAAATGTTCCCCCTAAACAAATAAATAAAAATATAACGACTTATCGACCGTCATTGTCTTCTTTCAGATTAGTTATCGGACGGCCACAGGTGGCTGGTAATTAAGCCACCAAGTAATCAATCTGAATGATACAAATTAATTATTCTAAATTTGTAGAGCATCTAGTAGTTGTGTGTTCCTAATTATTATAAGCGAGCTAATGAAGAGGATTAAGTCGATCGGTGTCATTTCACTGAAAACCCCGCGCTAATTATGGAATTAGTCTATTGATTAGATAAGGAATCAAACCTTCGGATGGTACGTTAAGATGACGTCGGACTGGATCTGGGTCATGTGCAAGGTTCGCGTCAACTGCTCCTGAAGCATCTATCATCTCCTCCACGTATTTGAAAATAACTTCAAAACAAATATTCTAAATCATGTCAAATTAATTCTTCTAGAAGAGGTGAAAACCGGAAGGAAATAATTTGTGCGAGAAATTCTCAGGGTGCTAGTCAACTAGAATTGGGACGAATTTATAAAAGTTGTTTGCCGATAAGAATTTATACAAGAGCTTTCTAACAGTTGGTCCCACGATGCTCAAATGGAGTTATTGTCATTGCTGCACGGTAGGGCTGAGCATGGTTCGGTCCAAACCGAAAAAACCGACCGAACCGATCCAGAAAAATCGGTTTTATGAGTATGACGGTTCGGGTCTGATTGAAAACTTTTCAACCCGAACCGATCCGAACCAACCGAATATAGTACAAAACTACCCATTCTGATCTCAAACCTACCTGATCCGTCCCCAAAGAGTCAAAGACTCAAACCCTAAATTCATTTTCTGAATCATTATGGGTTAAAAACAATATCATTATATCAGTGTTTAATGTTTCATAATCTCCTACTTTGTTGATATCTTTTTTTTAACACAGTTGTTTGATAAGAAGTTTGATGAAGTTAGAACCGAACCGCACCGAACCGACTTGCAATACAGTTCGGTTCGGTTTTGAATTATAGACGGTTCGGTTCGGTTGTTCAAATTTTGGTAAAAACCGAACCGAACCGACCATCACGGAGATCCCTCATATTTCAATGGTGTTACATAAAGACCCTCGAACCGAGACAAATCTTTAAGTCTTGAAGTTGTATGTCGATTAAGACTAATACAAAAACTTTCTTATTGACACTTAGTCTCACGATGCTTAAACGGAGTCATCTCTCGGGGCATACACGCGCGTGCTAATAAAAAAATAAGAGTGATTAAAATCTTAATTAGAGTAGATGTGTCAACAATTAACCCTTAATAAAAAAGATTAAGTTAACAAGAGTCACAACCAAACTTAAACTTGGTTTTAGGCCTTTGGTCACATTTGAAAACATATCTACAACGATAACAATATCATCAAAACATTTATCTCAATGGTATGGGATCGACTACATGAGTCATATTCTTTCATTCTATTTTATTATAGAACATCTCCTCAGTTAAGTTAATCATAATCATATCCTTTTTAATTGCTTCAAACCAAGTTCTTTTAGGCTAGCTATCTCAAATGTATGAGGTCTCTTTATTTGCATGGAAGTAATTATAAAGTAGCTGAAGTAAATGAATTAAGTAGAGGCTACTTCTACTATTTTCGAGCAAAAAAAAAAACATATATGTTTCTCTAAAAAAACTACTTTCAAAAAATACGTGAAACAAACAAGAAAATGTATTACTTTTGTTACTTCCTACTTCATAAATTTAGAAGTTACTTCTTTGATCTATTTTCTATTTTCGGTACTTCTACCCAACCAAACGGGCCCTTGGTTGATTCTCTCTCATTTTATCTTCAATAGGAACAACATCTAACTTACTACAGATGCACTCATTTCTTATCCTATCTTTTAGTGTATACTCATAAGTCCATCGCTTCATTCTCATTTCTTCTTTACACATATTATTTTTTAATTGATCAACGTTCTGATACATAAATCATTGTTAGTCTTATAACCATCCTATAAAAAATTTTTCCTTTAGTTTCATTGGTATTCTATGATCATATAAGAATCCCAAGCACTCCCATTTCAACTATCCTCGTTTAATTCGATGGATAACATCATCCTTAATCTTACTATCATGCCGAATGATTGATGCTAAATAACTAAAAATAATTACTTTTAGATATATCTTGACCATCAATATGTTTTATAAGCTCTTTTTTTTAGTTTTACTAAAATTACATTCCATGTATTCTATTTTTGCTCTATTAATTCTAAAACTTTTAGATTCTATAGCTTGTCTTTACCTTTCTACTTTAGAAATTATACATCTTCTAGTTTCATCAATTAACTTTATATTATCCGTAAATAACATAAATCATGTGATTTTATTCTGAATGTGTCTAGTAAGTTGGTCAATAACTAACGCAAAAAGATAATGACTCAAGTTTGACTCTTGGTGTAAACTTAATTTATAGGATTCATTTTCATGTGACTCCGATTATGTTTTATACTGGTTGTCGGCTATCTGACGCAAACCTCCTCATTTATCTTGATTTGGGACGGATAGCGCCGACGATAAAATAAAGCACAGCACTGGTGGAGTTATTATTAAAAATATATCTGTTATCCACAAATTGACCATTGCCATGATTATTGTTTTCCTTCTTACTTGTTCTTTATAGAAGGAAAGTGATGCACCAATGCGGAAAGCAACATCATCATGCATATAGAAGCTATTACTTGTCCGCCGGAATTGACTCTTGCCGAACTCCGCTTGTGGTTTTCAATTTTGCATGATGTAAGATAAGCTCATGAACCTTCTTCCCAACTTTTGTTAGAATTGTTATCCATTATTATATGTACGATTCAGTTAAGAATTTTGAGCTTTTGGATAAAATGGATATCAGCATCACATCATATAGGCAACATGGCTTCTAGAACCCTATCCCACCTCTCTCAACTTCTTAGTCAGATATTTATCCTTGTGGCAAATAAGCAGGGGCCACAAGTCCCCATAATCCATATCATCCACTCATGGATCCTCATCCGTCCATATGAATCCATCATATCCCCACTCGTGTTCCTGACTAGTTAGCTATATATCACTTTTAACTGTAGTAAATTGCGTATCAGTGTATTACCGTATCGAAATTCCATATATCCCCGTGCATCGACATCCATTCGTTATGAATCCATCATACCCCTAGGGCACACAAAAAAAAAGAGAGAAGAAAGGAAGAAAAAAAAGGGAATTACTCCAACACCAGAGTTCTCTACAGAAAATCATATAGAGAGATACAGGATAAAAAATGCCGCTATCAATAAAGTTAGGCTATGTATTTATTGCTAGGAAATACGCGGGCTACGCTAAACCCCTAAAACAGTAAAAACACGGTATAGAGAAAATACATCAAGATTTACGAGGTTCGACAAACTTGCATACGTCCTCGAGAGCCACACAATTAATTTCTTATTAATTAACAAAAAATTACAATGCAAAAGCAGATCTCAAACTTGATATCTCTCAATAAATGTAATATCAATACTGTAGCTACAGTGTTAATTCCTCTCTTAACCCCCCCCCCCCCCCCCAATTCCCTTCTTCTGATTTTCCCCTCAAAATCACGTGAGAGAAAGGGCTGAAGAAATAAATCGCGAGAGGAGAGAGGAGATCCGCCGCCGCCAGGAGCTTGAAGATGCGAGAGGGGGGAGAGAGAGAGATAGAGAGAGAGGAAGCCCCGCGCTCTCGTGCTCGGGGTTTCCCTTTTATAAGGAAACCCTAGCGACAAGCTGGCGACAGGCTGTCGCCAATCATGCGTGCGCTCGCGAGCTCGCCTTCAGATCTCGCCGAGCTCGCCTAGATCTTGCGTCGACCTCGCCTGCAAGTCTCCCGTTCGAGCTCGCCAGCGGAAGTTCTCGAGCTCACCTGAGAGGGGTGTAGGCATCGAAAATTGCCTATAGGTCTCCACGAACAGCTCAGTGTTAAAGAACGACAACGAACGTCACTATCTGGTTCACAGGAGTTCGATTGACGTCGGTGAACGCTTGAAGTGAATCGACGAACTACGTGAACTGATAGAATTTTAGAATAACGAAGGCACGGGCTAATCGGGAACCCTGCGATGTTTACAAAAGGAACAACATCCTTCATGTCTCGTTCATTCTACAGATAATCCAACCATTGGAGTGGATAGAACTCTTCGTCAGGCTTCCAATGCACTTGGAATCATTCAAATCCGAGTTCGGACAAAGAATTTACGGCAGAAACAATCAAACAAGTGTAACGGAGCGTCTCAGGCTGAACTGGGACACCCCAAGGGTGTCTAGGCTTTTCCTAGACACCCCAAGGGTGTCTAGGCTTTTCCTAGACACCCCAAGTGTGTCTAGGCTTTGCCTAGACACCCTAAGGGCGTCTAGGCTTTTCCTAGACACCCCAAGGGCGTCTAGGCTTTTCCTAGACACCCCAAGGGGGTCTTATGCCTATAAATAGTAGCCTTAGGCCTCACTTTTGGAGGATCTGGATTTTTGAAGAGAAGAGGCGAAGCCCTGCTGGAGTGAAGAGTGAACGAACACTTCAACACCCGAGAGTTCTCCACCGGATCTTCATCACCCGTACCCGTTTCTTAGCATTACCCTTCACCGGTAATACTAAGAAGAGCAAATATCTTGCTTTAGCCGAGATAGGCGCTTCAAGCTTCTAGATCTCATCGTGGATCGACGAAGCTATGTCCGATTTTTCTGGATCAGATCCGATTGCCAGGTGGTCCACGGATATCGACGTCCCCGTCACAGGCTAAAGACCCACGCAAGCAAGAGACCGCAAAACAGGATCTTGTGTTTATTTTCGAAAAGTTGTAATTTTTTTATTTTCATTATTTGAATTTCATTTGTAACGTTTGAAGTTTAATGAAATCAATGATGAAGGCAACTTTTTCCGAAAACAAGCTGGCGACCACAGTGGGAGCCAACAGCCTCGCTGCCGAGGCTGTCGTGACGCAACCGGCATTCAAGATCCGGGTGAACGAAGAGATCGAATACGAGTTCGATCAACAAAAGTTTGAAGAGTACCTCTCTTCCTCCTCCTCCAGATCCGCCTCTCCGAACAGGCGCAGGAAGGCATCCTCTTCCAGAAATGTTCGCGGGACCTTCGGCTCGAAGATCCAAGATCCCATTGCCGCCGCTGCACCTGCACCACGCGACGTCCCCGCATCGTCCAACGTGGTCGAGACCGCAGATCCGGACTTCTCCTCCGCCGAGAAGGTAGCTGCTGAAGGTGCTCCAACTTTGTCGAAGAGGGCACGTCAAAGACGGCGTCAACGCCTTGCACGACAACTGGCCAAGGCCGCAGAATCGATGGACGGGATCCGCTACAATGAGGATCTAAAAGCCAGGCAACGCCAAGAGCAACAACGCCGGACAACTAACTCCTCTTCTAATGCGGAGGCAAATGAATGGATCCGCGTCAAGAGGAATCGCTCCACGCTCGAGGAGCGAATCAAGAAATGCCGCGCCTTGCTTGCGCATGCCCGAGTCCTTTTGCAGAAAGCAGAAGAGATGTAGAAAGAGGAGACGGTCAAGAAGCCGTCAAAACACAAGCAGATGGGGGTGCCAAAGTCGAACCCGGCACCTAAGACGAAAATGGGTGGAGTTATCACCCAAACTTCTTCAAATCCAGATCCCGTTCCAGCACCTCCTACAGAGTTAGGTAAGAACGTGAGCCCTTTAAGATCTAGGGTTCCTTTGAAAGATCGCCTCGGTCCTTTACCGGAGAACCGAGGTAAAGCACCTGTCAAGGAGCGATTAGGACCATTGAAGGGTCCCCAAATGACAAATCAGACTGGGGGTCGTATCAATCCCCCCAAGAAAGATAATAGAGGGAAAGCCCCTGTTACTGACCGCATTGGGTTGCGAGTCGAAGTGCAAGAACCCGTTGAGCTTTCACGCTCGCAGAAGCGTAAACTTGAACGCGCGACTTTTGAAAACGCTAATAAAGCGTCGCATCCCCAGAGGGAAGCACATTCGTCTGATGATGATGATGTTATACCTGGGAAGACATGCTAACACTCTATGAGTTGTTCCAGTTATCAAACTGACGAGTTGTACTATAGAGCTGGGGGTATGGAAAAGTCTCGAAAGAGATACGCCCAAAACACGGAGTCTCACTGTCCGTGTGCCAACATCATCAAGGCGGTATTATCAGAATGTTGCTGTTCTAAAACCCCAAAGAGAGTCTCGGTGTTCGAGAGAATTTCCAAGACGAGGCGTTTTCGTGGGAAGAAGTTCGTTCGACAAAAGGACGAGTACCTAGAAGTGTCTGCTAATATGACCGGTAGAAGAAAATCGACGCAACATTTAAACCCAGATCAGTTTGCTGATGTATCCCGGTGTATGACTCGGTTGCGGTCAGGGATCAATACGCGAAAGAATTACCAAAGGATGCAAAAGGGACTTCCTTTGGAAGAGGAGGTGTCAGATGCTGATTCAGATTCTGGCTCGGCTATGGCGTCCGATGATACGGCTTATAGTACGGTACAACCTTATGAATCGCTTATGATCAGCGCCGAACAGGTGACCAAGATGCTTGAAAATGCACTGAACAAGCAGAAGGAAACTTTCAAGTTTGAGATGGAGATGGCCATGCAGCGGATGAGAGAGATGCATGACCAACAAATTGCGGCACTGACAACTCACCAAGGAGAACGGAGTCATCACAATACTCCGAATCAAGACGAGAATGAACGGGAAGAGGATAATGTCAATCTCCCTCCTGTCAACAATGGCAACGGAGGCGGTCCCGTGGATGATAATACAAAAGAGGACCACATTACCTCTCCCCGAAGCCACTCGAAGACAGATACGAGTGAAGACAAGAAGATGAAGGACTTGGAGAGCAAAATCAACGCGTTGATGAATGCTCAAGAAGTGAAGAGGTCCGGCGTACCATGTCCATACCCAAGGGAGTGGGAATCAATTCCATATCCGGCGAAGTTTAATTTAATCAACTTCACGCCGTTTGATGGAAAGGGTTCCCCTACCCAGCACTTAATATATTTTAAGTCTCATTTAGGAATCATTTCTGGGAATGAACCTCTTATGGTACGGTCATTCGTCGGCACTCTTCGCGGAGCAGCCTTCGATTGGTATCGTCGCCTTAAGCCGGGGAGCATCAGTAGTTGGGACGATATGGAGGACATGTTTCTGATGAATTTCTTCGATAACGACACCGAGATTTCGATCGGCACGTTATTCGACGAGAAGCAGAAAAATGGTGAGACGGTCGAAAACTTCGTGAAGAGATTCCGAAATAAAGCGATGAATTGCAGGGATCCAATCAGCGAAGATTTTATTCTTAAGACTTGTCATAATAATCTTTCTTTAGACATCCTCGAAGCTATGGGAATGGCACCACCGAAGACCTGGAAGGATTTGAAGGTGCGAGAAGAAAGAGCCGAGCGATTCCTTAAAAGGAAGAAGGCTGAAAGGGGCCAAATAGCAAATAATGCCCCACAACAGAACTTTGTCCCTAAGGGTAAAGGAAAAGCACATGCGAATGCTGTGGATGCAAACCAAACATTCGAGGTGCAAGCACAGCCGCAACAGCAGCAACAAAAGGCGCCTCAACAATCAAGGTGGCAACAACAGCCCCAGAAGCAAAAAGCAGCGGAGCCGAAGTTCCCGAAGGTCTATTCATTCAAAGAGGATGAAGTTCCCGGTATTTTTAAATACCTTATCGAGAACAACAAGATCAAGTTGCCTCCGGTCCAGGATCAAGAAGACGCTAAAAGAATTAGTGATCCAAAATACTGTGCTTTTCACAGAGCAGTGCACCATCCTACCAAGGCATGCTACGCTCTTAAAGATAAGATCCAAGCCCTAATCGATGTTGGGGTCATCACTATGAAGTAACCCAAGGAGAAGAAAGTGGGTGCGAACGTAGTATCGATTAGCTTCGGGTCTGTTCCTTTGAATTGGTTCCAACATGAGCCAGTAATAAATGCAGCAGTAAAGACGGTGAATGATGATCCTCACAAGCAGCGCCAGAAAGGACTTGTGCCACACTCAGCCCCGGATGGTGAGATTCTTTGGGTTCATCCAGACTTGATTGGAGATGAACAATGGACTGGAACCTCTTCCAAGAAAAAGTCAAAAGGGAAAGGTAAGTCTTGTTATGGAGCTTCCGCTATTCCGGGAGAAGACGACGACAAAATCCCAACCTTCCCGCTTTCTGAAGATGAGCAGGAGGCCTTTGTAACCCGGAGCGGGAATGAGTATCGCTACAAGTACCCGGATGCTTCCGACCAACTGGGCACCAAAACCGCTCCTTCCAAGACATCGGCAGAACTGAGAATTGCAGCAACTCCCCCAACGCCTGTAGCTACAGAGAAAGTCCAGCAGAAGGAGAAAGGGAAAGAGCCTTTACGTCAGGAAGCCTAAAACCCGAGGCAGTCTCGATTCAATCATCCGATTGGGAGAGACAAACCGGGAAATGCAAGCTCTCCGCCCCATTTTGACATCATGGCACAGTTGGCCAATATCCCGGCTAGGATAACCCTATACGAGCTGTTGCGTCTCTCAAAGGATACAAGGAAAGCCTTACAAGAAGCCTTGAGCGACTCTGAAGCTTTCTTGACTCGAATCAAGCCATCTTCTGAGGAACCAGAGTCGTCAGTTCAACACTGCAATCTTGCGGCGCATCATTTTCCCTGCATCTCTTTCACCAAAGAAGACATGCAGACGAAGAACTCAAAGCATGATCGGCCCTTGTATTTCACTGGGCACATTGGCTCCAGCATGGTCAACCGGATCCAAGTCGATCCGGGTTCCGCTGTTAGCATCATGCCCTTCCGATTGATGCATCATCTCGGAATTCCGACTAGCAAACTAGCCTCAACCGGCACTACGATTTATGGATTCAACACCAGTGGGTCCAGGCCCTTGGGAAAAATTCGAATCAAATGCCAGATCGGGGATTTGAAGTCAGAAGTTACTTGTTATGTGATTGATGCGGAAACATCCTATAACTTACTGCTGGGTCGACCTTGGATCCACGGTAACCTCATAGTCCCGTCAACTCTGCATCAATGCCTCAAGTATGTGGACATCAATAATGAAGTTAAGACGGTGGTCGCGGATAAGCAACCATTTAAGGGATTGGAGAACTATTTTACCGATTCCCTTTTATACGGCGCCGAATCCAATACTGAACCATCGGCCCAAGGAACGGATAGCGGGGATGAAGCTGATACCGAAGCTGGGTTTGATTATGATGGTGGTTTTGTACTTAATGACATTGTACCCATTGTAATCAATCTTGATGATGATAAATCACCGGAAAGTAGTTGTAATTGGCAACTTGCCGAAGAACTATCAATAAACGATGATTTAGAGTACTCGATGTGTCTTGATAATGTCACTAAAGAGCTTTATGATAACCCTGATTTATATATGCCACTTCAATCATTTTGCATGACGAAAAAACAGGTACACGACCCTTGTGGAACGACGCTTGTCATCCCCGCAGGGACAGGAGGTGGAAAGGAGGTCGTCTACGGCAAAGGAAGAAAATCTCTGATACCCGACCACTTCTTGGAAGAGGAAGACGATGATGATAAACCTGCCCCTCATCTGTTCAGATATGATGCGAAAGCACGCAATATGATGGAAAGGTATGGATACGATTTCACGCTAGGAGAGGGTCTTTGCTTTGGTCGAGGTCCGCGAGCTCCGCCTCGAATGGCCTACGTACCAAAAGGAAAACCCAATGATTATTATCGCCACAAAAGAGGCTTAGGCTATGTCTCCTCATCGGATGACGAGTGTTGCTGGCAAGTCATCAATCAAATTTCTAACAAGGCCAGAAAAGGATACTCTTCTGACTCTTCGGATTGGGATTCCGACGCTAGTCTTGGTGAAATATTTAAAAAGCTAATGTCGAACATGGTTACGGTTGATCCAACGACAACAGAAGAAGACGATCAGATGCCGACTTGGGAAGATCCTTGGGTTCATCACTTAAACATGCAGTACGGTGATAGGTTCGAACAAAGAGAACCTCCTACCGAAGATCAAGTAGTCCAAGTGAATATGGGAAGCGAGGAAAATCCGAAGCCGATATTCATTAGCGACAGCCTCTTACCCGAAGAGAAGGAAGAGTTAATCGCTCTTATCAGGGAATATATCGATGTATTCGCCTGAAATTATGAAGACATGCCAGGACTCGATCCAAACGTAGCAGTGCATCGTCTCAATATTAAGTCGGATGTCAAACCTATCAAACAACAACAAAGACGGTTTCGTCCGCAAATGATGGAGGCGATCGAAGCTGAGGTTAAAAAGCTTGTCGACTCGGGCTTCATTAGGGAAGAGCAATATCCAGAGTGGCTTGCCAATATTGTCCCGGTTCTTAAAAAGAATGGGAAGATCAGGGTTTGTATTGACTTTAGAGACCTCAACGTTGCTTGTCCAAAAGATGATTTTCCCCTTCCTATCACGGATGTTATTATCGACAATACGTGTGGGTTCGAGAGGATGTCTTTCATGGATGGTTTTTCTGGATACAATCAAATAAAAATGCATCCAGATGATGAAAAGCATACCGCGTTCAGAACACCCCTTGGCGTCTTCTGTTACACAGTTATGCCCTTCGGCTTAAAGAATGCGGGTGCTACATATCAGCGAGCTATGTCAAAGATTTTTAAGGAGCATCTTCGGAAGACTGTCGAGTGCTACGTAGATGATTTGGTCGTGAAAAGTCGTGATAAAAAAGATAACATCAAGGACTTGAAGACCATGTTCGACTTGATGTGAGCTCATCAATTAAAAATGAACCCTACCAAGTCTTTCCTCAGAATGTCCAGTGGTAAATTCCTGGGATTCGTCGTCACCACCAAAGGTATTCACATCGATCCTGATAAAGTAAAGGCGATTAATGAATTACAACCGCCGAGAAACCTCAAAGAGCTCAGAGGATTGCAAGGACGATTAGCTTATATCCGTCGGTTCATATCGAACCTTTCCGGAAAATGCCAACCGTTCTCCAAGCTCACAAGGAAGGGCGTGTCATTCGTGTGGGACGACGCTTGTCAAAAAGCATTCGAGAGTATTAAAGAATATCTCTCAAAACCTCCCGTACTCGTCGCACCGAAATCAGGCAAACCGTTCTTGATTTATATCAAGGTGACGAGCCACTCATTAAGTGCATTGCTTGCACAAGATGACGATAACGGTCACGAGCAGGCGGTGTATTATTTAAGCCGAACCATGGTAGGCGCTGAATCCCGATATCCCATGATCGAGAGAGAATGCCTCGCCTTGGTGTTTGCTATTCAGAAGATGCAACATTATCTGGTCGGACAGACCATTTATGTTATCTCTAAAGTTAACCCAGTCCGAGTGTTCATGACTCAACCAGCTTCCATGAATTGGCGGTTAGCAAAATGGGCCTTACTCTTATCCCAATATGATTTATATTTTAAACAACAGAAGTCAGTAAAAGGGCAGGCCATCTGTGATCTCCTGGCAGCTAATCCAACTACGGACACCGCCGAGATATATGACGACCTACCCGATGAAACCCACGAAGTCAACGCAACTTCGCACCAACAAGTATGGCGTTTGTACTTCGATGACGCTTCCCGAGCGGCTCTTGTCACAGGTACTCCTGGATGTTCTAAGGTCTCTTCCGGAGTTGGAGTTGTTTTAGTTTCCCCAGGAAAACATGTGATGCCCCGAGCCTACTCATTAACCGAGCCATGCTCGAATAATGTAGCAGAGTATAACGCACTGATTATAGGACTCAATTTCGCTAAGGAGCTGGGGGTTGAGTATCTCGAAGCTTTCGGTGATTCTCAACTAATAGTTAAACAAGTCCAAGGGGAGTATGAAGTCCGAAGTCAGGATTTACTACCATATCATAAGATGGCAGTGGAAATAGCGGAATCATTTGAAGGATTCTTCATCGAGCACGTTCCGCGGTTACAGAACACCAACGCAGATGCATTAGCAACATTAGCCGTATCTCTGGCACAGCCTCCCGGGACGGAACAATTTGTTACGGTAAGAACTCACCAACTCCTGGTGCCACTCTGCGATGAAGAGGACAAAGAGGAAGAAGTTCAAGAGGTGCACGCAACTCAGGCTGAATTCGAACCCCGAGATTGACGTTTCCCCATCATCGACTACGTCTTGCATGGAATCTTGCCAGAAGATGTGAAGGAAAGAGAGTCAATCAGACGAAGAGCACCAAGATTCTACTATAATACGGAGAATCGAACGCTATACCGCAGGGGGTACGATGGGTTGCTAGCACGTTGCTTATCAACCAAAGAAGCTGAAGAAGTCCTTGGAGAGGCACATGAAGGAGAGTGTGGCGCGCACCAACTTGGTCCCAAGCTTTATGACCGCATCAGAAGAATGGGATATTTTTGGCCTTTCATGATGAGTGATGCAATCACATACGCCCGAAAGTGTCACGCATGTCAAGTACATGCGAATTATATGCACCAACCTCCGGAGCATCTGCATCCTTCGGTAACGTCATGGCCGTTTGAGACTTGGGGAATGGACATTGTTGGTCCTATAAATCCTCCATCAGTCAAAGGTGACCGGTTCATCCTGGCAATTACCGATTACTTCTCCAAATGGGCTGAAGTGGTTCCGCTTAGAGAAGTTAAAACGAGCAATGTCATTGCATTCATCAAGCACCATATCATCTACAGGCACAGTGTTCCAAGACGAATCATACATGACAACGGTCCTCAATTTGTCAGCAACGCCTTCATAAGGTTCTGCGAAAAGTTTAAAATTCAGGATATCTCGTCGACGGCTTACAATCCCACAGCAAATGGATTAGCTGAAGCCTTCAACAAGACTATCATAAAGCTCTTGTCGAAACTCGTGAAGAATAATAAACGGGATTGGGATGACAAGCTCGGTGCGGCTCTATGGGCCTATCGTACTACGATACGTACACCGACCGACGCAACCCCATATTCATTGGTGTACGGATGCGAAGCCGTCCTCCCTTTGGAAATTCAAATTCCATCTCTTCGGATCGCTCTTGCAACCCAAATGACGACCGAAGAACAACATCAGAAACGCCTCGAAGAACTTGAGATGCTCGATGAAAAGCGCCTGGAAGCTCAACAACATATTGAGTTTTACCAAGCCAGAATTTCTCGAGCCTTCGACAAAAAGGTCCGACAAAGGAGTTTTAAAGAAGGAGATTTGGTCTTAACGGAAAAACGGCCGATGATCCTTAACTCCAAGAAGAAGGGCAAGTTTGAACCCAAATGGGAAAGGCCATTCGTAGTAGAAACAGTTTACTCGAACGGCGCATATCGCTTAGTCACCAAGGATGGTGACCGGCTTATGATGCTAATAAATGGCAAATTCCTGAAAAGATACTACCCTTAGTATCTTTAGGAAAATTGATGTATCGGGAAGTTCCCGGAAGAATACCACATGCGGTATTCTTAGGGATAACCCAGCCAATGTAGAAAAAATGAATTCACGTTCGAACTCCGAATGTCGAAATGTTTCTTGTTATTGTCAAAATTCTAACTCTCATGAGTTATTTTTATGAGACGAGATCTAATCTTTTGATAGGTTAATATTCCCTCACCAAGCTATCCACTGATCAAATCAATTGACGGTGGATCCACCAAAATTCCTATCTGCCAGTCATTGGTAATTCTCAGACTCAACATGTTAGGTCCTAATCACTTAACATTGAAGTCTCCCTTGGAGTGATAGTGCGAGTTGGCATTCTCATTGCTACCTGTATTCCACTCTCTTTGCTTTCAGGTCAAACCTATAAAAGTTAGGACCAAAGCCAAATTCCCCTCTCGATTCCTTCCATGGGCGAGAGGTCCACTTTCAATTCGAACAATCAAATCTATAAAAGTTAGGGTTGTTCCCCAATCTCACTTAGTCAAACCTACCAAGTAGCCAGGGCTAAGACCGAGTTATTCCTTTCGATAAACGAAAGTTTGCCTTGGTTCCTTTTTCCACCAAACCTATAAAAGTTAGGGTCGAAATTGGATTTTCTCCTCAATGAATGATGGACTCTTTTGATTCAAATGACCAATCCTATAAAAGTTAGGGTCGTTTGAACCTTTCGATTCTCGGAGTGGAGATCCCACTCCTAGTTTCATCCTTTCGGATCCTGGGGGTGGAGATCCCACCTCAAGTTTCCTTTCCAGCTGTAGGTAGAATATAAAATTCTTCCTCTTCAGCATTGGGAGATAGAATATAAAATTCTTCCTCTCTTATTTTCCAGTTTATCTTTGTTCTCAGAAAGGACACAATTCTCAACTTCCAATCCGGACACTTTGTGCACGGGGAATTTTATCTCAACTCCTAAATAGAGATAAGTCTATGCCTGACACGCATTACCGGTTTAGTCTTTCACCGATTGAGAAAAGACACCAGGGTCTAAACCTGGGGAATTTTATCCCGAATCCTAAGTAGGGATAAGTCTATGCCTAACACGCATTGCCGGTTTAGTCTTTTACCGATTGAAGAAGACACCAGGGTCTAAACCTGGGGAATTTTATCCCGAAGCCTAAGAAGGGATAAGTCATCGCCTAATACACGGTGCGGGGTACCTTTTCCCTATAAGAAATGGTGAAGTCTATGTATTCAAAGTCATAGCAGTAAGTCTAAGAAAAGCAATTCTCTTAGCACAACGTTACATGTGGAACGGATCTAGACAATCCGCATACTAGCCCGATTTAAACAGTAATCGGTAAAAGCATATCAAACCCGTTGAGGGCTGGGGGTTTGTCAAAAATCCTGTAAATTTTATCATTGCTGGGTTCAAAGTAAATAAAGAAATATCATGAAAGAAGCTAATGCGGAATCTCTAGTAATAGATCAAGTCAAAAGCATACAATAAAAAGCTCGTTAGCCCGAAGGCAACTGACGGCTAAGAACATGGGACTCTAAACTAGAAAGCCTGTCCACATAGCTCTGCTCAAGTTCTACCCGCAGACTAGCTCGGACAGAGCCTTCGGAACTGCTTAAGATCTTCGCGGCTTCATTCTTCAGCTTCATCAATCTCTCCTGTGTAGATCCCAGCTTCTTGAGCGTCTGTTCACGAGAACGCTCTAATCCAGCCAGGTCTTCTGTAATAAGAGTAACGGAGTCCTCGGCATGCCTCAAGACCTCCCTACTGCAACCAGTAGGGGCATGATGAGAGAGGCTGCCCACGGGGAATTCGACTGCAACAAAACACAAGAGTAAAGTCAGAAAATTATCCATGAACTATACAAGGATTAAATCCATCTCACAAGAGAGCGAAATAAGTCATCCACGGGGGCAATTAGAGAGACGATTTTGAGTGTCCCACACTGGAAGAACGGTATGTGTCATCACGTAAACAACGTGGTAACATATACCGACCTACAAAGTGTGAGACAACACAATATCGCCCCAATATACCGGAAGACTTGAATTGGCCAAGCAAAACAAGTCCGAAACCTCGATCCCCGTGAAGGAAGATGTCGGTTCTTCCCGAATGACCCGCGAAGGGGCCAAACGAGGATA
>BQKN01064676.1:520382-532452 GCA_022839385.1 Asparagus kiusianus
CTTTGCCTAGACACCCCAAGTGTGTCTAGGCTTTTCCTAGACACCCCAAGGGTGTCTAGGCTTTGCCTAGACACCCCAAGTGTGTCTAGGTTTTTCTTAGACACCCCAAGGGGGTCTTATGCCTATAAATAGTAGCCTTAGGCCTCACTTTTGGAGGATCTGGATTTTTGGAGAGAAGAGGCGAAGCCCTACTGGAGTGAAGAGTGAACGAACACTTTAACACCCGAGAGTTCTCCACCGGATCTTCATCACCCGTACCCGTTCCTTAGCATTACCCTTCACCGGTAATACTAAGAAGAGCAAATATCTCGCTTTAGCTGAGATAGGTGCTTCAAGCTTCTAGATCTCATCGCGGATCGACGAAGCTTTGTCCGATTTTTCTGGATCAGATCCGATTGCCAGGTGGTCCACGGATATCGACGTCCCCGTCACAGGCTAAAGACCCACGCAAGCAAGAGACCGCAAAACAGGATCTTGTGTTTATTTTCGAAAAGTTGTAATTTTTTTATTTTCATTATTTGAATTTCATTTGTAACGTTTGAAGTTTAATGAAATCAATGATGAAGACAACTTTTTCTGAAAACAAGGGGTCTCCTCAACATCAAGCTTGTCTGACGGTTGCGAGCTCGCCTGCAACTGCGTCGAGACCGGAGCTCGCCTGAAGTCGTTCAACCTCGCCTGAATCGAGTTTTGATCTACACCCGATTTCAACAATCTCCCACTTGGAAATCAAACCGTCGTCAGCAGGCTATCTCAACAAGCACCTTCTCCTGTGTAGCTCTGCCATCATCACCTATGCATGAAGGCCAACTGAAGTTACGCACAAGTCACAACTCCAAATTCTGAATGGTCATCGTCTTTGTTAATATATCTGCTAGATTCTTACTTCCTAGATCTTCTCCAGTTTCAACACGTCATCTTCCAACAAGGATCTGATAAAGTGGTACCGAAGCCCAATATGCTTCGTTCTAGAATGAAATACGAAATTCTTAGCCATGTGAATTGCACTCTGACTATCACTGTGCAAATCATTTTTCTCCTATTTGAATCCCAATTCTGTTAACAAATCCTGAAGCCATATCATCTCTTTCTTGGCTTCAGTCATTGCTACATACTCAGCTTTTGTAGTGGATAGAGTGACAATCTTCTGTATCTGTGATATCCAACTGACAGTTATAGTTCCAACGATGAATACATAGCTGATGGTGCTTCTTCGGTGATCGACTTCACCTCCAAAGTCTGCATCTATGTACCCTTACACTTCCACCTCTCCCTTACTAAAGTACAAATACTTCTGTGTAGTGCCTCGTAGATACCTCAGAATCCACTTGACCGCTTCCTAATGAGTTTTTCCTGGATTCGACATGAACCGGCTGATCACTCCTACTACATGGCTAATGTCTGGTCTCGTACAGACCATTGCGTATATCAAACTTTCGATGGCTGAAGCGTAAGGGACCTTAGTCATACTTCATTCTCTTCATCTGACTGAGAAGATTGATCCTTTGATAGGCAAAAATGGCTGGCCAAGGGTATGCTGACTGGCTTGGCGCCGCTCATGTTGAATCTTTATAAAACATGGTTGATGTACTCTGTCTGAGACAACTGTAAGAGACCTCTCTTCTTATCTCTCGTGATTTGCATTTCAAGGATATTCTTTGCTGGACCCAAATCCTTCATGTCAAACTCCATTGATAGTTGTTGCTTCAAACTCCTGATATCCTTCATATCTGCACTTGCAACTAGTATATCATCAACATACATCAGTAATATGATATAACTAGACTGATATGTTTTGAAGTAGCAACAGTGATCGGTATTGTACTTCTGAAAATCTTCCTTGTGCATGAAGCCGTCAAACTTTCTTTACCACTGTATTGGAGTTTGTTTCAGGCCATACAAGCTCTTCTTGAGTCTGTACACCAAGTTCTTCTTCTTTTCTTCTGAGAAACCTTCTAGCTGGTACATGTATATCTCCTCTTCTAGATCTTTGCGTAGAAACATCGTCTTCAAGTCTAACAGCTCGAGATGAAGATCTTCAATAGCTACAATACTCATTATTATCCTGATAGTATTGAGCTTCGCCACGGGAGCAAAAATATCGGTGTAGTCAATTCCTTCCTTCTGATGGAATTCTTTGATAACTAGCCGGGCTTTATATCTTCTGTAACCATCCTGTTCCTCTTTTACCCGGTACACCCATTTGTTGTGGAGTGTCTTCTTACCCATTGGCAACTCAGCTAGTTCCCACGTATTGTTTGAGATGAGAGACTTCATCTCGTCTTTCATGGCAAGCTCCCACTTGCTCGCATCTCCACTCTGACAAGCTTCATCATAGCTTTCAGGCTCCTCTCCATCTGTCAACAACAGATAGTTCATATATCTCCTCTTGGGCACAGGAGGCCGAGAAGATCTTTTTAATATCGGAGCTAGTGCGTCGGGCTCTTACGCACCATTCTGTCCCGATAGGCTCTTCTGGCTGAGTGTTGGCCTTCTTGTTTTGATGATGATTTACAAACAATTTACATCTAATACTGTTTGTCTAGTGTTTGTGTTTTATATTTATTCTAGGCAAACAATAGGTTGGAGGATGGATGGAATTGCGCATTCACGATCATATCCAATAGAGGTTGGCGGAATTGTGGAGTGAAGCCTATGCAATTCAAAGTTAAAGATTCAAGTTTAAGCTTCATCCGCAAGTGTAGCAAGTCAAGCCTATTGAAGATCAATATTGCTTGGGTAACATCTAGTTTTAGATTTTATATTATGTGTGTTAGTACTTTAAGCTCAATCATGTACACACGTACACGTTTTGGTTTTGTATATATATAGTTATATATATACATATATGTTTTAGTTTAAAAGTTTTCAAGTTTTAATATGAAACAATTGAATATAATTAGAAAATATATTTTTGTTTCATATTTACATGCATATATATGATTTTATCAAATATCAATTTTATTTAGTTCAATGAAATCATATTTACTTTTGAAAAGTTTGCAAAATATGCAATTTTATGAAAATATTATATTCTTAGTTTTTGGACTTAATAACAATCATATACATCTTTTATTAAATCTATATAATCATTTTGTAATGTTTCAAAATATGTCTAAGCTAAAATGTCAAAACTCATGTGTTTACATTTTTATGTTTTGGACTATTTTTACAAAATGATGATATTTCTCATTTGGGAGGTCCTTTTTGAAAACCAGTTTTTTATAGTATGTTTATTATCATGTCTATAATCATTTCCCAAAGTTTTATATTTTTTGTAATTTATTTGATATTTTTAAAAAGGGTTTCAAAATCAGAAAAACAGTTTTCAAACCTGTTTTCTCATGTATCAGTTTGCAGTCGACTGCCACCGTCGACCGCCTTGAGTTCAGAGACTCAGGATAGTTTTTGATGGCTCGTGGTCGATCATGACGGTCGACCGGATGCGGTCCAGAGGGTTTCGCGGTCGACCACCACGGTTGACCGTCTGTTGTCCAGAGCCAAACCCTGGCCTTTTTGTTGTTCACGGTCGACCGCCGATTGCCCAACGACTATAATGGGTACAGAATCAAATTTCCGATTCTCTGGGATTTTTGTTGTTTTGTTTGGGGTTTTGGCTGTTGGTTTCTCTTCCTATATAAACCCCTCAAACACTCTTCTATCAGAAACTACTTGAGAAAGTTATAAAAAAGTTTAAGAGGGTTTTAAAGTTTGTTTAGTGTGTTTTAAAAGAGTTTGGTTTGTGAAGGTTGTTTCACAAGTGGAGGAGATCATCTACATTCTTTGGGCTTCATTTTAATCTATCTCTCCATCTTGTTTTTCAGAGAAGAATTCATAAACTCAATACTAGCTTTATATTAATTCTTTGTTGTTTATCATTTTCATTAAGCTAAGGTTTACATTGAGTTTATGATTGATTTTCTCATTGCTTACACACACAACCATTGAGCTTATTGTATTTGCATACATTGTATAATTAGGTTGTGAAGAGTTGTAACAATTGAGAGTGAGCTTAATTGAGCTCTCATCTATTGTAGAGAACATATTTGTATTTGTGAGCCTTAATTGTGAGATCATTTTGTAATACACTTGTACACCGAGAGAAGTGTGTGGTGTGAGTCGGGGATCGTCCCAAGAGGAGTGGCGTCGGTTGACGAACCTAGGGAGATGTTGTATCCGAGCACTTGAGGGAGACACGTCTAGGTCCAACACTTGAGAGGGTGTAGAGTGGGATTGCAAGAGTGTTGATTGTGAAGTTTTCGGTTAGCTAGAAAACCGAGTGTGAGGTGTAAACGTTATTCGGGTGAACGTAGAAAATCTGGTTGTGATAGTGGATTTCTCTCCGGGAGTGGGGAGCGGAGACGTAGGGCGGAAGGTCCGAACTTCGTGATCATTTGATTATGTTTGAGTGTGCTTTGGTGTTTATTCTTATTTGTGCTCATTGCTCATATCGCCATTGTCACATTATTTAGTTTGCCCACTATATAGCTTCAAATTGTTTACCCTTGTGTTAGTTTTATATCCTTGCATATATATTTCATAGTATATCTCATTGCTAGGATATATTCCTTTGTTCATATCACTTATCCTAGCTCACATATCTTGTTGTATTTTATACTTACTAGGATAACTTGTTAATTAGTTTTAATTTGCATAAAATCAGATTAGATTAGCATAAGACCCTAATCACCCCCCCCTCTAGGGTCTAACACTGAGGACCTTCTGCATTGGGTTCTTTCGAGATGTTACTCGGGATATCATCTACATCTACAAATGTTGACACGCTCTCTGAGTCATTTGTCTTGTGCATATCCTTGTACATCACCTTTTCGTTGAATATCACATCTCTGCTTCTAATCACCTTCTTGTTTTCGTTATCCCAAATACGGTAACCGAACTCATCTTCACTATAACCGATGAAAGTACATTTATTAGAGTTGGGATCAAGCTTATTCCTGCCTTAATCATTAATATGCACATAAGCTATACAACTGAAAACTTTGAGATGTGAGAGTTTTACCTCCTTTCCGCACCATACCTCCTCTGGTATTCTGTGCTCCAATGGAACAGATGGATCTCGGTTGATTAAGCTGCTGTGTTGACTGCTTCTGCCTAAAATTACTTTGGTAGGCCTAACTGTATCGGAATGCTTATGGCTCTCTCTATCAACGTTCGGTTCATCCGCTCAGCTACACCATTTTTTTAAGGCGTGTAGTACGCGGTTCTCTCCATTCTGATCCCGTGCTCATAGCATAACTTCTTGAACCCGGTGTCTTCATACTCGTCGCTATTGTCGATCATGAGCTTTTTTATTCTCAGACCGGTCTCATTCTCGACCATGGATTTTCATCTTCTGAAAGCCTCAAATACTTCTGACTTATGCTTCAGAAAGTAGACCCACACTTTTTGAGAGTGATCATCAATAAAAGTCAGTAAGTAGTGTTCCACCAATGGACGTGGTGGTTGTTGGTCCCCAAACATCCGAGTGAACGAGTTCTAGCTTCTCCTTCTTAGGGGTTCTGCCACTTGTCTGAAAGCTGACTCTCTTCTGCTTTCTAAGTATGCATTCTTCACACATGTCCATCTCCACTGACTGCAGTCCTGAGAATTTTCCCTTTGTGTGCATGATTTTCATCCCATTCTCACTCATATGACCGAGTCTCTGATGCTACAAATTTGAGGCCTCATTGTCTGCTACAATTGAGATTAAACAACGTGCACTTGTTGTCATATATAGGGTACCACTCTTCTTACCTCGAGCAATCGTCAATACGCCCTTTGAGATCTTCCAATCATCTTCATGAAAGGTCGTAGTGTATCATTCGCCAACCAACTGGCCTACGGATATTAAGTTCTTTCTCAGGTCGGGAATATGTCTGACATCCTTCAGCTCCCATGCTGACCTGTTCAACTTAATTTTCACTACACATTTGCCTACAATACCATACGGTTGATCATTACTAAGGTATACGTATCCAAGATTTCTGGAGACATACTTCTTGAAGAATTCTTTCTGAGAAGTAGCATAGAACGACGCTCCTGAATCTAACACCCAAGATTCCTCTTTGCTCTCCAAAGAGCATATCAACGCGTCGTCTCCTCCTGAGGTGGAAGTGACATTCACCTCTGCCTTTGCCTCCTTCTCCTTCTATGCACTCTTGCACTGAATCTTGTAATGCTTGGTCTTTCCACAATTCCAACACTTGATAGCCTTCGAGCTATTGCTTAGATCCTTGACTTGGACCTCCTGTCCTTTTATTTACCTCTGTAGTTTGATTTGCCTTGTCCGTTCCCTCTGGTTGAATTTCTACCTATTGACTCTGTATGCAATACTAAAGAGGTTATAGCTTCATCCAACTCTCTCCGTCGGATCTCCTCACTGAAAACCAGATCACGAACGTCATCGAACTTTAACTTATTTCTTCCCGATGAGCTACTCACAGCCGTGACTATTGCGTTCCAGTGTTCTGTTAGGGAAGACAAAAGGATCAACGCCCGAACTTCCTCATCAAACTCAATTTCAACTGAAATCTATTGGGTTATCACCGTGTTAAGTTCATTGAGGTGTTGTGTTATTGACGCGTCTTTCGCCATTCTCAGATTGAATAGCCGCCTCATCAAATAAACTTTGTTCGCGGCTGATGGCTTTTCATACATATTTGAGAGTGCTGCCATAAGACCCGCAGTAGTCTTCTCATTCACAATATTGAACGCAACATTAAGAGTCAACGTCAATCTGATAACTCCGAGGGCTTGTCTGTCTAGAAGGTTCCACTCATCTTCCTTCATAGAATCCGACTTCTTCCCCGAGAGGGGTTGATACAGATTTTTCTGATACAGATAATCCTCTATCTGTATTTTTTAGAATTCGAAATTTGTTCCATCAAACTTCTCTAATCTTACTTTTCCTTCATTTGCGGCTATTGCTTCCACTTGAATCTGACTTCCTCTAAATCGTTTCAGGCTCTGATACCAGTTGTTAAGAAATACTCGGGGCTACACTAAACCCCTAAAACAACAAAAATACAGTATAGAAAAAATACACCAAGTTTTATGAGGTTCGGCAAACTTGCCTATGTCCTCGGGAGCCAAACAATTAATTTTTTTATTAATTAACAAGAAATTACAATGCAAGAACAGATCTCAAACTTGATATCTCTCGATAAATACAATTCCAACGCTATAGCTACATTGTTAATTCCTCTCTTAAATCCCCCTTCTTAAATTACATTCTTCTGTTTTTCCCCTCAAAATCACGTGAGAGAAAGGGCCGAAGAAATAAATCGCGAGAGGAGAGAGGAGATCCACTGCCACAAGGAGCTTGAAGACACGAGAGGAGAGAGAGAGAGAGAGAGAGAGAGAGAGGAAGCCCCGTGCTCTCGTGCTCGGCGTTTCCCTTTTATAGGGAAACCCTAGCGACAGGCTGTCGCCAACCATGCGCGCGCTCGCGAGCTCGCCTGCAGATCTCGCCGATCTCGCATGGATCTTGTGTCGACCTCGCCTACAAGTCTCTCGTTCGAGCTCTCCTGCGGAAGTTCTCGAGCTCGCCTGGGAGGGGTCGCCTCAACATCGAGCTCGCCTGACGGTCACGAGCTTGCCTACAACTGCGTCGAGACCGGAGCTCGCTTGAAGTCGTTCAACCTCATTTGAATCGAGGTTTGATCTACACCCGATTCCAACATTTATAGAGTGTAGTAAAGTTAGGCTATGTGTTTGGTGGAGTAGACAATGTATTGATAGTGTACTGAAGTTAGGCTATGTATGGATAGAGTGTACTAATAGCAGTTGCATTTGAAGCTATCATTAATGTAGATGCACGTATCATGTATCAAATATCAATAAAGTTGGGCTATATATTGATGGAGTGGACTAATATGTAGTAGCCGCATTTGAAACCGTTAGTATTCTGCAGATAATATCCATGAAGGTATATTTCTCGTCAAATTAATAATATGATTTTATATATAACTATTTATAAAACATTCAACGATAATTTTTTTTATTAATGTTGTTAAGATGTTTTCGTTCGTCAAATTATGCCCCCTTGCCAACAATAGGCAAATATCCTCCGTCGCGCATCAACTCAGACACTTAGGACAACCAGAGTCCCAACCTAGCCGACTCACTGAGTCGACATCTCGCCAGGACGACTCGAGTGGCGGTACTTATCGGTCCTCTCATCAAAAACAACTCGCTACAAGTCCGCTCAACCAGTTAATTAGCAAGTGTCTCGCTGGGTCGACTCGAAAGACGTTACTTCTTGACACCCCTCGATACAAGTCAAAATGCAACTTTGACCTCGAACCCCCTGCTGACAACGGGTCGACATCATATTAAATGATTGGCAGACGTCATCATTTCTCCATCCCCGGTACTATTTATAACACATCGGACCACGTCGGCTTCGCGCACCGTCTATCCCATCTCATTAATGCCGAAGTGATAGGTCCCATTTCGTGACCACTCCACAGCTGACACGCGTAAAGTTGACGCTGACTCAATCGTCAGCTCAAACTCAGTGGAGAAAGACCAAAATGCCCCTCCTGCATGGCTATAAGAGGAAAAACCATTCTCAATGTAAGGGTAAGCAATCTCTCAGAATTTTCCCCCACTCCACTCCACTTAAGAACCCGCGCAGTTTATTACTTTGTCATTCAATTGCATCACTGACTTGATCGTCGGAGGAGCAACGTGGGAACTAGTCCCCGTTCTCTTACGAGTTGCTATTTGCGCAGGAAGAAGCAGCTCAACTCAAAACCAGATATTCGGAGAAATTAGCGACTCCTAATCAACCTCACCTCCCATTACATTATCTGTGTGATTATTAACAGCAATAACTGTTTACAGAGTGAATTTTCAGACCAGTGAATAAAATAATATATCAATTATAGCAATATAATAGAACTATACAAGAGTTATACTTATGAAACGTCCGATAAAGGTTAATTCATCGTCTGCAAGGAAAACAAAGAGAGGGATATGAACGGTTTTTTCCAGCTTAAGAAATGTTAGTTCAGTGTTTAAAATCCAATAATTATACCGTTGAACGAACGATATCACAGGCTCAGCTCAGCAGAATAGGGGATCCAAGGCTGAAAATATTGGGAGGCGCTACAAGCACACCACCAGGCACACCCTCAGCCACACTCCCTCTCCTGTTACAGTACAGAAGGACCCACATGAGATTTTTTAAAAAATCTCATGCGAGCCCTCTACACTGTAACAGGAGAGGGAGTAGTGTGTCGGGTGGTGTGCCTTTTATCATTGTTCGAAAATATTACCGCGGCCTATTTTCAACATCCTACAAAGCAGTGCTGTAGCAAGGGTACGGTTTACTGTCGAAGATTTGTTTTTAGCTCCCTATCAAGACTCTGTAGAGGGCCCTCTATAGGAATTTCTCTTTTCTACCCGTCCATTCCCCGCATCACGCTCTCACTCTCTCCCCCCGCCGCACGATAAATACCCCATCCCCTTCGCAAACCCCGTTCACCTCAAATGCAGAGAGTGATAAACATCTAAGCTTATCCCTTCAGTTCAGCCAAAGAATATAGCAAATGACGATGGAAGAAGAAGAGCCAGCTCTAATCCCAGGCCTCCCTGAAGACGTAGCCCTAGACTGCATCGCTCGGATCCCCCACCGATCCGTCACCCGAATCCGACCCGTTTGCAAGAAATGGCGCGATCTCGTCGCCTCCCAATCCTTCCTCCGCCACCGCAACCGCATCGGCGCCGCCGAGGACCTCGTCTTCCTCGTCCAGACCGTGAAAGACGATAACAGCAGAGAGAAGGAGATCGGACCGGTGGATCCGGCCACCGCCGGTGAGGTTAAGGAGGAGGAGGAGGAGGAGGGGAGGCTCGTTAGCGATCCTCGACCGCCCGTCTACTCACTCGGCCTCTACAATGCCACGCTTGCCACGTGGCACCGGATCCAGTCACCGGACGTCATCCCGATGTTCTCCCAGTGCGCCGCCGTGCACGGCAAGCTGGTCCTCGTCGGCGGATGGGATCCGGTAACCCTAGATCCGGTGGCGGAGACCCGGATCCTCGACCTCCCGACGATGACGTGGCGGAGGGGGGCTCCGATGGCGACGGCGAGATCGTTCTTCGCCTGCGCCGCCGTTGGCGGGAAAGTCTACGTGGCCGGCGGCCACGACGGCGGGAAGAACGCCCTCCGGTCGGCGGAGGCGTACGACGTGGCGGCTGACGAGTGGGTGAGCTTACCGCCGATGAGCGAGGAGCGGGACGAGGCCAAGGGGCTAAATCTCGGCGGTAAGTTTTGGGCGGTGAGTGGATACAGCACAGACAACCAAGGGCGGTTCGCCACGTCAGCGGAGGTCTACGATCCGGATACAAGAGCCTGGGCCGCCGTGGAGGGTGTCTGGGATGATGCCACGTGTGCGTCGTGTTTCGGGTTCGGGGGGAGATTGTGGAGCGTTGACTCGAGAGGTGTGAGGGAAAGAGAGGAGGATTGGAGGTCGGTGGGGCCCCCTCCGGAGGGGATGAGGGGGAGCACGTGCGTGGCGGTGATTGGGGAGGGGGAGGGGGTTTTTGTCGCCGGAGGTGAGGGGAACGGGGGATGGGTGATGGATGTGAAGACGAGGAAATGGGCTCGGATTGAGGCCGGCGTCGGGTTCAATGGGTTCGTTTATTCGGCCGCTGCGGTTCGGATCTGAATTCATCTTTAGGAGAGATAGGTTACCGTTAAGTTTGTGTGATGCTTGTAAAATGTAAAGAGAAATTTTGACCTGCTTTTGCTATGTTTATATAATTATATCGTTATCTATGGGCTAAATTATCATATCATATTGAAATTAGTACCTAGTGAAATTAAAGTTATAGCCGGCAATAATAATAATAATCTATTTATATCTGTAGGATAAAACAAATAAAGCCAAAAATAAAGTTTCTCGCCGTTTTTCTATCGATCATTCAGGCGATTTGCCACATGCACAACGGCAGGGCAGCTATAGTTAGTCACTTCTAATACATTAAAAGGAGGGATTTTTAAATTAGGATAAAAAAGAAATGATGGACTTTTTTTTTTTGGGATTTTTTGTCTCATTCTTTCTACAAATTGGAGGCTCTTTATTGCTTGAGCTTGAAAAATCTATGCTCTTCAGTAATGGAGAACTCTAAATTTAATAGAAGAAGTAAAAGAAGTCCCCAAATTAAAAAATCCCACTTTTTTTTATTACTCTAATTTAAATTTTTTAATGGTTTGAATATCGTTAAATATGCCACATAAGCTTCACGTGATAGAACATATGAGTGGTTGTAGGCAGAGTTGGCGAAAAAATTTATTTTTGGATATATTTGTCTTGCATGCATGTTTAAATACCTTTTGGTTTTAAGGTACCACTTTTCATGCTAACCTGGTAATTTAACCTGTGGTTTAGAGATTTGCGAATTGAGGGTTAAGTATTTCTTTATTGTATCGTTAATGCAAAAGACCAAGGTTACTGGTTATTTTATGAAGCGTGTGAGAAGAGAATTAGTATCGGCCGCCATCTTACAGCCGCGCGATTTTGAAGTTCGAAAAATACATCAAAACTTTTTTCTTTGTGAACAGTTGATTCGATGGAAGAGGCATAATCGAAGGGAACTCGTAACCTCCAAAATTAATTAGAGATACGGCTATATTGTACAGTTGGTGACATGAGGGATTAGAACGATTTAAACGTGAAAACATACTTCCTTTGCTATTAAAATTACTTGATATTTTCTCATCTTTATTAGTGTCCATAATGTAAAATTCCTCTTCCGTTAGTTCCATTGGTAATGTTAACCATACAGAAGGATGACTCAGCAATGAAATGTAGTGCTTTAAGAGTAAATCAAAGAATATATCAAATAATATATATATGAGATTAATGGGTGTCCTTGTCATATGAGATTAATGGGTGTCCTTGTCAAACGGCGACGGAATCACCCCAAACTTGGTGTGTTGGTGTTTTAGAATATGTAGATCAAGTTCAACGGAGCGGATCATCCACAATGTTGCTCAATCATGTGATTTTAGAGGCGTCATAGGAGGAAATCCCCTCCTATGACAAGGATACCCATTAATCTC
>BQKN01064676.1:551731-578252 GCA_022839385.1 Asparagus kiusianus
CCGTTCTCCCACGACCTTTAACCACTTTATTCGTGGTTTAACTGCTTATCCACGTCAGCACACGTTCTATTTCTGATATTTCACCACGTGGACTTCAAAAACTATCATATAACTGCCTCGTAACCGCCACAGAACCCCTCTATAGTATCTGCAGCAAGGTTGACTGCCGCGCTGTAGTCGCGGCACCATATGCTGCCGCGCTACAGCCACGGCACCACAAGTCGCCGCGCCTTAGCCGCGGCGCCATCAGTTGCCGCGCTTCAGCCGCGGCACCATGGGCCATGTGCACATGTCGTTTTGCTGAGTTGTTTCCTTTAAATGATCTCTTCTGGTATTTGGATGTCTGTGAGCATTTTTTTTGACGCCTACAATAAGCATCGGATCTTTTCCAGTAAAGAACGATTCAATCTCTCTGCCACCCCATTTTGCTGCGGTGTATGACTAACCGTGAAGTGTCTCTCTATGCCCTCGTCTCGACATAGCTGCTGAAAGGGGTCAGAAGTATACTCACCACCGTTGTCGGATCGCAACGTCTTGATCTTTCTCCCAGTCTGCAGTTCCAATCTTTTCTTCCACTCCACAAACAAATCTAGGACTTCACTCTTCTTCGTCATGGTGTACACCCAACATCACCTAGAATAGTCATCAACAAACGTGACGAACTAATGTCGACTACCAAGTGATACAGTCTTGGTGGGACCCCAAACGTCTGTATGCACGTAGTCCAGGATGCCCTTCGTCTGATGAATGACAGTCCCGAACTTCACATTCGTCTTCTTGCCAAGAACACAGTGCTCATAGAAATCAATCTTCCCACTCTTGGCTCCCTTCAATAGCCCCTGCTTGCACAATGCCTGTAGTGACTTTTTACCTGTGTGCCCCAGCCTATAGTGCCAAAGTCTGCTCATGTCCGCTTCTAAAATAGCCGAAGCAACCTAGCCAATCTCGGTGCTTCCCTTCAGATAATACAAATTTTGATTGCGGACTCCCTTCATCACCACCAATGATCCCTTAGTAACTTTCGCTACAGCGTTTTCGAAAGTCACCTTGAATCCCTTCGCCTCCAAAGCTCCAACCGAGATAAGATTTTTCTTCAATTGGGGAACAAATCTCACCTCCTTCAACTCACGGACTACTCCATCGTACATCCTAACCCGCACGGTACCTATCCCACAAACGCCACAGGATTGATCATTTCCCATGACAACAACGCCCCCGTCGACTTTCTCAAAAGATGCAAACCCGTCTCGCATAGGGGTCACATGAAAAGTAGCGTCGGAATCAAGCATCCAATCTGATGCATCCACATGGTTCACCTCCGGAGTAATCAGTAGAGAAAAGCACGAATCATCGGAATCATCGCCTTTCGCAATATTCACCTCATTGGCCTTCAGGCCCTTTTTCTTGCCATTCTCTTTCTACTTGAGCTTCGGGCAGTCTCTCTTCCAATGTCCCTGCTCCTTGCAGAATGTACATTGGTTCTTTGTTAATTGGTGGCGGCCTCTAGACTTTGACCTTCCTCTATTACCACCTTTCGGATATGGGCTTCTACCTCTCGTCGACAAGGTCTCACCTGAAGTGCTAGCACGTGAAGTCTCATTGTCATTCCTCATCAAATCATAATTGGTCAAAGCGTTAGTCACTTCACTATAGCTGATAGAAGATCTCCTGTTCAACAAAGTGAGCACGAAGGTATTATACTCCTCATCGGGTAAGGAGCCCAACAAAATAATCACCTTGTACTCATCCGATATCTTCTCATCAACATTCGCCAAGTCCGACAACAACTTAGTGTAGTTGTTCACATGAGCCGCTAGCGAGGTGCCTCTGGACATCTGAAATCTGAAGAGTCTTCGCAGCAAGTGCAACTGTTCTCAACACTCTTCGTGAGATACTTGTTGTTGAGAATTTCCCACATCTTCATTGCAGACGTCACCCCAATCACATCATATTTCAGCTCCTGTTCCAAACAGGACC
This sequence comes from Asparagus kiusianus, assembly GCA_022839385.1. Taxonomy (NCBI): domain Eukaryota; kingdom Viridiplantae; phylum Streptophyta; class Magnoliopsida; order Asparagales; family Asparagaceae; genus Asparagus; species Asparagus kiusianus. The sequence goes on from BQKN01064676.1 coordinate 553,709, forward strand.
TGATCACCCCACAAGCGTTCCTGTTCATCTTCTCCCATACCGCCTCTTCATATTTAGGTGACCTCTCGTGGACCATAATGGTCTCTTCTAAATTCTGAGCATTGAGCTCATCCTATACGTCGCTCATCCACAAACCAAAGTTGATTTTGTCGTCATACTTCACCACACTAATCTTAGTGTTCTGAAAACCAACTTCTAAAGTGTAGAGAAAGAACAAATTTGATAGAAATTAGGAATCACACAACTGAACCCTAGATCGGATTCCAAATAGATCTCCTATACACACGAGGAAAGCGAAATCTCCAACAGCAACTCCTAATGCTATCTCCACCGAAGCCGAGAACTCCAAGAACTAAGCTTCACACAAGAATTTTCCTCCACCAAAAAACCCTAGATCTGAAATCTGTCTCTGATACCACTTGTTGCGCGCAGCGGAAATTTCGGCAGTACTTCGGCAGCACAACAAGAGAGTCAGGTTGCAATAAGAATTCCCGTCTCACCAAGGAAACAAGAATCTGAAACGAATATCTCAACAAAGTGAGATATTGGCTCTTCCTCTCATCAGTTCTAGGACTGACCTGTCGAGGGATCCTAAAAGGCTATTACAAATCACACAAAAGCGATACAACCAATTTTTACGTGGTTCGGCAAATTGCCTACGTCCACGGGGCAAGGAGGGGGGAGATCTACTAATAGAGTGAGAGAATACAACTAGGGTTTACAATCACTCATAATCTAAACCCTCAAACAAACTCTCTCAAATCCCTCACAAACTCTCTACAAAAGGCTGCACAAAAGGACTGCACCAAAACAAATCTCCTGCTGAAAAATACCCAAAACCGAACAAACAATTTATCCTCCTGCGCATAGCACGAAGCCTCTGTTTTTGCACCTGCAGCCGCAAAAATTTCCCACGAAACAAATCCTTGCGTGCAAACCTAGGGAACGAATCTCAGCTATATATATAGCTGAGATGTGAGTTATTAATCGGGTTTGTGGGCCGGTTTCTTCACGCGGAACTCGTCCGGCTCTTTTTTTTCTTCACGCACGTGGGTTGACCCCACCACACACACGTCTCATTCACACATTTTTGGGACGAGCTGAATGTATCCCGCTCATAATCGTGGTTTAAGTGGTTCAATTTTTTACAAACCCGTGGAATTTTTTGGTTATGGACAAGAAACTACAGATGCATGATTTTGTTCTCAGGCTATGTTAATAAATTCTAATACAGTACTTGTAAAATGTAGAGCCTGTTTGGATTTGTAGAAGGTGAAGGGAAGTTAAGGGAAACTAGATGAGAGAAGGGAAGGGAAGGGAAGGGAGTTCCCTTCCCCTTGGTTACACCCCAATTTGGGGGGTAACAAATTTTATACTATTAGGGGGTGAACCAAAGGAAACTAGGGTGAATAACTTCACCTCCTAAATATTCCCAAACAAGATGAATGGAAGTGAATAGTTCCCCTAACTTCCCTTCACCCTTATTCCCCTCAATCCAAACAAGTCCTTAGTGTCTTTGCCGGCCTCTCATTTTCTCTCCCATTTTGTTGTTAGTAATCAAATACAAACCACAACGTACTCCAAAACTCTATCTATATATAAATGCAGGTTCAAGTTTGTGAGGAAATCCGTGCAACGGAAGAGGAGAAAGAGACTGTAGCGGTAGGAGAACATCATGTTCAAGTTGATGAAGACGGCGAAAATGGCAAAGTCGATGTCAATAAAGAGGAACATAGGGAGTTTGTTGAGAAGGAGGAGGAGGAGACACCAGTACTGAAAGTTAATAAGATCAAGAAAGTAGCAGCTCTTGATGCCTTTAGAGGGCTCACTATAGTGGTAAGTTATAATTGCTATTATTGCCCGTTATAATTTTATACTCTTAACATACTCCCTAAAGTTAAAAAACTTTTCAGGGATTAAAATATGCTCGGCGATGTCTTTATTATTTTTGAAATTGACTTTAAGTGTTTGGTAGGATCTGAATATGGGTTACTGTGAAATTATTTTCAAAATCCATTTCTATTTTGCGGTTTTACCAAAATTCCGAAGTTATGATGATAGTTGTAGTTTTAATTCTATTCTTTTATACTACTAAGTCGTTTATGTCTCTTGGTTTTGATGTCTGGTTCTGATTGAGTGATACAGTTAATGATATTGGTGGATGATGCCGGAGGTGCATATGAAAGGCTTGATCATTCACCATGGAACGGCTGCACACTTGCAGATTTCGTCTTGCCTTTCTTTCTCTTCATCATCGGTGTTGCCATTGCTCTTGCTCTCAAGGTATCCAAACAAGTAGTCCTTTCCAAATCACACCTATTTCCAAAATTACCTCAATCGTTATAATATCTGAGTTACCCTTCAAATTGTAATCTCTCCACGTATCACAGAGAATTCCGAAACTCTCTAGTGTAATCACAAAGATTGTCATTAGAACAATAAAGCTTCTTTTCTGGGGAATCCTCCTTCAAGGTGAATCAAGCCTCCAAATCAAAGTTTTAAACAAATATTAAATTCTTTATTACATTTTGATTTTCTGAATTTTAGGTGGTTACTCTCATGCTCCTGATGACTTGTCCTTTGGAGTTGACATGAAGCAAATTAGATGGTGTGGAATCCTACAGGTCTCTCTCTCTCTCTCTCTCACCCGAACTCAATATAATATTTTTCATGTCAATTATCAAATTCTCTTTGATATCTAATTTCTAATTCAGGCTTATAATACGTGTGCTCAATTTTTGCAAATAGAGAATAGCCTTGGTATACTTTGTGGTGGCTATGATAGAGGCTTTCACCCTGAAGCTCCGGCCAACTGTTTTAGAATATGGCAATTTTGCAATTTTCAATGCATATCATTGGCAATGGTAAATTTATTTTGATTGCCAAGATTAGATTAATGCCCTGGGGACCCCAAATAGAACGGCGCGTCATCCAACCGGAGGGGGACAACTCACCTGGCCCCCCCCCCCCCCCCCCCCGCCGGTCCCCTATTTGGGTCCCTGTAGAGGCGTCCCCAAGATTATATGAACTGATATTAAGGTTTAAGCATTTATTTTTATTACCAGGTTTGGTGGGTTAATTGCATTTATCATATACATGATCACTACATTCACACTCTATGTTCCAAATTGGAGTTTTGTCGACTCAAACACAGGCAAGACCTCAGTGTTATGAGAGATATTCAGAATATGGAGATTATTGGGGATCATCCTAATTGAGGGTCCCTGCCTTTCTTCTAAGTTGCCTCTCATTTTTTGCCATGCGAATAGGTTCATAGAATGTTAGGGGGTTAAACAACCTAGCTAAACGTAGATTAGTGAGAGAATGCTTATAGTTTGCAAAAGTGCAATTACTGGGTCTGCAAGAATCCAAACTCTCCTTGCCTAGTCCTATCATCCTCAAAAAGTTGGGAGGGGGGGGGGGTGTTGGTCCTAAGAGTGGAGACCCAAACCTAGAATCAAAATCAACAATAGCATAAAAATCCAAGACAGGCCATGGGTGTGGTCTGCACCACACCAGGGTGTGGCAGAATCTGCCCTGTCTGCCATGGGTGTGGTCTGCGCCACACCAAGGTGTGGTAGAGTCTGCCATGTCTGCCATGGATGTGGTCTGCGCCACACCAGGGTGTGGCAGAGTCTGCCCTATCGCCATGGGTGTGGTCTGCGCCACACCAGGGTGTGGCAGACTCGTTTTAGAATTCTAATCTGTTTGGGATTGTGTTTTGTTATAAATAGAAACACGTCCCTTTAGGGTCTAAGAGAGAAAAAGAGCACGAAAAAAGGGGGTTTTGAGGGCTCTTTGAGGTTAGAAATCTTAGAGAGAGAGATAGGCCAATTGCAAGCATTGTAATCTTCTTCAAGTAATCAAAGAATTGCGTGGTGTGGCTCCTGAGGATGTAGGCACGTTGCCGATCCTCGTTAAATCTGGTGTGTTCTTTCTTGTTTACTTTCTTACAAGTTTTTATCTTTGATTTGTGGTGAATTTCCTTCTTGCTCAACTCTCAAACACAAGATCCGGAAGAGTACGGATTTGATTTGACTATTTTGAATCCCCAACAACTGGTATCAGAGCTTCGTTCAGCAATTTGTGTGAAAGAGAGCCATGGCAGAGTAAATCAAATCTAAGATTGAGAAGTTTGACGGTTCAGACTTCGCCTACTGGAAGTCACAGATGGAGGACTATCTGTACCAGAAGGACTTGTATCGCCCGTTGATGGGCAAGGAAAAGGGTAAGAAGGAGGAGTCAGATGGTGATTGAGAGATACTGGATAGGAAGGCTCTAGGGCAAATCCGGTTGTCGCTCGCCAAATCAGTAGCCCACAATATTTTGAAGGAGAAGACGACGGTGGGGCTTATGGAAGCGCTCGCGAAGATGTACGAGTAACCGTCGGCAGCAAACAAGGTGCACCTAGTCAAAACTCTTTTCAACCTTAAGATGGCAGAAGGACGATCTTTCACGATGCATCTCAGCGAGTTCAACATGATTGTTGATCAGCTTATCTCCGTGGACATCACGTTTGATGACGAAGTGCAAGCCCTATTGATTCTATCGCAGTTGCCGGATAGTTGGGCATGTTGTGTGACGGCAATCAGCAATTCGACGGGGAAGGAGAAGTTGAAGCTGAGTGAGGTTGTTAGCATGATTCTATCCGAGGAGGTTAGAAGAAAATCGTCCGAATCAGAAGGTTCAGGTTCAGCTCTAAGTTTCGAGCAGAGAGGCAGAAGCCAGAAGAAAGGAAACCAGAACAGGAATCGGTCGAAATCAGTAAAGAAGAGGTCGAACTCGAATGTTAGGCCTATCAAAGGAAAGTGTTGGAACTATGGCCAGGAGGGCTATATGTCTTCAGTCTGTAAAAGTCCAAAGAAGAATGCGGGTGAGCAGGAGGCTCATATCGTACAGGATGCCTTGATTCTTGCAATGGACAGCGACTCGGATTCTTGGGTCATCGATTCAGGAGCCTCTTTCCACGCCACTGCTAACAGGAAGATATTTTAGAATTATGTAGCAGGGGACTTTGGAAAAGTATATTTGGGGAACAACGAGCCCTGTAATATTGTTGGAAAGGGTGAAGTGCAAATTCAGATGAAGGGCTCTAAGTGGACCTTGAAGAACGTGAGACACGTGCCGAAGCTAAAGAGGAATCTTATTTCGGTGGGATAGCTTGGAGCAGAAGACTATGTTTCGATATTCACTAGGGATTCGTGGAGGATCTCTAACGGTACGATGATAGTTGCTCGAGGTAACAAACTAGGAACTCTCTACCTCACTTTACATGCGAGTGACACCCTCGCAATTACAGATAGCAAAGAGAGTACAAATCTGTGGCACAACAGGCTAGGGCACATGAGCGAAAAGGGGATGAAGATTTTGCATTCACAAGAAAAGCTAACAGGGATCGACGCCGTGAAAGTCAGGGTTTGTGAAGACTGCATCTTTGGGAAGCAGAAGAGGGTTAGTTTTCAGAAGGATGAAAGGCCACCTAAGGCTCAGAAGCTAGAGTTAATTCATACAGATGTATGGGGTCCAGCCAGTGTGTCTTCTTTTGGCGGTTTGAGATATTATGTCACCTTCATCGACGATCACTCGAGAAAGGTGTGGATCTACTTCATGAAGCACAAGTCAGAGGTGTTTGGAATCTTCAAGAAGTGGAAGGCCATGGTGGAGAATGAGACAGATCTGAAGGTGAAGTGTCTGAGATCAGACAATGGTGGGGAATATGAGCTGGAGGAGTTCAAGAGGTTCTGTGCTACGAATGGTATTCGGTTAGAGAGGACTACTCCAGGGACGTCGCAGCAGAACGACATTGCAGAGAGGATGAACAGGACCTTGACAGAGCATGCCAGGAGCATGCGGTTACATGCAGGTCTGCCTAAGACATTTTGGGCAAATGCAGTGCATACAGCAGCCTACCTTATTAATCACGGGCCATCAGTTCTATTAGATTTTAGGATTCCAGAGGAGGTTTGGAGTGACAAGAAGATAAATCTCTCACACTTGCGGGTATTTGGTTGTGTGGCTTATGTTCATATCAGTGACCATGTCAGGGACAACCTAGAAGCTAAGTCACAGAAATGCACATTCATTGGATACGGTATTAATGAGTTTGGGTATCGCCTTTGGGATGAGAAGAACAAGAAGATCATCAGAAGCAGAGACGTGATATTTAATGAGGAGGTGATGTACAAGAATAGGGAAGATGCCAAGGATAGCCAAAGCAGTGGGAGCAGCATTTTAGATACAGATGGATCTGAGTATATGGATATAGAGGAACTTCCAGATAGGGGAGATGATGTTTGTTCTGATCGTAGGACGGAGGAGGCTCCAGGTGCAGAAGAAACTACCCAGGGCGTGGAGCTTAGGAGGTCATCCAGGGTACCCAAACCAAATCCTAAATACGTTTCATCTTTTGACTATTTATTGTTGACAGATAGCGGTGAGCCGGAGTGCTATGAAGAGGCAATGCAAGTGAGTGAATCTCAGCAGTGGGAGCATGCGATGCAAGAGGAGATGGATTCTCTACTCACTAATGAGACATGAGAGTTAGCCTAGTTACCTGCACAGAAGAAAGCCTTACATAACAAATGGATCTACCGAGTCAAGCAGGAGAGTAATGGAAGTAAGAGATTCAAGGCCAGATTAGTAGTGAAGGGGTTTCAACAGCGGGAAGGAGTGGACTACACGGAGATATTTTCCCCTGTTGTGAAACTCACAACCATTAGAGTAGTGTTGAGTTTGGTGGCTGCAGAAGACCTCTTTCTTGAGCAGTTAGATGTGAAGACTGCATTTTTTCATGGTGACTTGGATGAAGAAATCTACATGAAGCAGCCTGTTGGCTTTATTGAAGAAGGAAAGGAAGAGATGGTGTGCAAGCTCAAAAAGAGCTTATATGGTTTGAAACAGGCTCTGAGACAGTGGTATAAGAAGTTTGATAACTTCATGCAGAGCAATGGCTACAGAAGATGCAATTCGGATCATTGCTGTTATTTCAAAAGGTTCGAGTCAGCTTCATTATTTTGTTATTATATGTTGATGACATGTTGGTAGCAGGACCATGTTTAGAGGAGATAAACAGTTTGAAGAAGCAGCTAGCAAAGGAGTTTGCAATGAAAGATCTGGGTGCAGCGAAGCATATTCTAGGGATGCGAATCAGTAGGGATGAAGCTAAAGGGACATTAAGATTGAGCCAAGCTGAATACATTGTGAAGGTACTTCAGAGGTTCAACATGCATAATGCTAAAGTTGTTATCACACCCCTTGGAAGTCAGTTCAAGCTATCTGAGGAGCAATCATCTAAGACAGATGCAGATAGAGAGCATATGAGCAGGGTGCCATATTCTTCGGCCATTGGGAGTCTCATGTACGTGATGGTTTGCACGAGGTCAGACATCGCCCATGCAGTGGGAGTTGTGAGCAGATTTGTAAGCAATCCAGGGAAGCAGCATTGGGAGGCCGTGAAGTGGATAATGCGGTACTTGAGAGGGATAACGAACAAGCCCTTATGTTTCAGGAGAAAGGAGTTGGTACTGCAGGGATACGTGGATGCGGACTTCGCCGGTGATCATGATACGAGGCGAAGCACTACGGGGTATGTTTATACCTTAGCATCGATAGCAGTGAGTTGGGTCTCACGTCTACAGAAGATTGTAACTTTGTCTACAACCGAGGCTGAGTATGTCGCAGTGACTGAAGCAAGCAAGGAGATGATCTGGTTGAACGGGTGCTTGGAAGAGTAAGGGAGAGGAGTTCTTTATTGTGATAGCCAGAGCGCTATACATCTTGCTAAGAATCCAGTATATCATGCCAGAACGAAGCACATCGACGTCAAATACCATTTTATACGCTCGCTAGTTGAAGACGGAAAGTTGCATTTGATAAAGATTTTAGGGAGTCAAAATCCAGCGGACATGTTGACGAAGACAGTCACCATTGAGAAACTGGAGTTGTGCGCAACTTTAGTTGGTCTTCACGAGTAGAAGACGAAGGCGGAGCCACACTACGAGGATCGGTGAGATCGCCGGGATATTGATGATTGAAGAATGGATTTTTCAAGTAGGAGAAGATGCTTGCGAAGAAGGCAGAGTTCGAGAGAGCTCATTGATGGTTGTTTGATCTCCAAGTGGGAGATTGTTGGTCTTAAGAGTGGAGACCCAAACCTAGAATCAAAACCAACAATAGCATAAAAATTCAAGACAGGCCATGGGTATGGTCTGCACCACACCAGGGTGTGGCAGAGTCTGCCCTGTCTGCCATGGGTGTGGTCTGCACCACACCAGGGTGTGGCAGAGTCTGCCCTGTCTGCCATGGGTGTGGTTTGCGTTACACCAGGGTGTGGCAGACTCATTTTAGAATTCTAATCTGTTTGAGATTGTGTTTTGTTATAAATAGAAACACGTCCCTTTAGGGTTTAAGAGAGAAAAAGAGCACGAAAAAGGGGGTTTTGAGGGCTCTTTGAGGTTAGAAATCTTAGAGAGAGAGAGGCCAATTGCAAGCATTGTAATCTTCTTCAAGTAATCAAAGAATTGTGTGGTGTGGCTCTCGAGGACGTAGGCACGTTGCCGAACCTCGTTAAATCTGTTGTGTTCTTTCTTGTTTACTTTCTTACAAGTTTTTATCCTTGATTTGTGGTGAATTTCCTTCTTGCTCAACTCTCAAACACAAGATCCGGAAGAGTACGGATTTGATTTGATTATTTTGAATCCCTAACAGGGGGGTCATCTCCTCCTAGATATCTCTAGATGCTTCAGATTCTAGATGGGGGTCCTTTTAGGTTAGAATGAAGAAATTTTTTCATGCTCCTCCTCTTCCATAGGTATTTTCTTTGTCACTGCTACTCTCACATATCTCCCCTCCAATTGGTCTTTTGTTGCCACTTCTATCTATGCTCTGTGTGACTCGGCAGATAGAGAGGTGTATTAGTGGGAACTCATGAGGATTAGGGACTCCCACTCCCTGACCTAGGTCGTTTTTGGTGATTTCAATATGATCATGAGTCTAGCTGAAAGGAGTGGACGTTCGAGCTCTCTCAGAGATATAGAGGTCTTTCGTAATCTCATCAATTCCATCCGTCTTATTGACCTCCTTCTCAGTGGCTGGTCTAACCATAGATCCCCTCCCTCTCTAGCCAGGCTTAATAGATTCCTGGTATCCTTGGATTTTGAATCTAAATTCTCTTTCCTTATTCAATTTGCATATCAATCTCCATGTTCGGACCATTGCCCCATGTTGTTGGATACGTCTTCTCCAATTAAATTGCCATCCTTCAGATTTGAGAAATTCTGGTTAACCTTCTCATCCTTCTCTCCTTTCATCGAACTCAGTTGGAATTCATTCCACTTTAAAGAGGATCCTTCCAGAATTCTCCCTCTCAAATTGAAACTCATCAAGAAGAGAATCAAATGGTGGTCCAGACATAATCTTGCCTCCTTCAAACAACTCTACTCTAGAGCTACAGACCAACTCAATTACCTCAACTCCATTGAAGAATCTAGAAGTCTTTCTCCACCAGAACCTCACCTTAGAGTCAATCTGCATGACCAGCTTCTCCTTCTTGTAAAGGCTGAAGAGATCAAGTGGAAACAGAGATCTAGAATCGAATGGCTTAAAGAAGGAGATAATAATTCTACTTTCTTCCACAAAGCTGGTTATTTTCGCTGTAGAAAAAATTTCACCCCTATCTTACAGTTGATAACGTCCTTATCTCCGAAGAGTCAGACATTAGACAAACTTTTTTTGATTTCTTCTCCAAGCTCTTTCATAAACCTCCTGATTCTAACCTGCAGTTGGATTGGGATCTCCTTTACCTTCATAGCAACATAGATCTTTCTTCTCTTGATCATCCTTTTTCTCAAGAGGAAATCTCTACAGCAATGTTTGAACTTTACTCAAACAAGGCTCCTAGGCCCGATGGGCTTCCCATTCTCGTATCCAGAGATTCTAGAGCACTATCCAAAATGATGTCATCTCCTTATTCAAGCTCTCCACTCCAACCCTTAATCCCTACACAACATCAACTATTCCCACATTTGCCTCATCCTTAAAAAGGATGGTGCCAGCAGCCCCAAAGACTTCCGACCCATCAGTCTCATCAACAGCTTATGTAAAATCTTTTCTAAAATGCTGGCTAATAGATTTAAAATACTTTTTAGTCAGGTAAATCCATGTTGGACTCTGTTCTCCTCGCTCATGAGATGATAAACTTCTGTTCCTCTGGTAAAAAAGAGATTTGTGCAATTAAAGTTGATTTTTAAGGCTTTTGACTGTGTCAATTGGAATTTCCTCATCTCTCCTTCAAGCCAGAGGCTTCGAACCTCAATGGTGCCTCTGGATCCATCATATACTTCACTCATCTAAATCTACGGTTTTAGTTAACGGGACCCTTTCTAACTTTTTTAGATGTTTTAGGGGTATCAAACAAGGTGATCCCCTACCCCCCATGTTATTTTTTATTGTAGTTGATATTTTAACAAGATGTTGATTACTAGTGCAGCTTCGGGAGACTTATCTGATCTTCAGCTAAAGGGTGAGCTTAATTTCATTAGAGCTCTCCAATTCGCTGACAACACCATCATTTTTAGCAGGGCTTCTCCCACGGATATGACCATTCTCAAAACTATTCTGTTTCTCTTTGCCAATATCTCTGGTCTGCACGTTAATCCTCATAAGACTAATCTATATTATCTTGGTAAAATCCCTCATCAAAGCTCTCAACTAGCTTCCATCCTTAAACTTCTCTGTGGGCTCACTCCCTTTCTCTTACCTTGGTCTACCTCTCAAAAGAGGTTTTTTTGACCAGAAGGGAGTGGCAGCCCCTCCTGCACTCTTTCATGAAAAACTGTCTCTCTGGAAGAATAAGTCCCTCTCAATTGGTGGCAGACTCACTCTTCTAAACTCAGTTCTCTCCTCCATCCCTCTCTACTACATGTCCTTCTTCAAGCTGCCTACATGGGTCATCAAGGCAATTGATAAAACCAGGAGGGACTTTCTTTGGAACGGCAGCCACATCCAGTCTAAATCTAAATGCCTGGTCAATTGGGCTACTGTCCGCAAGTCCAAGCAAGAGGGAGGGCTGGGGGTAATTGATATTTCTTCTTTCAATATTTCCCTTCTCTCCAAGTGGTTTTGGAAAGCTTTCGATAGAGACTCTCATTAGTAAAGTTATTTTCTCTCTCTACTCCAAAGACAATTCTAACCCTTTCGTGCATCCCCTAAAAAACTCTGCTTCCAGATTTATCCTTGATTTGCATTCTATTCGTTCTTCTTCTTTTTTCAGTATGGTTAAATGGTAGGTAGGCAATGGTAAAACTTGTAATTTCTGGTTTGATAAGTGGACTAACGACAACTCCCTTAGTAGTCTTTTTCCAAAAGTATGCCACCTTGCATTCTCATCTTGCAGCTCTATTCAGCCTCAAGGATATATGCTCCACTTTACCTGGCATTGGCACCCCATTCTCAGAAGGGGTATTACCTATGAAGGTAAAAGAGACATTGATAAGCTCTTAACCCACCTGGAAGGTTCTCAGTTGCTTCAAATGTTAATACTGACAGTATTTGGTGGCCTTATCATCCCACTGGCTCATTTTCAGTTAAATCTCTATACACCATCATCACCTCTGGCGGGGTTAAGTCCCATATTCACAACTTCATATGGAAATCTCGCATCCCTCTGAAGGTCAAGGTCCTGTTCTGGATCATTTTAAAACAAAAACTCAACACCAGAGCTAATTTGATCACCAAAGGTTGGTCAGGAGATCCCCGTTACCCTCACTGCAATAGGAGGTTAAGACTCAAGATCACATGTTTATCCTCTGCCTTTTTGCTTATGTAGTCTGGTCTACCCTCCTTCCTCTCGCCCCTTTTGCTAGGTGGCCCAAATCAATGGAGGAGCTGACTCTCTTATACAGGGATTCAAATATTTGTGGTGATATTAAAGTTATTTGGAAATATCTGTTACCGTGCTACTGCTGGTGGATGTGGAACTGTAGAAACTATCTCATATTTAGAAGTTTCCCTGTAAATCCTATTCATATCGCTGCTAATATTGCTAGGTATGTCATTTTTTGGACATGGGCCGAAGAAGATAGATTGGCGAGGTGTATTCGTAGGGCTGCTCAAAATCTAAAAATGCAAGAAATCGCAAAGAAGAACACTGCTGACGCTTATGGGGATAATCTCTCCGATGTTAGTTGATGCAGCCAGTTTTTCTCTCTGCTCTGGTTTTTTTCTTGGTTTTTTGCTGAAGGTTGTGATGTTATCAATTTTCAGTGTTGGTGTCCGGATGTATCATAATTTATTCTATCTCGTGTGCTTTTTTTTGGCCTTGAGTGAGGACATTGTTTTGAGTTAGCTCAGTAGGTGACGACTAGGTCCGCTCCTTACCAGCTTTCTTCTCTTCTTTGTTCTTCCCTCTCGGTTTCTTCTGTTTTGTTTTGTTTTTGTACCAGACGTCTTTTTAGTATCCTTATATAATATAGTATATGAACAGTGTATCTCACCCTATTTTTCAGTTAAAAAAATACTAGCAAAACATATACAGTATGTTAAAAGAATTTTTTTTGTCCGAGTTGTGATTCTGTTTCCAAATATTGTTAAATTTTTAATTTAAATATTGATGATTAATTTCAGGTTAAATGTGGGGTGAGAGGGGACCTACATCAAGCTTGCATTGCTGTTGGTTACGTCGACAGGGAGGTTTGGGGAGTAAGTAAGCCGTATGTATTCTCAACCAGTTTGGATAAGACCAAAGGTTAAGTTGGTTCAATTTACATTCTAAACTAGTATTATTTTTCTTGTTATAAAAAAAGAATGTTAACTTTCTTTCTGGAGAATTTTTCTGGCGTGTACATATAGTTCGCCAAATTCAGGACCACTTCGAGAGGATGCTCCCACTTGGTGCCTTGACCCTTTTGAACCAGAAGGTTTGTTGAGGTATATCCAAAACCACAAGCTATTACATTGCCTTTTAATTGCGGCTGGACCCCCTTAGTTCTATTGTTGCGGGTAGACCCCTTTTGTTATTTTTTTTTTGGTCCTTTTTCTCTTCAGAGTTTGATTCCAACCCCCCCCCCCCCCCCCGCCCCCACCCCCACCCCCCAACCCACCCAAAACAAAAAAAAAACCCCTCTTTCTCTGTGGTAAAATAGTCAAAAAATTCCATTCAAGAGACATATATCCGCAACAATAGAACTACAAGGAGTTTGTCTGCAATTGGGAGATATTAGGGGGTCTATCACAATTGACCCACCTTTAATAAAAACTCCTTTACAAAACACCTGTATCGTTGAATTTTGATATGTATTTGTTTTAGCTCAATATCGGCCATCCTGTCTGGAACTGTTGGAGTTCACTATGGGCATGCTCTGATCCATTTTAAGGTGAATCCTCAACATTTGTCTTACAAAATGTAATATGTTATGTTGTGCACGGCGCGGAAGCGAGACAACCAAACGGGCATGCTTCAAGAACCAAATCAAACAAACGTCGAGATAAAGGCCAAACAAATCAAAATAACGGTAATAATCCAAACACAATAGTTTTACGTGGTTCGGCAAATTGCCTACGTCCACGGGACAAGAAGGGGATTGAGTTTTCACTAATAGAGAAGAAGAGTACAAACTGAGATTACAAAACACTCGAATGAACAAACTAATCTCACCAACAAATCTCTTAATCTCTCCAAAAAAACCCTTAAACAATTGCTCAGAAAAACTCTCCTTTTTCCTTGCTCCAAATATCTCCAAACCAATCTCCAAACAAATCCAAAGAAACCCTAATTCGTATGTTGGTATTTATAGCAAACACCAAACCCAAACTAAACAGGAAACTCAAACTGGACCCTGACCCGATTGGCGGTCGACCGCCCAAAGATCACGGTCGACCGCGATCCAGCGACAGAGACCAAAAAGTCCTACAGGGTCTCGCGGTCGGCCACGCCAAGTCCAGGCACAAACCTTGGATCCGTGCACGATCACGGTCGACCAGCCTTGTGCCACGGTCGACCGCGCAGCTCCCAAACAGAACCCTGAGCTCTTCCAATGCCTGTTCTTCACCAAACTTCTCGCGGTTTCTTTAATTCTCCACCTTGACGAAGTTTCTACCAAAACTGAGCCGACACCAACCAAGCCAAATGCCTCACTTGCTGCTTCTCAATCCTCAACAAGTCGAGTCCTAGACGGGAGTGCGAACACTTACCCAAATGTCGTATCTACTCACTAAATCGGCTACATCATAAAGACTGCCTACGTATCATCTTGCCCAAGGAAATCAAGCCTTCACGTAGTTCACCCAAACAGCCTCCAAAGACCCTCAAACAAATAGAAAAGTCTGTAACTCTTCACCAATATCATCTGCATCCAAATCCAAATTATCCCAAATCTGTGTCACCTCAGCTGGAATCCCAAACGATGCAGTATGATCTGGAGTATGTGGAATAAGTTCCACCCAACGTGAAGTAGCATCACCCTCCACCTGTTATGATATCCAAATGACCTGATTAACACTCTCCACCTGCTGAGAGTCAAAAGCAACATTACTGCTCAGAACAAAATCAGAAGCTCCCAACCAATAATCAAACGAGCCTCCGAATCCCAAAAGCGCAATTGGATCAAATCTCACATCCTCGATGTGACCAAATACTGAGTAACCAAATATCCGACGCCAACCAAAATCTGAAGCAGCTCCACCAGATCCAAAATCTCCAAACGCAGCAGTCAGTAACCTATGCATAAGATGACCCAAACATGTTGAAGCCCGAATACTAAATCCAATGCTCGACAACCAACACCGATCCCCCTCCAGAAAGGAACAACCAATCAAAAATATCATCTTATCTAGTCACCATAATGTTTCCACACCAATGAAGTGTCTCCAATTGCCGTGAGCTCGGCACAAACATAGAAATAGGTCCCTCTTGTATCTCCCGCTAAAATCAGAATGAAGTACCTTCACCTTTTGCCAATAACTTCTTCACCTGTTGTTGACTACTATGACTTCAAAACAAATGGGACTTGGTTGCAACCCACAAATGCCTAGTACAATCCCTAACATAGGAAACCAAAATACCAATTTACCTTCCAATGATGCCTCCTTGGAAGGCCCCCGAATGCCTGAATGAACACTAAATAGAAGACCCGTCAATCATTAAATAGAAGTGCCAAACTCCACCTCGATCTCCTTGCTCATACCAACGTGCTCAAAGGACTTCAATATGCAGGTCAATGACACTTCTTAATAATCCAATGCACCGTATCAACAAACAAATAACCCAGCCTCAAATCCTTCTATCTCGGCCAACTATCTGAAAGCACCAACACATGAAGAATAGATCCAAACTGATAAAGGAGAGAATTTTACCTCCAATTAAAACCCTAAAAAGAGTCTCCAAATGATCTCACCCCGCACGACGACAACGAGATCAACAAATAGGAAAAATCTCACCTTTATCTCCAAACAAAGCCCTCGAAGAGCCTCCAAAGCGATCTGCTCCTCTAAATAGACCAAGCGCCAACAACCAAAACGGAACAAATGAAGAATAGATCCAAACTGAGAAAAAATAGAGTCTTTACCAAAAAGATCCCACCTTTCTATCAACACACTTCCTGCATCTGTTACGGGCTTCCCAAATTGATCTACTTCTCCAACCAAGATAAAACCCTAGATCTGGAATCTGGAGCTCTGATACCAATTGTTGTGCGTGGTGCGGAAGCGAGACAACCAAACGGGCGTGCTTCGAGAACCAAATCAAACAAACATTGAGATAAAGGCCAAACAAATCAAAATAATGGCACAAATCCAAACACAATAGTTTTACGTGGTTCGACAACTTGCTTACGTCCACGGGACAAGAAGGGGATTGAGTTTTCACTAATAGAGAAGAAGAGTACAAATTGAGATTATAAAATGCTCGAAGGAACAAACTAATCTCACCAACAAATCTCTTAGTCTCTCCAAAAAAACCCTTAAACAATTGCTCAGAAAAACTCTCTTTTTCTGTGCTCCAAATATCCCCAAACCAATCTCCAAATAAAGCCAAAGAAACCCTAATTCGTATGTTGGTATTTATAGCAAACACCAAACCCAAACTGAACAGGAAACTCAAACTGAGCCCTGGCCCGATTGGCGGTCGAATGCCCAAAGCTCGCGGTCGACCGCGATCCAGCGACAGAGACCAAAAAGTCCTATAGGGTCTCACGGTCGACCGTGCCAAGTCCAGGCACAATCCCTAGATCCGTGCATGATCGCGGTCAACCGGCCTTGCGCCGCGGTCGACCGCGCAGCTCCTAAACAGAACCCTGAGCTCTTCCAACACCTGTTCTTCACCAAACTTCTCACGGTTTCTTCATGTTACGTGTAATATTCTTCTTTCTTATAACATTAATATTTTCGTAGGACTTCCTAAATTTCTGACAAGGGCATTATCCTGATCTTCAATTTTATGAATCAACAAGAAACAAAAATCTAACTACACAAACTTCATTATTTATCCATAACTTTAGTATACATTTAGATTACGAATTTGCATAGAGTCATGCAGAAAGACTCAAGCACTGGATGCTAATGGGGATTGGTTTGATCATCATTGCGATCATCCTTCATTTCACAAATGGTATGCTTCTTCTATCTCCAGTTATGGATTCATGTGATCTATTGCTCATAATTGTTCATTACTGAGAGATTTTGGATGAAACTTTACCTCTGTAGACATTCCTATTAACAAGCAACTCTATAGCTTCAGTTATGTTTGTTTCACTGGAAGAGCTACAGGAATTGTTCTCTCGGCCTTCTATCTCTTGGTAGTTCATTTACACTCTCACGTCAATTATTTTTCTGCTAAAATACTGCAAACCTTTTTATTTATTTTAATCGGTTATTTCTTTGATATTCAGATTGATGTGTGGAGTTTAAGGTTGCCATTCTTGTTCCTAGAGTGGATTGGCATGAATGCAATGCTTGTCTTTGTACTGGCAGCGCAAGGAATTCTTGCTGCTTTTGTTAATGGATGGTATTATGAGAGTCCAAATAACTCTCTTGTAAGCAAGCAATCTTAACTTTTTACTGCCTAAAATACCTGAAAATTGTTCATTTTTCATAGTAATAATTAAAAAAAAAGTCAATGGCTGAAGGTACATTGGATTCAGAGGCATGTATTCATTGATGTCTGGCATTCTGAAAGATTAGGAACGCTTTTATACGTTTTATTTGCTGAGATTGTCTTCGGGGGCATCATCGCAGGCATTTTACATAAACTTGGAATGTATTGGAAACTATAAACATGTAAAGTCCAGATGCATTTACTCTAAATGATTCTTCAATAAATGTATTTGTTCCACATTCTTGTATCTTTACAGAAAATTTCCTATAACTAAACAGGACTTGCAATGGTTTCTATGATCAGAGGCCTTAGTATATTACATTCTCGAGTCATTCCATAATCATTTGTACATGTTATGGATCGTCGTCGTTGATGTTTGGCTCATAAGCCTGCTTCTATTCAGTTCCTGTTCTTCTCTCACAGTGCACCACCAAGACACAAAAGGGGAACTCGCCACTGGTTAAAGGATCGCACAAAGCTCACAGAAGGGGGAGAGGATCGCACAAAGCTAGAGCACAAAGCTCACAGGGGGTTCTCTAAACTCTACCTCTTCCCCTTCCCCACATCGAGCTACTACCAGCCATTCGAGTCAAATAGAAGGGGGCAGCCGACACGAGAGGGAAAACTAGGGATACGAATGGTAGGAGCCGACCTACAGGGATCAAAGATGGGACTCGCATCGCCAGCCAACCGGACACATGTATGGTGGAAGGGACAGAGTACCATCGGGTAGGAGATGGGAAGAGACCGAGTACCATCGCGTAGGTGAGATTAGAGATAGGCTAGGGCACAAGACAGTGGGGAGCTAGGCCTTTTGGTAACGGGCTAGATTTTGGGCCAACAAAAATAGCAACAATCTCCACCTTTGGCCCAAGGTAGTGCACTGAGAAAAACACGGAACTACAGGGCTCATCATCGCCATATCATTACCTGTATGATCACAAAGAAGATACAAGCAATGGAAGATCATACACAAAGTAAACTCAGATCACAAAGATCAGGGTAAGATCACCAAGCATACCAAGTCCATAAAGGACCGAACTCTACCAAACTGTCATCGAGTTCAAAAGAAAAAAATCACCAAGCTACTAACAAGTACAAAGCAAGTTAATAGGCCACAAAGGCAACACACAAAGCAAAGAAAAAATTACCCAAAGTCAAAATTCAAGATTCTTTAACACGAGATAAATTTTTCAGCAGGCAAACACTTAGTACCCATGTCAGCAGGATTAAATTCTAAGGGAATTTTCTCTAACTTGACAATACCATTTTCAACTATATCCGAATGTAATGAAATCTAACATCAATATGTTTAGTTCTATCATAAAAAACAGGATTTTTGCAAAGTTGAATAGCAGATTGACTATCAGAAAATACAATCATATTTTTATCAAGAAAACCAATTTCAGATATAAGGCCCCTAAGCCAAATAGCTTCTTTAAAAGCTTCAGTGGTAGCAACATACTCAGATTCAGTAGTAGATAAAGCAACAATGGGTTGTAGTTGAGATTTTCAACTTATGCAAGATCCACATAAAGTAAACACATAGGAAGTAGTAGATTTTCTATTATCTCTATCATTTGCATAATTGGAATATACATAGTCAACTAGTTTGACACCTTCAGAAAATGAGGCATACTAGGGTTTGACATGTATCTACTCAAGCAACTAACCGCATATGCAATATCAGGCCTCGTACTAACCATGAGATACATGACCGATCCTATAGCATTTGAATATGGCATCTTCTTCATATCATTTATTTCAGTTTTAGTCTTGGGGGACTGATCCTTACTTAACACAAAATGGGAAGCAAGAGGCACATTCACAGATTTGGCATCAGACATAGAGAATTTACTCAAAATTTTTTCAATATATGAACTTTGGTTTAAAACTAGAGTAGATTTATTTTTGTCCCTAATAATATTCATGCCTAGGATTCTTTTAGCATCACCTAAGTCTTTCATGTCAAAATTCTCACCAATACATTTTTGAACATGCTCAATAGACTTCAAACAATGACTAACAATCAACATGTCATCCACATAAATTACAAGAAAAACAGGCACATAGTCTATATTCTTATAATACAGGCAATGATCAGCATAACTCCTTTTAAACTTTAAAGATTGCATGCATTTATCAAATCTAATATTCCATTGCCTAGGTGATTGTTTTAAACCATACAAAGCTTTTTTAACAAACACACATGATCAGACAATTTAGGGTTCACAAAGCCCTCAGGTTGGTGCATATAAATATTTTTATCAAGATCACCATGTAAGAAAGCAGTAGTTACATCAATTTATTTTAATTCCCAATTATAATTAGCAACTAAAACAAGCATAATTCTAACAGTAGTGAATTTGACAACAGGAGTAAAAATTTCAACATAATCAATTCCCTCCTTTTGAGTAAATCCCTTAGCTACTAACCTATCCTTAAACCTAACACTTTCAGATTCTTATTTCACCTTAAACAGATACTTACAGTCCACTACAGAATAACTAGCAGGTTTAGAAACAAGTTCCCATGTTTGGTTAATTCTTAGGGATTCCATCTCACTCTTCATAGCACTATTCCATTCTTCAGAATATTTCGATTTTAATGCTTCTCTA
This sequence comes from Asparagus kiusianus, assembly GCA_022839385.1. Lineage (NCBI taxonomy): Eukaryota > Viridiplantae > Streptophyta > Magnoliopsida > Asparagales > Asparagaceae > Asparagus > Asparagus kiusianus. The sequence continues at coordinate 573,413 of BQKN01064676.1, forward strand.
TAAGTCTTAGGTTCATTGTACTCAAGGGATTCAAACACATTAAAGGCAAACTCAGACATATTACAATCAATCAAATTATAATCTCTATATCTTTCAGGTTTCCTAATGGTTCTTTTATTTCTATCCCTAGTGAGTTAATAATTATTCAAATCATGCATGTTATCTATTTCCTGTATATCATGCTCCACCTCATTAGGAATAATCTCATCTTGATTTTTACTAATTATATCATTCAATTTTTCTTCAGGAGGTGATTTGGATTGATTAATAATAGGCATTTGCTCCACCTCATTTGGAGCATCATTTTCAGGAATAGGAACATATAAAGGTAAACAAGAAAATTTATTTTCATTAAAAACAACATCTCTGCTTATCACTACCTTAAACCCCGCTTCACTCTTATTCCAAAGCCTATAACCTTTTACCCCTTCATGGTATCCTAAGAAAACATATTTCTTAGATCTAGGTTCTAACTTATCAACCTTTTGATACATATAGCCAGCACTCCCGAATATTCTCAAATTATTTAAATCAAGAGGTTTGCCCGTGAACACAAATTCATGGCATTTTCCTCCTAAGGGAACAGAAGGGGACCTGTTAATTAAATAGGTCGCAGTACAAACAGCTTCTTCTCAGAACTTCTTAGAGAACCCAAATGTAACCAACATAGCCCTCACCCTCTCTAAGAAAGTTCTATTCATCCTTTCAGTAACCCCATTCTGCTGGGGTGTGTAGGGAACAAATTTATGCCTTTTAATACCCCAAGTAGTACACAAATCATTCAATTGTTTGTTACAAAACTCAAGACCATTGTCTATCCTAAGAGTTTTAATTTTCTTTCCAGTTTGGTTTTCAATCATAATTTTCCAGTTTTTAAATTTATCAAAAACTTCAGATTTTTGTTTCATGAGTAAAACCCAAACTTTCCTAGAACAATCATCAATTATGGAAAAAAATATTGGTTTGCTCCATACGTAGGCACACTAGAGGGACCCCACACATCAGCATGCAAATATTCAAGTACATTAGTGCACTTAGACTGATTAGGAAAAGAAGAAATAGGAAAACTAACCCTATGTTGTTTTCCTAGCACACAAAATTCACAGAAAGGGATGAGGGATATTTTATCACTACCAAAATGACCTCCTTTATACAAAATTTTTAATCCTTTATTACTCATTTGACCTAATCTATTATGCAATAAAATAGATTTATCACCTATCATAGAGTTAACAGAATCAAACACAGGTTTAGCATGACAAACATACAAATTATTTTGTTTTTCAACAGTAAAAACAACAAGAGACCCTTTCAGAATTTTCATAACCCCTTTACCACATTTTCCCTCTAAACCATCATTTTCTAGAGATGCACAAGAAATCAAGTTATAATGTAAATCAGGAACATGCTTAACATCCTTCAAAGTAAACACAGAACCAGAAGAAAACCTAAGGCATACATCACCAGTTCCTAAAACATTGCATTTCTTTTCATTTGCCATTGACACAAAGCCATTTTCTTGTAGTTTGCAAACAAGTTTTTAAAAGGAGTCATATGAAAAGTACAACCAGAGTCTACCAGCCAATCTGATTTACACAAAGGATCAAATAACACAGAGTTCAAATATGCATAATCACACAGATTATTAATCATGAAAATTTTACCTATTTTTCCCTTACAGACAGCCATATTAGCATGATCATTTTGCTGATTTTTCTTAGACTTAGGACAATCTTTAATAAAGTGATCAGTTTCATGATAATTATAGCATTTTTTTACTTTAAAGCTAGACTTAGATCTACCCCTTCCATTTTTGAATTTTTTCCTACTTGATTCCTCATTACTAGCATTCTTTTGGTTATTAGACCTATTCTGAGGCCTACCCCTCACATGCATAACCTCACCAGAATTTTTATTTCTCCCAAATTGTTTTAAATCTAATTCCTTACTCTTAAGACCATTGACCACTATGTCAAGGGTAACATCATCTCTATCATATTTAATAGCAGATTTCACATCACTATATGAGTCAGGAATAGCATTTAGAAGGGCAATAGGAGTATAGTCGTCTATATGTTTATCACCAGTTAACTTAATATATGAAGTAAGTTTTGTGAAAACATCTAGGTTCTCCTCAATATCCTTAGACATATCCAATTTAAATTTAAAAAAAATTTCAAGCAAAAATATTTTACTGGGCAAAGAGGTTTCAGTATAGAGTTCTTCAAGTTTATCCTAAAGGGTTTTAGCATATTCCATAATTCTAACTTTTCTAAGCACAAAATCAGATAAGTTCAAATAAATTGTGGAACAAGCATTTTTGTTCATTTCAGCCCTTTTTTCTTCAGAGTTAGAAGTCAAATAAGTCTGACCAACAGCCCTAAAAGACTTCTGTTGAATTAAGATATATTTTATTTTTTGTTTCCAAATGCTAAAATTAGATTTTTCGTTGAACGGAATCATACCATATTGATTAGTAGCAACCACTTTTTCACACAGAAAAAACACACAATTTTTCAAGAAAGAAATAAAATGCAAACGTAGCTGAAAAATTTTCAAAATTTCGAAGCAACTAGCACAAACAAAAAACAAAAAATTTTTAACTTCAGCAGATAACCGCAGTGGGACTAAAAAGAGGTTTTCAGCGGATAACTTCGGCAGGAAACTTTGACAAAGAGATTTTAGAAGGAAAAAAATTTAGTTAATTCACTTGAGCGAAACCCTAGGAGAGGGTTTTAACCTTACCCACGCCCACGCGACAGTCCGGCGGTGTTCCTTCGGCGGTCCGGCGATGTCCTGCGGTGGTTCGGCATTCTGGAGTCGCAGATCTACGGCAATGAAGACTCCTGCGGTGGCGATTGGTTGTTTTGGAAGGGCGACGACTCACCAAGCTCTGATACCACTGTTATGGATCATCGTCATTGATGTTTGGCTCAGAAGCCTGCTTCTATTCAGTTCTTGTTCTTCTCTCACAGTGCACCACTAAGACACAAAATGGGAACTCGCCACTGGTTAAGGGATGGCACAAAACTCACAGAAGGGGGAGAGGATCGCACAAAGCTAGAACACAAAGCTCACAGGGGGGTTCTCTAAACTCTCTGCCTCTTTGTCTTCCCCAAATCGAGCTACTACTAGCCCTTCGAGTCAAATAGAAGGGGGCAGCCGACACGAGAGGGAAAACTAGGGATACGAATGGTAGGAGCCGACCTACAGGGATTAGAGATAGGACTCATAGCGGCAGCCAACCGGACACAGGTATGATGGAGGGGACATAGTACCATCAGGTAGGAGGTGGGAAGAGGCTGAGTACCATCGTGTAGGTGAGATTAGAGATAGGCTAGGGCATAAGACAGTGGGGAGTGGACCTTTTGGTAACGGGCTAGATTTTAGGCCAACAAAAATAGCAACAATCTTCACCTTTGGCCCAAGGTAGTGCACTGAGAAAAACACGAAACTACAGGACTCATCATCACCATATCTATACTTAATAGTCTGCATATAAATACTAGTAGTTGAAGCTAGTGATTCTAGAATAACAATGCCGATGACACCCTTATTTTTAGCTGGGCCCACAAACATGACATATCTATCCTTAAAACCATCTTTCTATATTTTTGAAAACATCTCTGGTCTTAGCATTAACTATGCTAAAACTAACTCTTCTATCTTGGTAAAACTCCTCTCAGACGTAGTCAACTAGCCAACATCCCCCATTTCTCCTCTAGTGCTCTCTCTTTCAAATACCTTGACCTCCCCGTCAAGAAAGGTTCCCTTTCCAGACGTGACTGGCAGCCTCTGTAATAATCTTTTTCTAAGAAGCTCTCCACGTGGAAAAGTAAAGCTCTATCTATTGGTGGTAGACTTACTCTCCTCAACTCAGTTCTATCTTCTCTACCTCTATACTATATGTCATTTTTTAAATTACTAGCCTGACTCACCAAAGAAAGTGACAAGATTAGAAAAAAATTCTTATGGAGTGGTAATCAATGGAACTCCAAATCCAAATCCTTGCAAATTCAAAAAAGGGGGGCAGTGTTTGGGGGGGGGGGTTGATGCCCTCAATCTTCCTATCGTAAATAAAGCCCTTCGCTCCAAATGGTTATGAAACATTATTGACTGTAACTCCATCATTAGCCATATCTTCAACTAATATTCAAAACACCAATCCAACCCTCTCTGCGCACCTCCAAAGGGATCAGCCTCTTAGTTTTTTCCTTGATTTGTACTCTGTTCACCATGCTTTTTCCAGTCTAGTTCAGTGAAAGTTAGGTGATGGAGCAACTATCCGCTTCTGGGAAGATAAGTGGACTGGGCATAACTCTCTAAGTAGTCTACTCTCCAAAGCTTACCACCTGACTTTCTTTACCAATTCTAATGTCAACTCTCAAGGATATCACCATAACAGCTCCTGGATGTGATATCCTCTACCTAGAAGAGGATCTTTCCCAAAGGAGGGGAATGAGATCACTACATTGTGCTCACTCCTTGAATCTACCAACAGACTAGAAAACTCCACTCAAGACAGTATATGATGGCCTATGCTTTCATTAGGAATTTTTTTAGTAAAATCTTTTTACTCCTTGATTAACGGTGGAGGTAGCTTCTCAAACTCATATACTTTTATTTGGAAATCTTTCATCCATATCAAGATGAAAATCTTTTTTGAATTCTCAAAAAAGAAGACTTTGTGGGATTTCGTGGCTCACAGTTGAGTTTGAAACGGAATAGGATTGCTATATATGTGACAGATGGCTCACAGTAGAGTTTGAAACGGAATAGGATTGCTATATATATGACAGAATACAGATCCTATAAAATAGAATCCTTATTCTATAGGGAT
>BQKN01064676.1:618820-635820 GCA_022839385.1 Asparagus kiusianus
AGAAGATTAATGGAATCATCAATGAAGACAACTTTTGACGAAAACAACGCACACCTACAGGAGCTACCCCATATTTGTTGGTATACGAATGTGAAGCTGTGCTGCCATTGGAAATCCAAATCCCATCCCTTCAGATCGCTCTCGTAACTGAGATGACGACGGAAGAACAACACCAGAAACGTCTCGAAGAACTCGAAATGTTGGATGAAAAGCACTTGGAAGCTCAACAACACATTGAGTTTTATCAAGCCAGAATATCTAGGGCTTTTAACAAAAAAATCCGACAGAGAAGCTTCAAGGAAGGAGATCTGGTCCTCGCTGCTCGCCGACCGATAATCCTTAACTCTAAGAAGAAAGGTAAATTTGAACCCAAATGGGAAGGACCGTTTGTGATAGACACAGTCTACTCAAACGGCGCATATCGCCTGATTACTCAAGAGAGCGTCAGGCAATTAATGCCAATAAATAGGAAGTTCCTGAAAAAGTACTATCCCTAGTACATTCAGGATAACCCATTTACCGGGAAGTTCCTTGAAGAATATTACACTTAATATTCTAGAGGATAATCCAAAATTATTTTCACCACCAAAATCCCTCACTGATCAATTTCAATTGACAGTGAGCCACCAAAAGTGTCTTTCTGGCCCAAGCCACCAACAAATTCCCCTCTTGATTCTTTCCACGAACAAGAGGCCCACTTTCAATTCAGAGTCCCCTTTCGATAAACGAAAGAACTCCCTTATTTTTTTTTCTTTGGTTAAACCTCCTCATGGTTATAACCGAAGTTAAAATTTCATTTCGATAAACGAAAAACTCATATAGATAACCAATCCTATAAAAGGTAAGTTTATCTAGATCTTCCAGATTCTCGGAGTAGAGATCCCACTTCTAGTTTTTTTGCGCTGGAAATAGAATATAAAATTCTTTCTTTCCAGAATCAAGGAATAGAATATAAAATTCTTCCTTCCTTGTATTCGAGTTCGCCTTCACCTTAAAAGAAGACTGGGAAATAGAATATAAAATTCTTCCTTTCCCACACCAATCATTTTCAAGAATTTATCAATTTAGGATTCATCCTAGGAAGTTTATCCTGAATCCTAAGCAGGGATAAGTCTGCGCCTAACACACGCTGCTGGTTTAGTCTTTCTCCATAGAAAAAGACACCAGAGTTTGATTCTGGGGTACACTATCCTGAAACCTAAGCAGGGATAAGTCTGCGCCTAACCCGCGCTGCCGGTTAGTTTTTAACCGTTAAAAAGAACACCCGCCCACATATTCAACATTGTGGCAGGTTGTTATTAATAACACTAAAATCCATGCCTTACACGCATGGGGAATTTCATCCTGAATCCTAAGAAATGATATGCCGACGCCTAACACGTGTCGTCAGGTTTGTCTTTTACTATCCAAGAAGACACCAGAACCTAATTCTGGGGACCTTTATCCTGAATCCTAAGTAGGGATAAGTTAGCGTCTAATACACGTTGCCGGGTAGCCTATTCCCGTAACAATGGCTAAGTCTACGTATTCGAAGTCATAGAACAAAGTCTCAGAGAATTCACTCTCTTAGCACAACATTACATACGGAACGGATTTAGACAATCTGCATGCTAGCCCAACTCAAACGGTAGTCGGTAAAGGCTAATCAAATCCGTTGAAGGCTGAGGGTTAGCCAAAAATCCTAAAGTCAACGCCTAACACGCGCTGTCGGGTAACCTATTCCCGTAACAAATGGTAAAGCCTATGTATTCGACATCATAGCACAAAGTCTAAGGGAGTTCATTCCTTTAGCATAACGTCACATGCGGAACGGACTAAAACAATCCGCATGTAAGCCCGATTCAAACAGTAATCGGTAAGAGCACATCAAATCCGTTGAGGGCTGAGGATTTACCAAAAATCCTAAGTCAACGTCTCATACATGTCGCTGTTTAGTCTTTTCACAGGAAAAAGACAAAGTCTACGTATTCAATATCGTAGCACTAAAAGGGTTAACCCTTTTAGCTTAACGTCACATGCGGAACGGACTTAAACAATCCGCATGCTAGCCCGACTCAAACGGTAGTCGGTAAAGGCTCATCAAACCCGTTGATGGCTGAGAATTTGCCAAAAATTCTATAAATGCGGGTCATTGACGCATCAACTTTATGAGTTGGTCTCGTGACTTGGGCATCCAACAACTTCGGACCGCCACACTCCAATTCCTTAAGAGCTTAAACTGTGTAGACTCTAGCAGACGTACGAGTATAAACTGTATCAAACGCCGGACAACGCGTCACAATGAAGCTCAAACGCCGAACAACGCGTCACAATAAAGCTCAAACGTCGGACAACGTGTTGCAAATGAAGACTCAACGCCAACAATCAATGGTCGGTTCTATGTTGAAACAGCAAACACGAGCTAAGGATCAGAAAATCAGGAATTGACTTCAAATTCAAAATTTCGACAACGGTCAGACAATAAATGCAGCACCGGAACCCTTGCAGACATTCGACAAAGCAACGAATAGCCTGGAGGATTGAAAGAATCAAGAATAGAAGCCATTCCAAGGTCTCGTTACACCGATTGAAGGTTGGGACAATCATATCCAAAGTATTCCAGACTCTTCTATAAAAGAATGAGGCTGAAATACTTTGGAGGGGGTATCTGTAGGCGTATAAAACTGCTTATAGGTCCCTTAACACAGCTCGGCACGGTGATTCGACAAACCAACGAACCATCGGTCGATATATCCAAGCATGTTCGTTAGACCACAACACCTAAGCCAAGTGAGATGCGACGAAGCGGATTAACTAGGTGACGAGGTTAACGAATCACACGTAAACAACGGAATACTACCAATCGTGTGCCCAGTCAAGCTAACGGGTCGATGAATCAACAAGTCATCCAACCGTAGAGTCCATCACATCAATCAAGATCGGGAGCGAACTCAAACTCGAACACCAAAGCGGATTTACTGCCAAATCAAGATCCGGAATGCCAAATCAGAGTTCGGATAAACCGTAAAACCGGAAAACGACAAAACGACAAACACCTGGAGGGCTCGGCCGAAACCGAGCCACCTAGGGGTGGCTCAGCCATGGCCGAGCCACCACCTGGTGGCTCGGTGGCCGAGCCACCACCTGGTGGCTCGGCCAAAACCGAGCCACCAAATGGTGGCTCGGCGAGCCACCATGGTGGCTCGGTGGCCGACCGAGCTACCTCTTGGTGGCTCGGTGGCCGAGCCACCAGATCTGGACCCAGATCTGAGCCCAGATCTGGTTTGAGGAAGCCTATAAATAGACCCCTAGGCTCATTGTTTTGGAGGTTGGATTTTTTGGAGGCGAAACTCTGCTGGATTAAAGGCTCAAGACTAAAAAAAGATTAAGGCTTTGGAACTTTGAAGGGGGAGACTTTTCAGATCTGGTTCTTGGCGATCATCCATGTTAAATAAGGCAGGAGTTCGAGAGAGATCAGATCTGAGATCCACACGGTTATCCTCCGGATCATAACTTGGTTTTTGATCCCGAGAAGAGTATCGATTTCGCTTGGTCGATTTCGATTACTTAGGGCTATTATTTCCTTGGTGAAATAATCCCCTCGGCTGTTATTTCCTTGGTGAAATAACACCTATCATACCGTGTAGATCCGACCGGATCAAGATCGTGCAGTGATCCACGGATTAACCCCGGCGCAGGCGAAGAACCCACAAAAGCAAGAGACCGCAAAACAGGATCTTGCGATTTGTTCCACAAAAAAGGAAAGTTGTAATCTTTTTATTTTTCTTTAATTTTGTTGTAACCGGTCTTATAAAAAGACCGGATCTTTTGTAACCGATAAACTGTTACTTGAGAAAACAATGACGTCAATGAAAACAATTTTTCCCGCGAACAATGCGATCATATGCTGTTTGGGCAAAGAATGATGGGCAGAAGTGGTTGCTATAGTTTGTTACATAGTAAATCGTTCTCCACATTCGATATTAGATGGTGATGTACCCAATCGGGTATGGTCAGGAGAGCATACAGATTACGATAGGCTCAGAATTTTTAGATGTATCGCCTACTATCACATTAACAAGGAAAAGCTTGATGCGAAGGCCAAGAAGGTAATATTCTTGGGGTATGCAAAGGGTGTAAAAGTCTATCGCCTTTGGTGTACAGAAGATTCCAAGTTCATGTTCAGTAGAGATATTATCTTTGATGAGAAATCCATGATTGCCAGGGTGTCTAAGAATGATGGTGTTGGGACTATTGGAACTTTAAAGTCCAAGGTGATTGAAATAGAACGTAAAGACCAACCAGGTTCTAGTTATGTTCAAGAGGAGGATCATGAAGATGATGAGCTTGAACAAGAGAAAATTCAGTAAGAAAATATACATGTATTATAACAACAACAACTCGAAGATAGTTGGCTTCCACTAGGCCAAGGCGAGCATACAAATAGGTTCAGAAGCTGGGGTCAGATCAACCTCTAAAGCACTATGGGCAGGTAAATTCGGTTGAGTACGCACTCTCGGTAGAGGATGATGAGCCGGTCACCTTCAAAGAAGCTACGGGACAAGGATAGTGAGAGTTGGTTGGCTACGATGGAAGAAGAGATGGAATCTCTCTGGAAGAACCAAACATGGGCGGTAGTTCCATTGCCCGTAAGGAAGAAAGCTATTGGTTGTAAGTGGGTGTACAAGAGAAAGGAGGATCCTTTTGAGCTTGGCGGTACAAGGTACAAGGCTAGGCTAGTGGCTAAGGGGTTTGTACAAAGAGAGGGTGTGGATTACAATGAGATATTTTCTCCGATGGTGAAACACACTTCTATTCGGGTGCTATTGAGTATTATTTCCCATGGTGATCTTGAGCTGGAATAACTCGATGTCAAAACAACTTTCTTGCACTAAGACTTAGATGAGGAAATCTATATGTATCAGCCTGAGAGTTACAAGGTTGAGGATAAAGAGAATCATGTATGTTGCTTGAGAAAATTACTTTATGGATTGAAACAATCTCCTCGGTAGTGGTACAAGTGATTTGACTCCTTCATGATAAAGCATGGGTTCTCCAAAAATGATTATGACTGTTGTGTCTATATTCGGAAGCTTCGTGGAAGTGATTATATCTATCTTTTTTTGTATGTGGATGACATACTTATTACTTCGAGAAGCAATGTGGAGATAGATAGGTTAAAATCTCAACTTGGTAAAGAGTTTGAGATAAAGGACATGGATGCTGCTAAGAAAATACTGGGAATGAAGATTAGAAGAGAGTAGGCAAATTGGGGATTGTTCTTGAGTTAGAAAGGCTACATTAAGCGGGTTATCACAAAGTTTAGAATGCAAAGTGCTAAGTCGGTGGTGACTCCATTGGCTCCACACTTCAGGCTCTTTGGTAAACAATCTACCACTACAGTAGAAGAGAAGACATACATGGAGCGTGTATATTATGCTAGTGTAGTTAGTAGTTTGATTCACACAATGGTGTGTACATGTCCAGATATTTCACAAATGGTCACTGTTGTAGTAGGTTCATGGCGAATACGGGAAAGTCACATTGGGAAGCAGTGAAATGGGTCCTAAGGTACTTGAAGGGTACCGTTAACATGGGTCTGTGTTTTGGTGGAGATACATATCAGATTGATGGGTTTGTGAACTCTGATTATGCGGGCAATCTAGACAGACGATGATCTACTACTGGTTATGTATTTAGAATACTTGGTGCTCCAGTTAGTTGGCGATCGATGTTATAGGCTACAATGGCACTTTCTACTACAGAGGCTGAGTACATGACCATGGCAGAGGGAGTGAATGAAGCATTGTGGTTGTGGGTCTGTTAGACGATTTAGGGATTGAGAAGGATTATGTGAACTTGTGGTGCGACAGTAAGAGTGCGATTCATTTAACTAAGAATCAAGTTCATCATGCTCGTACCAAGCATATCGTGTTGGACCCTAGAGGGGGGTGATTAGGGTCTTAAGGCTATAATTATGTAATAAAAATAAGACAAGCAAAACACCACAATAATGAACAACAAATGTAAAGGAGATAGAGTGAGAAATTGTTATCCAAGTGACGCGCGATGTGTTAACGAGGTTCGGCCCGTTGACCTACGTCCCCGCTCCCCACTCTCGAGGAGAATCCACTACACAATCCGGTTTGAAAGCCGAAACTTATTCTACACAACAATCTCCATAAGATCTCACAACTATACAGTTGATCACCACAAGATCACACTCCCACACAATTGATCTTCACAAGATCAAGCTCTCAACAGTAGTAATGGTGTAAAAACTCTCTCTTTACAATGTCTCTATGGCAAGGAGAAAGATTACATTAAAGCTGGAAAGTGAAACTAAAAACAGAGAAAAATGGGTTTGAAAATTTTGGCTCTCAGTAAAACAGATCTTTGGTTTTTCAAAAGCTTGGGACACTTGAGGAAGAAGGAGTATAGGGGTTTAAATAGGAGAAAATACAGTTGTTTAAACCCATACCCTAATCCCCTAAATCCTGGAAAAATCGGCGTTGAAATCTATACCCAAAAGACCGTTTGAAATAAGCGGCGGTCGACCGTACAATTCTTGTGGTCGACCGCGAGCCAACTTTGAAACTTAGAAAATTTCTAGAGACTTCTGCGGTCGACCGTAGCGGTCGACCGTGGGAATTTTCGATCTCACGGTCGATCGTGACGGTCGACCGTGAAAATTTCTACTGCCCATTCAGAAAAGAACTCAAGCGCGGTCGACCGTGGCGGTCGACCGCAAACTGATACATAAGCAAATATTATTTTTAACTCTCTTAAAAATTCTGTAAAATATTTAATTGACTTCCAAAAATTGTGAAACTTTGTAAAAAATATTTTTAACACTAAGAACAAATTGTTTGGAAAATGAATTTTGCGAATAGGTCCCCATACTTGTGAAAAATGATATTTTGTGAAAACATTCAAAAATATAAGTATGAAAACGTGTGTGTGATATCCCAATAGCTTCAAATAAAATCTAAACAACTTGCCTACATTCTAACACTAGAGAAAAAATAAAAACTAGCTAATATCCTCACATAGAATATAATTCTTTGAGTCTTGATATAGCTTGAGTTTGATGAAGCTTCTTATTGCATTTGGTGTTCTTGAATAAATGTTGCTTCATCACTATGCCTCCTCCTCCTTTGGATATCATCGTTGTAGCGCATATTCCATCCAATCCTCCATGAGTGGTACTAACAAGCTTGATATATATATATATATATATATATATATATATATATATATATATATATTAACTATAATATCACTAAACAAGCAATTAGTACCGATAATGGTGGTTGTAAAACATCATCAAAACATAAGGGCTAACAATCTCCCTCTTTTTTATGATGACAACTAACCATTATATAGGAGCAAAAATAAATATAGCTTAAAGATAGTAGCTCCCCCTATCTATGAGCTCCCCCTTACTATGTACACAAATGAGGAGATTTCTCTCCCCCTTTGTCACCATCAAAATGGGGTAAAACAAAAAAACAAAAATGCATGTGAAATGCAACTAATCAAGCAAGCAAATAGAATTTTCACATAGTGCATAAGCCCAAACCATTTCTTATGCGACAAAAATCATCTTCACCAAGGGGCTTGGTAAAGATATCCGCTAATTGAGATTTTGTGTCAACAAACACAAGGGATACATCTTGTCTCTTTACATGATCGCGTAAGAAATGATGACGCACATCAATATGATTGGTTCTAGAATGCAAAACCAAATTTTTTGAAATATTGATAGCACTAGTGTTATCACAAAAGATTTTTATATTTTGAAAATTTAAATCATAGTCAACTAAGCTTTGTTTCATCTACAAAACTTGGGCACAACATAAACTGACGGTAATGTATTCCGCTTCCGTAGTGGATAATGCAACACAATTTTTTTTCTTGGAAGCCTAAGAAATAATAGAATTTCCCAAGAATTGGCATGTTCCACTCGTACTCTTGCGATCTACCTTACATCCGGTAAAGTCGGCATCACAAAAACCATATAAATCAAAAGAGGTGCTCTTTGGATAAAACAAACCAAGATCAATTGTTCCATGAACATATTTAATAATTCTCTTAACGACAATCAAATGGGATGCTTTAGGAGAAGCTTGAAAATGTGCACATACACACACACACTAAACATGATATCGGGTCTACTAGCGGTGAGATAAAGAAGACTGTAGGATCTGAAATAGATACACTTGAACACTAGAGGGGGGTGAATAGTGTTCTTTTAAAAGTTATGCAAAGTATATTATAAATTGCAAAGAAAAATGGCAATCTCAGAAAATCGCAATCACAAACACAAGGATTTTATACTGGTTCCACTAATCCGGTGTACATCCAGTCCCCAAGCAAATCCCGCTTGAGAGTTTCCACTATGATTTTGAATAAACTTACAAATTCAAACGCAAACCTGACCAATTTGCAAGTCCCTGCAAATTGTAACACCAATTGACAAACACATTGTCAATTCGAACACCAATCTCTACACCAAGAGATCAACCCTCTCAAACCCGAGAGAAATTCTTTTGAAGCAAGAACACAATTGATCCTATAAGCCTTGAATGTGTATTAAAGTGCAGCAGTGGCTTAGGATTCTTTTAATCTCTGTAAATTGCCTAAATGATAAGTATTTGATGAATGTTTAAAGGCAATTTCAGAAACTTCTCTTTTTCACAAAATCTGAATGTTTTTTACTTGAAAAATTGCACAAAGATCAAAGCTTATGGGTATGTATGTATCTTTAATTTTTCTGAACAAATAACCTATTTATAGCCCTTGAAAAGACAAATTTTTAAACTTTAAAAACGTTTAAAAACGGCTATAAACAGTCACATATACAAACTTTAAAAACTGAAAAAATTGTATCTGTAGTCGACTACTATTAACATTAGTCGACTACACTGAGTTCAAACAGACTCTGTGTTTTCAAAAAAATTTCTCAGTAGTCGACTATAATGCTCATTAGTCGACTACACTATATTTTGACAGAAACTGATAAAATAAAATTTGAGTTCAGTAGTCGACTATAATGTTGATTAGTCGACTACACTGTAAAATATCAGAAACTTATGTTTCTGTCAAACACCTGAGTAGTCGACTATAATCACTATTAGTCGACTATACTATAAATTGACAGAAACATGTATTTGAGTTTTATACATGAGTAGTCGACTACTATTCTAATTAGTCGACTACTAAGAGTAAAAATTCTACTATAAAGAGTTTTTATAATCAAGTTTTAACTATAATTCTAATGGTTAACATAGGAGATTTCTATAGTTAACCAACACACTAAGCCTGTGTTAGTGTGTTCTAAAATTGTGTGTGTGTGCATGTGTGTGGTCAAGGCTTGTACAATAATTCTAAGTAAAGAAAATATAAAATACATTATCTCTTTTGTTCTTCATTTTCTTCACTTCAAAATGCCTTGAAATCAACTTGCACTTTTCATATATTCTGATATTGAAATCTGCATATAAAAGTTAGTGCACACACATTGTATAAATTGTTATCATCAAAACACTATCATGGAGATATGATATTCAACAAAGACTACCTATCATTCCTTGGTATAGTTTTTAGTCCACATCCTCACCACTATCATCCGCATCAAGCTTGACACTTGTACTCATGGGAGTTGGTGAATTCTTGGAGTTCTCTAAATTGAATTTCTTTACCAATTCTCTAGCATACTTGCTTTGAGAAATGAATATCACATCCTTAGTTTGCTTGACTTGGAGCCCGAGAAAGAATGTGAGCTCTCCCATCATGCCCATCTCAAAATGATCTTGCATAACTTTAGAAAAATCCTTACAAAGAGATTCATTAGTAGCGCCGAAAATGATATCATCAACATATATTTGCACTAAAATAAAATCATTTTTTTTCTCACAAAAAGAGTATTATCAATTTTTCCTTTAGAAAAACCATTTTCAAGAAGAAAACTAGAGAGGCGAGCATACCAAGCTCTAGGAGCTTGCTTCAACCCATATAAAGCTTTTTGAACCCGGTAAACATGATTAGAAAAAGCATGATCCATAAAACCGGGGGGTTGCTCAACATATACTTCCTCTTTAATATGACCATTTAAAAAAGCACTTTTAACATCCATTTGAAATAATTTAAAATCTTTAAAGCTTGCAAATGCCAAAAATATCCTAATTGATTCTAACCTTGCAACCGGTGTAAAGGTTTCATCATAGTCTATGCCCTCCTCTTGATTGTATCCTTGGGCAACTAAACGAGCTTTATTTCTAGTAACAATGCCATGTTCATCAAGTTTGTTTCTAAAAACCCATTTTATTCCAATTACACTAGCATTGTTAGGTCTAGGAACTAGTTTTCAAACAGCATTTCTTCGAAAATTATTTAGTTCATCATGCATAGCTAAAACCCAAAATTCATCATTTAAAGTATCATTAATCTTCTTAGGTTCTAAATGAGATAGAAAAGTAATATTACCACACTCACTCAAAACCTTTGAGCGAGTAACAACCCCTTGTGAAGGACTCTTAATAGTTTGCTCCTTTGGATGATTTGTTGTGAATTTTCATGCTTTGGGGAGTTCTTCTTGTACATAAGTGTTGGTGCTTTCCACATCTTTTTATGCTTCTATTGAGGGTGTATTATTAAGTTGCAAAAGTTCCAATCCTCCCTCAACATCATCATCATCTTTCCTAGGTAAAATAACTTGTGAACCAATATTAGTCTCATCAAAAGTAACGTTTATAGATTCTTTAACAACAAGAGTTCGTTTGTTGAAGACCCTATAAGCCTTACTTCGAGGTGCATACCCTAAGAAAATGCCTGCATCAATTTTGGAATTAAATTTATCATGGTGATCTTTTGTATTTAAAATAAAACATTTACAACCAAAGATACAAAAATAACCAATAAATAAAGTTTTTTCATAAAATAGTTCATAAGGAGTTTTCTTAAGCTTTGGTCTAATCAAAACACGATTTAAAACATGGCAAGCCATATTGACGGCTTCCACCCAAAAATATTAAGGCAAATCAAAGGAGTTTAACATAGTTCATGTCATCTCTTGTATGGTTCGATTTTTTCGTTCAACAACACCATTTTGTTGTGATGTTCTTGGAGCGGAAAACACATGAGTTATACCACGATGCGCACAAAAATCATAAAAAGAGATATTTTAAAATTCACCACCATGATCACTTCTTATTTTAACAACTTTTAAATCTTTTTTATTTTCAATTCTCTTAACATGATTTGAAAACTCATCAAAACATTCATCTTTACTAGCAAGAAAGATTATCCATGTAAAATGAGAAAAATCATCAATGATAACAAAAACATAGTGTTTGCCTCCAAGAGAGGTAACACGCATAGGACCAAATAAATCAAGATGAAGTAAATGTAAAGGTTTAGAAGTTAATACATCATTGATGGATTTGAAGGTAGACTTAGTTTGTTTACCTTTAGCACAATCTTCGCATATGGTATCTTTGATAAAATGCAAATTTGGTAACCCTTTAACAAGATTCCTCTTAGACAATTTGGATATTAATTCCATGTTTGCATGTTCAAGCCTTTTATGCTAAATCCAAGGGTTTTCTTCAATCCTTGATAGGGTTGTAAATAGTTCTTTATTACCTGTCATATGATGTGAGCAACCACTATCAAGGTACCACATCTCTCTACGTCGTTGTCGTGATGTTCCCTACAAGAGATGAAGGTGTAGTAACTTTAGGTACCTAAATCTTGGGTCCTTAGTGGTTAGTAAGCTTGGTACCTTTGGGTACCCATGTCATGCCATAAAAATTATGATTATCTTTGATTCTATAATGAGTAAAAATATGACCATGTTTCATGCAATATGTGCACACAAAATTTCTCTTGTGTGTGGGAGCATAAGATCTATGAAATCTATTTCTACCATGATGATGATGATTAGCATAAGCATGAGTGGGTCTAATCCCACCACTCTCAATTTCTAGTCTTTCAATCTTGGATCTTAATTGTTTGTTTTCAAAATCAAGATCCCCTAGCAATTCATCTTTTAATGCAAGAGAGGTTTGTAGTTATTCTAGTTTGGTATCACAAGAAGCATGCAACTTTTTAAAGGAAGAAAATTCTTTTGACATCCTTTTAAACTCAACGTTCAATTCTTCTAAAGCCGTAGCTAGATCACATTGCATATAAAAGGATTCACTTTCGGTGTCGGAAACTACCTCCTTTTCATAGGCCATGAAGCAAATGTTAGGATCATGAAGAGCAAGTTTTGCTCCTTCTTCATTGCTATCCGAATCACTTGGTCCGGATTCTTCCCATCCGGCATACATGGTTTTCTTCTTCTTGTACTTCATGTATTTCTCCTTGAGCTTGGGGCAATCTTTGGCGATATGACATGGTTCATTGCATTCAAAACATTTTCCTACACGTAAAGAAAATTTATTGTTAGATCGGGGATTAAACTTCTTGTTCATTTTAATGAGTCTAAAAATTCTTCTAGAGAGGTGAGCCACTTCTCTAGAAAAATCAACTTCACTCTCCGACGATGATGATGAGGAGTTGTCACTAGCTCCTTTGAGAGCTATGGTCTTCATCTTTGGTGATGGCTCCTCAACTTCCTGTGGGGCACTTCCTCCTTCTCCTTTCCCTTGAGCTTTTTCTCATGAACCTTAAGCTTGCCGATGAGGCCATCGAGAGCTAGAGTGGTGAGATCATGAGCTTCCTCTATGATCGTAGCTTTGGGTTCCCATATTGGAGTCAATGAACGATGGATCTTATAGTTCGTCTCTTGGATAGTTAATTTCTTGTCAAGACCATGCAATTCATTGATTATGTTAGTGAAGCGAGAAAACATAACATCAATGGATTCATTAGGAAGCATCTTAAATAACTCATATTCATGCATAAGCACACTAATTTTGGATTCCTTAACTTGGGGGGTTCCTTCATGTGTAATACACAATTTCACCCATATTTCGTATGCGGTTGCACACGTAGAAATTCTATTATACTCATTGGGGGGAAAGACCGCAAATTAAGGCATTCATGGCCTTTGCATTCAGATTGGCTTGGTGCCTTTCTTCATCGGTCATATTCCCGACTTTGGATTTTTCTATATATTTCTTCTCTATGAGTTCTAGAATATCAAGATCAATGCAACGAAGATAAATCCTCATCCTAGCCTTCCAATAAGCAAAATTACTACCGGTGAAAAGTGATGGTCTAGTGGTGGATTATCCCTCTAACATATGCACATTCATTGAAGCCTCCATAAGATCTTTTCTCTAAGGTGGTTAGACTAAAAACTAATATAGAGACCAAGCTCTGATACCAATTGTTGGACCCTAGGGGGGGTGATTAGGGTCTTAAGGCTATAATTGTGCAATAAAAATAAGGGAAGCAAAACACCACAATAATGAACAGTAAATGTAAAGGAGATAGATTGAAAAATCGTTATCCAAGTGGCACGATGTGTTAACGAGGTTCGGCCCGCTGACCTACGTCCCAGCACCCCACTCTCGAGGAGAATCCACTACACAATTTGGTTTGGAAGCCGAAACTTTTTCTACACAACAATCTCCACAAGATCTCATAACTACACAGTTGATCACCATAAGATCACACTCCCACACTGTAGGCATCTAAAAATGCCTATGGGTGTCCGTACACAGCTCGAGATGGAGAGAAGACGATGAACGTCGTTATCCGAGTCTAAGAGGATTATCTGTCATCGACAAGCGCATGAAGCGAAATGATGAACCAAGTGGCATGCGCGCATCAATCAACACGTGCGCGTCAATCAGTTCGCGAGCGTCAATCAACACGCGCGCATCAGTCAACACGTGCATGTCAATCAGTTCGCGCGTCAATCAATTCGTGTGCGTCGGTCAACACGCGTGCATCAATCAACACGCGCGTATATCAACCAACGCGCGTTCGACAGTCAATTCCACAATGAAGTGTGCAAGTCAACAAGACGGTCAAACACGCAAAACGGTGTAAAACACAAGTCCCAGAAAAGTTAAAAAACACCAAACAGTTCAGCAGAAAGGCCGAACCACCCGCACCTGCCGAGTCGAACCGTACCGACCCACGGTCGCGTGGGTCGACCGCAGCCGACCCGCATTTGCGCGGGTCGGCCGCAGCCGACCCGCGGCCACGTGGGTCGGCCTCAGCCGACACGCGGCCGAGCAGGTCGGCCGTAGCCGACCCGCCAGGCCGACCCGCGGCCAACCCGCTGCCGACCCGCGGCCTGGCGGGTCGGCCGAAGTCGACCCGCGGCCTGGCGGGTCAGCCTCATCCGACTCGCGGCCTGGCGGGTAGGCCGCGTCCGACCCGCCGGTCGGCAGTCTGTTTCACGCAGGTTCGACCCCCGAAACGCATTTTGGCGGTTTTTGAGGATTTTTCTCGGGATTTGTTGATTCCTGAGCATCCCAACTGATCTGATATCATCCCCAAATGTGATTAGGCTGTTGTTGACTAAAGATAAGGCTAAATCACTTGTTCTCATACAAATAACAGCTTCTGAAGCTTATAAATACGAGCTCGGGTCCACCTTTCAGCAGGGGTGATTTATTATCAAGAGGAGGAGGTGTTGTCGGATTGAGGAGTCAAAGGAGCACGAATTTCAGCGAGGGTTGACAGATCTTGGTGAGTTCTTCGGCATAAAGAAGGAGAGTTCGAGAGATCCGACACATGTTCCCATCCGTTCCTCGAGATTAGGCTTGGTCTTAATCTCGAGAAGAGCTACTGATTTCGCTTGGTCGATCTTAGCGCTTCAAATCAAATACTTCCTCGGTGAAGGCGAAGCTTTGCCGAATTTTCCATCAACCGGATCCAGATCAAAGGCGGTCCATGGATAAACCCCAGCACAGGCAAAGATCCCACGCAAAGCAGCGGGTGATAAACGTCCTCTGCATTTTGTTTGAACGAGAATTGTATCTTTTATTTTCATTGTGTAAAGGTCTTATAAAAAGACCAATCTTTTTGAACTTATTGTAACGATCGAAGTTGTAATGAGTTATACAATGAAGAAAACGATTTTCGACGCAAACACACTGGCGACCACAGTAGGAGCCAACAGCTTCGCTGCCGGAGCTGTCGTGTCACAACCTCAGATCTGCATCCCGGTTGAATAAGTGGTCGAATATGAGTTCGACCAACTGAAGTTCGAGGAGTATATGTCGTCCTCCTCCTTTAGATCCTCCGCCTTTCATAAGCGAAGGAAGATCAATGCCCCCGTTGCTGCGGTAACTGAACCTTGCAACACCCTTCCGGCCTCCAAAGAGTCCGGATCTGCAGATCTAAACTCCTCCTCAATCAAGGAGTTGAGTACAGAAGGCGTGCCCACTTTATCAAAGAGATCTCACTAAAGGCAGCGCCAACGCCTTGCGCGCCAACTCGTTAGGGTTTTGGAGTCAATTGACGGGATCTGTTACGAGGCGGATCTGAAAATTAGGCAACACCAAGTGCCTCAACAGCGAACAAATATCCTCTCCTCCAAATCATCAACAAAGTGAATGGGTACAAGTCAAAAAGACCCGTTCAACTCTCGAGGAACGATCAAAAAGCGCCACGCACTGCTTGCGCACGCGTGAATTCTTGTGCAAGAGGCCAAAAGGTTGCAGAGGGAAGAAGTGGAAAAGAAGCCATAGAAACTGCACAAAGTTTGGAGGCTAAAATCCAACACGGCGGCCGAAAAGATCGAGAAAAGTGGGTCACTCAAATCCGACCCTCCAAATCGCAGGTCACTTGGATCCGACCCTCCACTTCACGGGTCACTCGAGTCCGACCCTCCCAAGCGCGGGTCACTTCAATCCGACCCGCCAATTCGCAGGTCACTCGGATCCGACCCGTCAATTCGCAGGTCACCCGAATCCGACCCTCCACTTTGCGGGTCACTTAAATCCGACCCTCCACTTTACGGGTCACCTAAAGCTGACCCTCCAACCCGCGGGTCACCCAAGTCTGACCATGCCAGGGTAAAGACAGAAGACGTCATGCACATGTTTCGTCCATCCCTTTGAGTTCCGCACCTCCGACGGAGCATCGTGACAGCGTAGATTTGTCCCGATTCAAGGTGAGGATAGTCGATCGCCTGGGTCCTTTGCATGAGGATCGAGGCAAAGTTCTGATCGAAGAACGCTTGGGTCCGGTGACTGCACCCCGAGCGACTCGTCGAGCTAGGGGTCACACACGCCCTCGCAACAATTTCAAGCTTTCTCATAAAGAGAAAACAACGGTTTCCACCCGCCTGGGGGTGTGTATCCAAAACCAGGAGCCTGTTGAGATCCTGCGCTCCCAAAAGCATAGTTCTAAACATGTGACTCTTGAGAATGCTAATAAAGCGGCAAATCCCCTGAAAGAAACGTATTCATCTGACAATGACAACGTTATACCAAGGGAGTCGTGTCTGTTCGCGGGAAAATCGTAGCTTTCTTCATTGATTCCATTGCACACTCTTGTAATAGTTTATCGATTACAAAGATCCGGTCTTTTTATAAGATCCGGTTACAACGAGATCACAAAAAGAAATAAAAATTACAACTTTTCTCTTTTGTCGAACAAATCGCGAGCTCCTGTTTTGTGGTCACTAGCTTGTATGGGGTCTTCGCCTACGCCGGGGTTAATCCGTGGACCACCACGCGATCTAGATCCGGTCAGATCTACACAGTACGATGGGTATTATTTCACGAAGGAAATAATAGCCGGGGGGGATTATTTTACCAAGGAAATAATCACCCAAATCTCGGGATCAAAGACCAAGCTTTGATCCGGAGTATGCCTGCGTAGATCTGAGATCCGGTCCTCTCGAACTCTTGCCTTATTTGGCGTTGACGATCGCCGAGCACCAGATCTGGAAGAGCAAGTCCTCGAAGTCCCAAAGCTTGGATCTTTTTAAGTTCTGAGCCTCGAATCCAGCAGAGCTTCGCCTCTCCAAATTTTCCAACCTCTGAAAAATGAACCAATGGGGTCTATTTATAGGCTCTCAGATCTGTGCCTTGGCACAGATCTGG
>BQKN01064676.1:640820-673923 GCA_022839385.1 Asparagus kiusianus
GGGGTCTATTTATAGGCTCTCAGATCTGTGCCTTGGCACAGATCTGGGTCGGCCATAGGTGGCCGGCCACCCATGGGTGGCTCGGCCGCCGAGCCACCCATGGGTGGCTCGGCCACCCCATTGGGTGGCTCGGCCTCTGAGCCACCCTAGGGTGTCTCGACGGCTGCCGAGCCACCCTAGGGTGGCTCGACCATGGCCGAGCCACCTCTTGGTGGCTCGGCTTTGGCCGAGCCACCTGGGTGGTTCGGCTTTGGCCGAGTCGCCCGGGTGTGGCGCCGTTGTGTCCGTTGTCCGGTTCCGTGCTTCGTTGTTGATCTGGACTTAGATTTGGTAGTCTGGATCCTGATTTGGTAGTAAATCCGCCTTGGTGTTTGAGTTCGAATCCGTTCTATGGTTGGATGACTCGTTGACTCCCCGAACCGTTGGCTTGATTCCGCACGCGAATGGATGCATTCCGTTGCTTGCGTGCGATTCGTTGACCTCGTCACCTCGTTAATCTGCTTCGTTGCGTGTTACTTGGCTTCGGTGTTGTAGACTGACGCTCGTGTTTATATACGTCACCCGATGGTTCGTTGGTTTGTCGAATCACCATGCCGAGCTGTGCTAAGGGACCTATAGGTAGTTTTATACGCCTACAGTGTCAACACCCGATAGGTTGCTCCGGTTATCTGACCGATAAGTTCTATTATCGGGCGGGGGGTACGAACAAATCTTGAAAGAGAAGTACCCGGAAAGCGGACCCTCACTGTCCATGTGCTAAGATTATCAGGGCAGTATTATCAGCGTGTAGCTGCCCCAAGACCGCTTCGTAGAGGGTCTTGGTATTCGAGAGGATCTCCAACGAAATAGCTAAGTCCAAACCAAAGCTTCTCCGTAAGAAGCGATCGGCTGTTCATGATGAAGAACTTCCAGAAGTCACAATTAACATGGCTGATAAGGGAAAGTCGATCCGACCTTCTAGCTCTGACCCGCTTATATCACACCGTCTAACCCGGTTGCGATCGGGAACTATCAGACAAAGAGATTACCAGAGAATGCAGAGAGGTTTATCATCGGATGATGAAGCATCAGATGCTAACTCGACAATCGCTTCTGATAATACGATATCCAGTCCGGGACAATCTCGCGAAGTGTTCATGATCAACACCGAGCAGATCACCAAATTTCTTGAGGATGCTCTAACCAAGCAGAAAGAGGCATTCAAGATTGAAATGGAAATGGCTATGCTACGGATGAGAGAAGAGCATGACTAACAAATTCGGGCTTTGTCAAATCAGCTAGGTGAATCCAGTCGTCGTAACAATGTTAGCCAAGCATCTAGCGATTCAGATGTGGATGAACGTCTCAATGCTGAGAACCCTCCCGTTAACCAGAACACTATGGGTGGTCCCACTGAAGACAATAATACCGTGGGTGGTCCTGCCAATGATGACAACACCGGGGGTGGCCCCGTTGTTCCTCTCACAAATCGTCCGAAGTATGATACAGACGAGGACGAAAAGGTTAAGGATCTCGAGAGAAAAGTCAGCTTTGATGTTTGATCGAGAGGTAAAAAGGATCGGTATTCTGTGTCCCTATCCAAGGGAGTGGGATTCAATAGCATACCCGGCGCAGTTCAATCTGATTAACTTCATGCCGTTTGACGGGAAGGGTTCGCCCATGCAACATCTGATCTACTTCAAGTCCCACTTGGGTATGATCTCCGGCAATGAAGCCTTGATGGTTCGGTCATTCGTTGGCACCCTTCGCGGGCCCGCCTTCGATTGGTACCACCGTCTTAAGTCCGGAAGTATCAATAATTGGGAAGACCTGGAGAGCTTATTCCTCGCTCACTTCTTTGATGATGACGTTGAGGTGTCAATCAGGATGATTTTTGATGAGAAACAAGAAGATGACGAGACAGTCGACGACTTCGTCAAGCGCTTCCGGAATAAAGCAATGAACTGTCGAGATTCGATCACGGAGGACTTCATCCTCCAGACATGTCATAACAACCTATCTATTGAGATATTGGAAGTTATGTGAGTCGCACCGTCCAACACTTGGAAAGACTTGAAGGTGCACGGTGAACAAGCCGAACGCTTCCTCCGAAGGAAGAAGGCCGAGAGGAGCCAACCGATGGCTAATCCTCCGAACTCGAACTTCGCCTCCCATGGTAAGAGCAAGGCACCTACAGCTGCTGTTGATGCTAATCAAACGTCACAACAGCAATTCCGAAGACAGCAAAAGGTTTCAGACCCGAAACTCCAAAAAGAGTACTCCTTCAAGGACGAAGATGTTCCAGCCATTTTCGAATCTCTCTTTGAAAACAACAAGATCAAGCTTCCACCTATCGCAAATCAGGAGGAAGCTGATAACATTTCGGATCCAAAGTATTGTGCATACCACAGGAGGATCCTTCATCCCACCAAGGCTTGCTTCGCTCTCAAGAATAGCATCCAAACCTTGGTTGAAGCCGGCGTTATATCACTCAATTAAGTCGAATGAACACTCCGACAAGTATATGAGTATAAACTACTTCTTAATACTCCAATAGGCACACGAGTCTAAATTGTTTCCCACTTTTGACGGGAAGTTTCTGGAGAATGTTACGCTAATATTCTTAAGGATAACCCGATCATGTAACTGAATACAATGTCCGACCTAGTTCCACAAAAGAAGTTGGGGGTGGATGATTTATGTAACGGGAAGTTCCCGTAAGAATGCTACATGTAATTTTCTTAGGGATAACCCGATCATTACAAATGAAGTGATAAACACTAAACCCCCACCGATCAGACTAATTGACGGTGGGACCATCAAAATTCCTTCCGGTTAAATCCGCTTAAACTTTCGCTGTATCTGTGCACTCAACATCCTCAATGTTAGAGTCCGGACATGGTACTCAGAATTTTAATGTCTTAATCCTTGACGAATTGTCAAACCCCTTCGTGTTAAGTTCTTATCACTTGACACCAAGAATCCCCATTGAGTAATCGGTACAAGTCAACACTCCCACTATGATTTGTACTCCCACTCCTATTGTCTACCTGGTCAAACCTTCCTACAGTTAGGGCCACAACCAAAATCCCCTCTCGATTCCTCCAATGAACGAGAGGCCCACAAATCGAGCGATCAAACATTCCTATAGTTAAGATCATCTCAAGCCTCCCACTCGGTCAAACCTTCCTACAGTTAGGGCCATAACCAAAATCCCCTTTTGATTCCTCCAATGAACGAGAGGTCCACTTTCAAATCGAGTGATCAAACCTTCCTACAGTTAGGATCACCTCAAACTCCCGCTTGGTCAAACATTCCTACAGTCAATGCCAAAACCCTAATTCACTCTCGATAAACAAGAAATCCACCTTTAATTCGGTAATCAAACCTTCCGATAGTTAGAATTATCCGAATCTTTTCGATTCTTAGAGTGGAGATCCAACTCTTAATTTCACCTTCCTGAATTCTGAAAGTGGAGATCCCACTTTGAGTTTTCTTTGACAACTGAAGATAGAATATGAAATTCTTCCTCTTTAGCTTTGGGAGATAGAATGTAAAATTCTTCCTCTCCTGTATCGGGTTCGTCTTTTCCCCAAGAGAAGACGCCACTTTTTCAAACTCCTGAAATCCGTGCTTCACACGTACGGGGAATTTTATCCCGAATCCTGAGTATGGATAAGTCAACGCCTAACACGCGTTGTCGGTTATTTCTTAACCGTAAAAAAAAAGAACAAAAGCCACATATTCAATATTGTGGCAGGTTGTTATTAATAACAACAAAATCGGTGCTTCACACGTACGGGGAATTTTATCCCGAATCCTGAGTAGGGATAAGTCAATGCCTAACACGCGTTGCCTGTTAGTTCTTAACCGTAAAAAAAGAACAAAAGCCCACATATTCAATATTGTGGCAGGTTGTTATTAATAACACCAAAATTTGTGCTTCACACGTACGAAAAATTTTATCCCGAATCCTAAGTAGGGATAAGTCAACGCCTAACACGCGTTGCCGGTCAGTCTTTTACCGTAAAAAGGACAAAAGCCCACATATTCGATATTGTGGCGAGTTGTTATTAATAACACCAAAATCCGCGCCTTACACACGCGGGGAATTTTATCCCGAATCCTAAGCGGGGATAAGTCAACACCTGACACGCGTTGCCGATTTAGTCTTTTACCTATTAAAGAAGACACCAGAGTGCCAGTCTGGGGACTTTATCCCGAAGCCTAAGTAGGGATAAGTCAGCATCTAACGCACGTTGCCGGGTAGCATGTTCCCGTAACAATGGTAAAGTCTACGTATTCGAACTCGTAGCATCAAGTTTAAGGGAGTTCATTCCTTTAGCATAACGTCACATGCGGAACGGACTTAAAACAATCCGTATGTAAGCCCGATTCAAACGGTAATTGGTAAAAACACATCAAATCCGTTAAAGGCTGAGGATTTGCCAAAAATCCTCAGTCTATGTCTGATACACATTACTTTTTAGTCTTTTCACAGGAGAAAGACGAAGTCTACGTATTCAATATCGTAGCACTAAAAGGGTTAACTCTTTTAGCATAACGTCACATGCGGGATGGACTTAAACAATCCGCATGCTAGCCCGACTCAAACGGTAGTCGGTAAAGGCTCATCAAACCTGTTGATGGCTGAGAATTTGCCAAAAAAATTCTATAAATGCAAGTCATCGACGCATCAGCTTCATTAGTTGGTCTCGTGACTTGAGCATCCAACGACTTCAGGATAAGATCCATATCTGCAGACGAAACAACTTTAATAGTTGGTCCTACAGTCTAAAATTTGGGACCGCCACGCTCCAACACCTTAAGAGCTTAAACTGTGTAGACTACAACAAAAGTCAACGCCGCACAACGCGTTACAGTAGAGGTCAATGCCGGTCAACGCATCAGCAATTTTGCTAAAATAAGGCAAAAGATGACTCCAAGGATTTCAATTACAATCAGATATGAATTCCCAACGGAGATGATCAGTTCAAAGTCAACTCAATGACACGAGCTAAGTTCGGAAACTTACACACCAATCTCAGTTCAAAATTTCGACAACGGTCAGACGATAAACGCAGAGCTGGAAGAACTTAATCTATTCGACGAAACAATGAATAGATTGAAGGCTGAAGAAGTTAAGAATTGAGATAGTTAAAGGTCACTCTACGAAATTGCGGAGATGGCCTATCTTATCCAAAGCATTACAGACTCCTCTATAAAAGAATGAGTCTGAAATACTTTGGAGGGGGTATCTGTACGCGTCTAAAAATGCCTATGGGTGTCCGCACACAGCTCGAGATGGAGAGAAGACGATGAACATCGTTATCCGAGTCTAAGAGGATTATCTGTCATCGATAAGCGCATGAAGCGAAACGACGAACCAAGTGGCACGCCCACATCAATCAACACGTGCGCGTCAATCAGTTCGCGAGCGTTAATCAACACGCGTGCATCAATCAACGCGTGCATGTCAAGCAGTTCGCCCGTCAATCAGTTCGTGTGCGTCAGTCAACATGCGTGCATCAATCAACACGCACGTATATCAACCAACACGCGTTCGACAGTCAATTCCACAACGAAGTGTGCAAGTCAACAAGACGGCCAAACACGCAAAACGGTGTAAAATACAAGTCCCAGAAAAGTCAAAAAACACCAAACAGTTCAGCAGAAAGGTCGAACCACCCGCACCCGCCGAGTCGAACCGCACCAACCCGCGATCGCGCGGATCGGCCGCAGCCGACCAGCACTTGCGCGGGTCGACCGTAGCCGACCCACGGCCGAGCGGGTCGGCCTCAGCCGACCCGCGGCCTAGCGGGTCGGTCTCGTCCGACCCGCGGCCGAGCGGGTCGAACCGCGCCGACCCGCGCTCCCCACGGGTCGAACCGCGCCGACCCGCGCCCCCCCGCGAGTCGGCAGTCCGTTTCGCGCAGGTTCGACCCCCGAAACGTGTTTTGGCGGTTTTTGACGATTTTTCTCGGGATTTGTTGGTTCCTGAGCATCCCAACTGATCTGATATCATCCCTAAACGTGATTAGGCTGTTGTTGACTAAAGATAAGGCTAAATCACTTGTTCTCATCTAAATAATCGCTTCCGAAGCTTATAAATACGAGCTTGGGTCCTCCTTTCAGCAGGGGCTATTTATTATCAAGAGGAGGAGGTGTTGTCGGATTGAGGAGTCAAAGGAACACAAATTTTAGCGAGGGTTGACAGATCTTGGCGAGTTCTTCGGCATAAAGAAGGAGAGTTCGAGAGATCCGACACCCGTTCCCATCAGTTCCTCGAGATTAGGCTTGGTATTAATCTCGAGAAGAGCTATTGATTTCGCTTGGTCGATCTCAGCGCTTCAAATCAAATACTTCCTCGGTGAAGGCGAAGCTCTGCCGAATTTTCCATCAACCGGATCCAGATCAAAGGCGGTCCATGGATAAACCCCGGCACAGGCAAAGATCCCACGCAAAGCAGCGGGTGATAAACGTCCTGTGCGTTTTGTTTGAACGAGAATTGTATCTTTTATTTTCATTGTGTAAAGATCTTATAAAAAGACCGATCTTTTTGAACTTATGGTAACGATCGAAGTTGTAATGAGTTATACAATGAAGAAAACAATTTTCGACGCAAACACACACAGTTGATCTTCACAAGATCAAGCTCTCAACAGTAGTAATGATGTAAAAACTCTCTCTTTACAATGTCCGTATGGTAAGGAGAAAGATTACACTGAAGCTGGGAAGTGAAACTGAAAACAGAGAAAAACAGGTTTGAAAATTTTGGCTCTCAGTAAAACAGATCTCTAGTTTTTCAAAAGCTTAGGACACTTGAGGAAGAAGGAGTATAGGGGGTTTAAATAGGAGAAAATACAGCTGTTTAAACCCATACCCTAATCCCCCAAATCCTAGAAAAATCGGCGCTGAAATCCGTACCCAAAAGACCGTTTGAAATAAGCGGCGGTCGACCGTACAATTCTCACGGTCGACCGCGAGCCAGCTGTGAAACTTAAAAATTTTCCACAGACTTCTACGGTCGACCATGGGAATTTTCGAGCTCACGGTCGACCGTGACGGTCGACCGCGAAAGTTTTTGCTGCCCACTCAGAAAAGAACTCAGGCGCGGTCGACCGTGGCGGTCGACCGCAAACTTATACATAAGCAAATATTGTTTTTGACTCTCTTAAAAATTCTGTAAAATATTTAATTGACTTCCAAAAATTATGAAACTTTGTAAAAATGTTTTTAACACTAAGAACAAATTGTTTAGAAAATGAATTTTGCGAATAGGTCCTCATACTTATAAAAAATGATATTTTATAAAAACGCTCAAAACTATAAGTATGGAAACGTGTGTGTGATATCCCAATAGGTTTAAATAAAATCTAAACAACTTGCCTACATTCTAGCACTAGAGAGAAAATAAAAACTAGCTAATATTCTCACATAAAATACAGTTCTTTAAGTCTTGATATAGCTTGAGTTTGATGAAGCTTCTTATTGTATTTGGTGTTCTTGAATAAACGTTGCTTCATCACTATGCCTCCTCCTCCTTTGGATATCATCGTTGTAGCGCATATTCCATCCAATCCTCCATGAGTGGTACTAACAAGCTTGATATATATATTAACTACAATATTACTAAACAAGCAATTAGTACCGATAATGGTGGTTGGAAAACATCATCAAAACATAAGGGCTAACATATCGATGTCAGGTATCATTTTGTGAGGGATGTCATAAAAGAAGGTGATATTTCTCTCAAGAAGGTGCACACAAATGAGAACCCAGTAGACATGTTGACCAAGGTGGTGACATGAAGCAACTTTTAGCATTGCTTAGACTTGCTTAATATCAGCCTGTGTTGATCTGCCCAAGAGGACAATAAGCAGAATTACGATTAGCTTGATCCTGGTCAGAGGGACGTAGGCAACCATAGTATAATGGTGCATTTAGTTTGGCCTAGTTGATGTTTTCGGTGTTCGTCCAAAATTTAAGGTTTGTCAAATGATGTACGAGGTGAAGAATTGAAGAAGTACGGACCTACGGGTGGAGTCGGAGATCGCCTGAGGCGAGGAGCTCACCTGCTGGAGTCGGAACTTGCCCTGCATGGGGGTAGAGAGCTCGCCTGCTAAGGTGACCTCACCTACGTGAAAGGGGTTCGAGCTCGCCTGCGGGCGGCCTAGCGTGGAAGCTCTCCTGATAGGTTCGAGCTCGCCTGACACGGGCCTAGTGTGGAAGCTCGCCTGCGTGTAGCGGTTCAAGCTCGTCTAATGAAGAGCTCGCCTGTGCGTGGACCTCACCTGATGGAATGCTCGAGCTTGCTTGTGTGGTGGAAGCGAGCTGGAGGGAGCTCGCCTGAACGTGACCTAGGGTTTCCCCTATAAAAGGGAAACCCTGTTCACGAGAATCGTCAAGATACTCATCTCGTGATTCTTGAGAGGGCTTAAGACGGCGACGATTTCTTAAGAGATGCGGTGATTTTGAGAAGCCTTTAAAGGCGATTCTCGGTAAGATTGAGCGGTGATTCCTCATTAAAAAATCACATGTGTCACTGTAGCAATTCTACAACGATCGATATTTTGATTGAGAGATCTCAAGTTTGAGATTTTCTCTTTGCAAGCTTTGTAATTTCTTACAGTTAAATAAGAAATTATTTGTACAGCTCTCGTAGACGTAGGCAAGTTTGCCGAACCATGTAAATCTGTTGTCTTGTCTCCTTTACTTAATTTTATCTGTGTATTCGCTATTGTTTGTGATTGGTTTGTTTTGAGTTTGGTGTAAACTCTAGCTAGGGTTTTTTTCTCTCTCGAAGTTGATATCACTTCCGCGGTGGTGTGGGCGTCTCCCGACCCTAACAGTATTCGATTCAATTTGATCGTTTACTACTTCTAACTGCAATGATTCAAAAGGGTTCATTGTTAAGAGAGTCATGAGTCAGAACATATTTGATTATAATTCTTCTATTTGTGCTTTCAATGTGGAGACTAAATCCTATTCCATGTAAGATACTTCTGACCAAATCTCCTCTTTGCCTGAATCCAGTCAAGCCAAATCTGATACAGATGGCTCATAGAAATAATGTATCAAGTTAGCACTTTTCAGACAAAGCCACACAAAAGACGTGTAACAATAGAGCACCATAGCTAATTGTAATCTGTTAATCCTAACCATAGGAGACTCTGACCAAGTTTAAAAGTTAATCTTAACTCAATTACATTTCACGCTTAGAGTTGATGGACCTAAACTGAAAAACAATATCATCGTTGAGTTCAATGGCGGAACCAGGATTCTTTTTCCTTGGGGCCCAAGATACAACCATTATATACTCTGCATCTATCAAAAAGAGATCAAGTACTACAATGTGTTATAAGTTTTGAGATGCGTAAGCAGGTGAAAGAAAAACCTAAACTTTATGAAATTGGAATAATAACGTTTCACAATTCCATCACAAAAAAACCACATGAAAATTGAAACTTTTTTTTGGTCAATGAAGAATATTATTTTTAATTACCAACTGTGAAAGTTATGTACATCAAGATACTCATGTATGAGCAAAACTAAAGAAAAATCAACAATGTATGAAGAAAAAACTAAACCAGCTATTCACATATATTTGACTTCATAAAGAGAGAAGCCTATCTTTTTCTTCAGCTGGAAGAGAACTGTTAAGGGTGATAGACAAAATGTCAATCGTTATCTCTCTGATAATCTGATCCACACTTCTTCTTTTTTGCTTGAAAACTTTGGCATTGCGCTCCTTCCACAAAATATAGACAGTTGTAGAAAGGGCCATTCTTTTAATACTATGCCTAAATCCCTTCCCCCTCAATCTGAAACTATACCAAAATATCAACAAGTTCCAGTTACAAGCTCTCCAATTGAATCAAAGCCACCTCATGACACCATTCCAGACATCAGCTAAAAATCTGCATTCAAAGAACAAGTGATCACGTGTTTCCAAGCTTGCATCTTCACATAAACAACACTGACCAGTTTGGATAATTCCTCTTTTGAGAAGCCTATCCCTTGTAAGAAGTCTGTTTTGCATTGTTAAACAGAGGATAAAACAGTGTTTAGGATACCTAAAATTTTCCCGGACTGCACAGAACCAAGGCACTTTGTTTGTGACTGGAGATATAGCTAAATACAACTTTGAAAGGTGCACCTTGGAATTTTTGTAACATGAACTAATACAGAGCATTAAACTATCAATGCCACCACAATTGACCATAACTTTGTCCCTGACCCTAAGCAAATGTTTCCACATCCAGGAATCACTAACTTTAGGATTAACATGCCAAATAGATTCATTCTTCAAATAGGTGCCATGAATCCATTTTATCCACAACAGCTCCTTGTTAGTATGTATATACTAAATAGTTCTTAGTGATGTGGCAAAGTTCCATATAGTTGCTGAAAAAAACCCCAAACCTCCATGCTTTTTATCCATACACACTTTATCCCAGGATACAAGTGGAGGTTTTAAAGCCTGGTGTGATTTGCCCCATAAGAAATCCCTACACAAGCCATCAATTTTCTAAAGAATTTTGTTGGAAAGATATAATTAGATGACCAAAAGATGTGAACACCTAAGATGACACTTTTGAGGACATGAAGCCTACCAGCAT
The DNA here is from genome assembly GCA_022839385.1 of Asparagus kiusianus. NCBI lineage: Eukaryota > Viridiplantae > Streptophyta > Magnoliopsida > Asparagales > Asparagaceae > Asparagus > Asparagus kiusianus. The sequence goes on from BQKN01064676.1 coordinate 651,422, forward strand.
AAGATAAGTTTCTGTGCCTCAGTCTGGAATGGAACTGGTTAGTAATTTTCATCAAAAGAAGATTATAATCAATGTAGGATAACCTTTTGCATATTAGAGGAACACCAATGTATTTAATTGGAAGAGCTCCCTCAGGAATTCCTAGTAAGGAGTGAATAGAACTTTTGACAGAGTCTACAACACCTCCATAGAAAATAGAGCATTTAGAGAGGTTAGCTTCTAGACCAGATACAGCTCCAAAGTCACTGAGGCACTGATGTAATTTTTGAACTGAATATAGGTCTCCTTTATTGAAAAGAAGAAGATCATCTGTAAATGAAAGATGAGTGATCTTCAGCTCATGACACTTTGGGTGAAACTTGAACTTCTTGCCATGCTATAACATATTCAGATTTCTAGAGAGACACTCCATGCTGATAATAAACAGGTAAGGGGAGAGAGGATCTCCCTGCCTGAGACCTCTAGCACCTTTAAAGTAACCATGGAGAGTACCATTAAGAGAGATGTAAAAATTTGGAGAAGATATACATGTCATTATCTATCCTGTGAAGACACTAGGAAATCCCAGACCATTGAGCATCTTTTCCAGGAAGTCCCAACTAATAGTGTCAAAAGCTTTCCTTATATCAATATTTAGCATTGCCCTAGGAGACAAATTCTTCCTATTATAGTTCTTCACCAGCTCATGTGCTAAGAGAATATTACTTGTAATTTGCCATCCTTTTACAAAGGCACTTTGAGCTTCACTGATAATGTGCCCCATAACAGATTGAATTCTGTTTGCAAGTATTTTAGAAATAAACTTGTACAGGCTGTTGCAACAAGAAATTGGTTCAAAATCTGAGGGAGTTTTGGGGCAGGGTACCTTTGGAATGAGGGAAATAGAGGTAGAGTTAATTGCACCCAGCAGTTTACCAGATTTGAAAAATTCTTCAATGGCTAGTGTGACTTCATCCCCAACAACTGGCAAGCAGATTTATAAAAGAAGACACTGTAACCATCTAGGCCTGGGGCTTTGTTACTTGTATAGAAAATACGGCATTTCTGATCTCCTCCTTAGTAACAGGATTAGACAAGTAACTAGCTTGATTTTCAGTCAGACAAGGGCCATTTTGGATAATATCTGAATCAGGACTGGAGGTAGAGATTGAAGTACCCATCAAGTTGGTTATTATAGGGTATCCCCTGTTCTTCGCACATATGCCATCTTGCAAGCCATCACTCCCCCAGTCGGGTCAGCATCCTTCCCCAGAGGCGACTCGATGAGTGGACTCAGTCAAACCCCTTCATATCGTCGCTCCCCCAGTCGGGTCGACATCCTTCCTTAGAGGCGACTCGAGGGACGGGCTCAGTCGACCCTCTTCATATCAAAAGATTACTGTGTGTTCACCATGTCGCTGAAGTGACCTCTCGTCACTCACCGACAAGCCTCATCGGCTGCACATTCCCCATGTTGCTGAAGTGACCTCTCGTCACTCACCAACAAGCATCGTCGGTTGCGTGTTCCCTGTGTCACTAAAGTGACCTCTCGTCACTCACTGACAAGCCTTGTCGGCTGCGCGTTCCCCATGTCGCTGAAGTGACCTCCCGTCACTCACCGACAAGCCTCGTCGGCAGCGCATTCCCCGTATCGCTGAAGTGACCTCCCGTCGCTCACAAGCCGACACATCCATAACAAAAAGGATAAGTCAACCTCCAGCTCGGCCCGCCACCGTCGACCGCACACTCGTGAGGTGACCAATCTACCCTTGGCATCCTCTATAAATACAGACGCTATTCGCCACAAAGGGAGGTTCAGTTATTCAAATCTAAAACCCCCGAAAAGTACATACAAACTAGAAGGAAGAACCCACAGTCCTTCCTTCACCCCACTCAAGTCCACCAACTGACTTGATCGTCGGAGGTACCACGGGGGAAACAAGCCCCGTCCTCTTGTGATTTTTACGTGTGCAGGTGATTTGTCCGTCCCGAGCTTTGAGAACTAGGCATAAAGTCGAAGTGGAAAGTGGCCCCCTCCCTCGAGGACCTAATTCCTCGATGACTCCGTAGCTGTGATCAACTGTATGATCTTAGACATCAACAGTTTGGTGCCTACCGTGCGATATTTTGGTACTGTATGATCTCAGACATCAACAGTTTTTGAGCGATTTTATGACAAAATTTTATATACATGGATTTTAACCGGGGGTGGGGGGCATGGCCACCCCAAACCCCAAAGCCACCCCGGCTACCCCATTGGTTGGGTTGACTTTTACCTTTTATGCATTGTCTTTTTCATATTTAGGGCCTGTTCGTTTGTTTTCTAAAAACCAAGAAATGGAAATGGAAAAGGTGGAAATCTCAAAATAACCCATTTCTTCCATTTCCATCCCTAAAACTCACCCATAACATCCAATAAAATATTATTTTCATCCAACAATTCATCCACATCATCTAATAAAATATTATTTTCATCTAACTACTCATCCACCACATCTAATAAAATATTATTTTCATCTAACCACTCATTCATCACATCTAATAAAATATTATTTTCATCCAAACATCACTCAACTCATCTCTTTTCATCATTTCAAATCACTCACATCATCGAATAAAATAATATAACAATTCATCTCATCTCATTAACATTTCATTTCTTCCATTTCATCCCAAAAAGTTATGAAAATACTTTTCTTAATCTTTCTTCATATCACCCAATAATACAATGACAACTCATCTCATCTCATTTCATTTCTTATTTTTAAGAATGAACCAAACAAAAGAAAACAAGAAAACTACAGGAAATTGTTTTCTTATAATTCATTTCCTTATTTTTTTTTGGCCATCCGAACAACATCAAAACTAGTTTTCTTAAAAAAACACTCACATCATCCAATAATAATGTGACAACTCATCTCATCTCATATCCATTTCTTTGATTTCCTTTTTTTTTTTAGCCAACCGAACAAATCAAAAACCTATTTTTCTTAGAAATAGTTTTCTATTTCTTTGATTTCTCATTTTTTTTAAGGCAAACGAACAGGCCCTTACAGGAAACCAACTTGCGGGTTCTTGAAACACTTGGAGAACTATGTAACTTTCTAGTGAAGGTGACCGGTCCTTGCAATTTTTAATTGCTTTGAGATGGTTCTTGAAGATGGTTCTTGAAGATACGGATGTCGGGAATTGTCACAAGGCTAGCTATCAGGAGTTGTCACATTCTGAACATGATGCTATAGCACTCGATCTCATTATAAAGCCATTATTAATTGGCAAAGTGCTTTAAGTTAGCGTGTTCTTGTTTATAAGAATCTTCAATTAGTAAGGGCGTGTACATGTATATAGACTCTCTTAGCCTCTTAGGCCGTTCGTAACTTGATTATGTCCCTTTAATTAGCCAATCGTATATATGAAATAGCAATATAATTTACCAACTTTCGTATGATCTCGGTAGTCCAACTGGATTGGTTTAAATTAACCAACAATCTTGAACACAAAACGAATACTAGCTACCATCTAAGTAAGAATCTTCCATTGTCTGTGGATTAATTAAGCGGATAATTAATCTGGTGTTCTTCCCAAACCTAAGTAAGTCACTCTTGGGTTCAGTTCACATGCACGCTCCCTCTTACGCCACAGCATGACATCGCATGTCACATATCGGAAAAGTTATAACTGGGTTCTCTAAAGTTTTTTTTTTTTTTTAGTGAAATTTCACACTTGTCATTGTGTACACCTGTGATTAATTGTTGTTTATCAGGTGGTGAAAAAAATAACCAAAATTCGATGCAGATGATGGAGAGAGTCAAGGAAAAGATTGTTCTTAATTTAGAGGCATTTGAAAATTTAGCAGGGTATTATAGAGCTATCCTGGAGCTGCATGTACAAAAGCATGTCGATGTTAGAAACCTCTTATCTTACATATTTCAACGTTAGCCCCCTAAATCTTTAAAATTGCTCTCAGACCTCCCAAATCTTTAATATTTTGATATTAGCCCCCAGAATCTATGAAGTTGACTTCAAGCCCCCCTAATCTTATTAGCGTGTTGAAATAAGTCCTCCTATTTAAAATCTGGCTGAAATGGGGGAATATTTTAGGTGATTTACCATTTTACTCGACCCTCTCACACAAACCCAGACTCATTAACCACTTTAACTTGTACTCGTTACTTTCCCCAAATCCATTTAATAAAATCCTAACCCAAAACCATTTTCCAATTCATCTTCTTCAATATCTTCCCTAATGGCTCGCTTCAGCTATAATCCTAAATTTACACCGGATAGATTCCAGTTGAGGAAGGCGTTGAAGAAGACACTAAAGAAGATGGAATGGAAAATGGATTTGGATAGGGGTTTTATTAAACGGATTTGAGGAACTTAACGAGTATAAATTAAAGTGATTAATGAGTTTGCGTTTGTGCAAGACCTGCATAATTGGCAAATCACCGAAAAGTTTAAATTAAATTGAATATTTCCGCCATTTTAACCAAATTTTAACTCATGAGCTTACTTCAACATACTAATAGGATTTGGGAGACTTGAGATCAATTTCAAAGATTTGGGGGCTAATATCGAAATATTAAAGATTTGGGGGAGCTTGAGATCAAGTAGGAGTTTGCATAACTCGAAAAGATTAATTAGGTACTTATCTAAAAGCTTCTATTAAAACCATCATTTTTTCCCCTAGTTATTTTGCTATGCAACTATATTTACTTGCGAATTCCTGGGCCCTAGCATAAGTCATATTGATAAAATTACCTAATAAACTATGCTAACAATATCATTTAACAAATTACAAAAGATGCTGTAAAATTTCCTTGGAATATATTTCTTTCTCTTTCTTGTTTCACATAATCGCCAAAATTGTACGAGAGCGAAGGGACATGGAAAAGTGCTTCTCTCTCTCATAACTTGCCATGTTTGCTTTTTGAGGTTCCTATTATTATTTTTTTTCGTGCCCTTAGATTATAAAACAGGACCAAATTTGAATTAGTCTTAAGAAAAATTTCTTAAGGACCCAAAATATGGGACCAATAGAGAGGACAAGTGAAGTGTCTCCCTCCTATTGGATAATGAGTTGGCCATCATTAATGATGGCCAACTCATTATCCAATAGGAGGGAGACACCTCACTTGTCCCCTTTATTGGTCTCATATTTTGCGTCCCTGTAGCAAAGCTCTAGTCTTAAACTTCCACGACCAACAAACCGACGCTATTTATTTATATATCTGTCTCGTTTTGAAGTTGATGCTTGCATTCAAATACACCACCAATCACAAAGTGGGGTCTGTGAAATAAGTTGGGAGTGGGGGCAACTGGTTGGCTATGCAGTGAACAAATTTTAGGATGAAAATTTCAGAAACCACCCCCACAAAATACCACAAACCAGCAAAACTTATCGAATTGATATTTTTCTCAACAAAATCGAACACGGCAACTGTTTTTTTTTTCATACATATTTCTTCTTTTCTTTCTAGCTTTATTGGAACTCATCCTCCAAGTTGGTTATTGTTTGCCGGGGACAACTAAAACTGATGGCTGGAGGTTGATTGATAGTCCAATTATATTGGGCTGACGCTGCTATGGTTATTGTTTGCCGGGGACAACTAAAACTGATGGTTATTTCCTTTTTCTAAATTTTTTATTTTTAAATTTTTGTTTTGTGTTGTTTTTGTGGAGATGTTGAGTGGTTTATATTAGTTAGTTCTGAAGTTAGCCTCGAGGTTGTTATGGATCCTCCTACCACCTATTTTAGCCTCCTCTGCATCATGACCTTCTTCACGAGTTCGCAGCATCGAGTCTCCTCCGAGGCTCCGATCCTGCTCGTCCGGTGACGGGCTGGGTACGGATGCAACCCGTCATCGGATGAGTAGGATCCCAAAGCTTAATGCACGTGCATGTAGGTCTCGAGTGTTGGGGAATTTTAGTCTCCCCGTCTACTGCGATCTGCGCAACTCGGAAGCCAATCCACAATCAACAAGATGGAAAATAACCACAGTCAAGAAGAAAGAACATTGAGATTTATGTGGTTCGGTCGACCAATGTTGGGCGCAGAGTCACGCTCTCACGCCGCGGAAGCGATATCACCTGAGAGATAGCTCCGCCTTTTGTAGTTACAAAAGCACAAGTCAACCTCTATATTCTTGTTTCTCAAAGGAAACTAGAATAGATAGTGAAATTCTTATTTTTCAAAGGAAACAAGAATCGAAAGTGATATATTTCATCAAAGTGAAATATACACTCTTCCTCTCATCAGTTCTAGGACTGAAATATCGAGGGAACCTACAAGCTATGGCAACTCACAGATAGGACAAATACAAACACGAGATTTACGTGGTTCGGCTAACTAGCCTACGTCCACGGGAGGGGGTTTCACTATGAAGGAAAAATACCAAACTTATACAAGTTCTCTCTTCCTGTCTTTCTTTTCTTCCAAAAGAACTCTACACAACCCACTTATTTTCCCCACAATTTCTCCTCTCAACCTCCCTTCTATTTATAGCCAAGAGAGAGAGGTTGTGCTCTGCTAGATCCAGCTTGGGCCGAATGAGAGCATGGGCTCGTCTGTCCTCCCCTCACTTACCCACTCACTAGGTGTGAGCATAGGCAGAAGGCACTCACTAGCTGTGAGCATAGGCAGAAGGTACATGGGGCATGGGGGACCTCATTGTCCTGCCCCCCCCCCCCCCCCATGATCACAATTCTCCACCTCGTTCATCATTTGATAAACCTTAAATTTTGAACGAACACCGGAAGAAGCCAAAACCAGGCCAAACCAGCTGCGCCACTATACCGCGGCTGCCTACGTACCCTCCATCGGGATCAAGCTAACCGTAGTTCTGTAATTATTCTTTAACATAGTCACCACCTCACCTCCATCATCGACCCGAAGGGCCATGCCCTCTTGGGCAGATCAACACGGGCTGATATGAAGTAAGTCCAAGCAATATTGGAACTTACTACCTGTGACTACCTTGGTTAACATGTCTGTGGGATTCTCATTCGTATGCACATTTATGAGAGAAATATCGTCTTCCTCTATGACATCCCGCACAAAATGATATCTAACGTTGATATGCTTGGTATGAGCATGGTGAACTTGATTCTTCGCCAAATGAATCACACTTTGACTATCGCACCACAAGTTCATGCTCTCTTTCTCAATCCCCAAATCGTCTAGAAGACCCCACAACCACAATGCTCCCTTCACTCCCTCCGTCATGGCATGTACTCAGCCTCTGTTGTAGAAAGTGTCATTGTAGCCTGTAATATCGATCGCCAACTAACTGGAGTCCCATGTATCCTGAATACATAACCAGTAATAGATCGGCGTCTATCTAGATCGCCCGCATAATCTGAGTCCACATACCCGTCGACCTGACATGTATCTCCATCAAAACACAGACCCGTATCTGTGGTACCTTTCAAATACCTCAGGACCCATTTCACCGCTTCCCAGTGCGCCTTTCCCGGATTCTCCATGAATCTACTGACCACACTAACCGCCTGTGAAATATCTGGACGTGTACACACCATTACGTATATCAAACTGCCAACTGCACTAGCATAAGGGACACGCTCCATTGTGCCTTATCTTCCGCTGTAGTGGGAGATTGTTTACCTGAAAGCCTAAAGTGCGGAGCCAATGGGGTCACCATCGACTTTACACTTTGCATCCCGAACCTCGCGATCACCCGCTCTATGTAGCCCTTCTAACTCAAGAACAATCGCTAGTTCGCCCGCTCTCTTCTAATCTCCATACACAGTATTTTCTTTGCAGTGCCCATGTCCTTCATCTCGAACTCTTTGCTAAGTTGAGATTTCAGCTTATCTATCTCCACCTTGTTCTTCGATGCAATAAGTATGTCATCCAATACAAAAGGAGATAGATATAATCACCTCCACGAAGTTTTCGAATGTAAACACAACAATCATAGTCGCTTCGGGAAAACTCATGCTTCATCATGAAGGAGTCAAATCGCTTGTACCACTGTCGCGGAGATTGCTTTAATCCGTAAAGTGACTTCCTCAAGCGACATACATGATTCTCCTTGGCCTCAACCTTGTAACCCTCAGGTTGATGCATATAGATCTCTTCATCCAAGTCTCCGTGCAAGAAGGCCGTCTTTACATCAAGTTGTTCCAGCTCAAGATCACCATGAGCAATAATACTCAATAACACCCGAATAGAGGTGTGTTTCACCATCGGAGAAAAGATCTCATTGTAATCCACACCTTCTCTTTGTGCAAACCCCTTGGCCACTAGCATGGCCTTGTACCTTGTACCACCGAGCTCTGAAGGATCTTCCTTTCTCTTATACACCCACTTACAACCAATAGCTTTTCTTCCTACAGGCAATGGGACCACCTCCCATGTTTGGTTCTTCCGGAGAGATTCCATCTCCTCTTCTATCGCAGCCAACCAACTCTCGCTATCTCTATCTCGAATAGCTTCCTTGAAGGAGACCGGCTTATCTTCCTCCACCGAGAGTGCATACGCAACCAAATTAATCTGCCCATTGTGCTTCAGGGGTTGATCAGCCCCTAGCTTCTGTACCTGCTTGTATGCTCGCCTTAGCCTAGTGGAAGCCAAGCTATCCTCGAGCTGCTGTTGTTTTAGTGCCTGTGTATTCTCCTGCTGAACCTCCTCCTGCTCAAGCTCATCATCTACCTGATTTTTCACTTGAACATGACTAGAACCTGGTTGGTCTTTAGGTTCTATCTCAATAACCTGGGACTTGGAAGTCCTAACAGTCTCAACACCATCATCTTTGGGCATCCTAACAATCATGGACTTCTCATCAAAGGTAACGTCCTTGCTGATCACGAACTTCGAATCTTCTGTACACCAAAGGTGGTAGCCTTTTACACCCTTTGCATACCCCAAGAAAATTTCCTTCTTGGCCCCCGCGTCAAGCTTTCCCTCGTTGACGTGATAGTAGGCGGTACATCCAAAAATCCGGAGCCTCTCATAATCCGTATGCTCCCCTGACCACACCCGATAGGGTGTATCACCATCCAATGTGGAATGTGGGGATCGATTCACAATATAGCAAGCTGTAGCAATCGACTCTGCCCACCATTCTTTGCCCAAACCAGCATAAGATCGCATACTCACTGTTTTCTCCCACAGTGTTCGGTTCAGTCTCTCCGCGACCCCATTTTGCTATAGTGTAGATCTTACTGTCCAGTGTCTGGCAATTCCCTCTTGATCACAGAACTCATTGAAAGCACCATCTGTATACTCTATACCGTTATCAGATCTTAGTGTCTTTAATTTCTTGTCTGTCCTGTTCTCAACCATCGCCTTCCACTTCTTGAATGTCTCAAATACCTCATTCTTATGCTTCAGGAAATAAACCTAAGCATACCTCGAATGATCATCTATGAATGAGACAAAATATCTGGAACCACCCTTAGAAGTTGTCGAAGCCAGACCCCAAACATCCGTGTGCACATAATCTAGAATCCCTCTGCTCTTGTGATTGCTTCTCAGAAATTGAACCCTGTGCGCATTTCCATACACACAGTCCTCGCAAAAATCCATGTAATGTTTCTTCAGATTCTATAGCAAACCCTCTTTACCAAGCAGATCCAGACCCTTCTCTAACATGTGCCTAAGCCGCCTATGCCATAACCGTGTGTGTTCACATGGGTCTCCACCACTTCCTTCATCTCCAACTGCTGCATCTCCCGTCACCATCGTACCCGAGATAGTATATAGATTATTGTGACGAACACCCTTCATCACTGTTAGGAAACATCGAACAACCATCTTCACTCCGTTCTCAGTTACAATCTTACAACTCCCAGAGTCCAAAGCACCAACTGAAATAAGATTCTTCCGCAAGTCGGGAACGTGCCTTACATCCGTCAAGGTTCGAACCACTCCATCATGCATCTTGATCTTGATATCGCCTAGCCCCACTGTTTTACAAGCATGGTTGTTCCCCATTAATACGGTTCCATTATCAATGCTCCTGTAGGTAGAAAACCACTTTCTATTTGGACACATGTGGTAAGAGCAATCAGAATCAAGTATCCACTTTCCGGAGGTATCCTCGCCACCCGTGACGACATAGCATTCCTTATCGCTCCCTTCCCCTAAAGCGTAGCTCGCCTCTTCCTTGCTTTCTCGTTTTTCAGTCTTGTTGTTGTTGTTCTTCCCACCTACTCTCTTGTTAGGACAATCGACCTTGAAATGTCCAACTTCACCGCATTTGAAACACGCTCATTCCGCAAGAGGTCTCGATTTAGATCTAGACTTTCCTCCCTTGCCTTTTCCTCGCTCATTGCCTCTTCATCTGGCAAACAGTCCCTGAGCTTGTTCCTTATTACCACCAGTGGCCATATCACTAGTTGTAATTTTTTGAAGATCATCCGCTAGAAGCGTCGTTCTAGTCTCATCTATCGACAAACTGTCGTCCTTAAGCATTAGTGTTTGAACCAGATTCTCATAAGACTTCAGCAGAGATAGAAGTAGTAGAAGTATCCGATCCTTGTCTTCCACTGTCACCTCAATGTCTTTCAAATCCGATAAGATCCTATCAAACTTGTTGATGTATTCCCAGATTGATGAACCCTCCTCCATCTTGCAAGTATACAATTTGGATTTCAAATAGATCCGGCTCGTTAGACTCTTCGTCATGAAAGTGCTCTCTAACTTTAACCACACGCCCACAACCGTTTTCTCCCCGTCCACCAAGAAAGCTACATCCCTTTCAAGGCAAAGGATAATCGACGCCCATGCTTCCAGATCTAGCTCCTCCCAATCCTCATCAGACATGTCCTTATGCTTCTTCTCTTTCCCCGCCAAAGCTTTGTGCAATTTCTGCGAAATCAACGAATTTTTTATCTGCATCCTCCAATAGAAAAAATCATTTTTCCCATTGAATTTTTCAATCTCTTACTTTCCAACTTTAATTGTTTTACTTGTAGACGCCATTCTCCGCTTGTCCGCTTCTCTCAGGAATTTCAACAAATACTTTGTATTTTATCACATAATAATCAACCACCACCTCAGATCAATAGCTCAACCACCGTCAATCTGAATAAGGGCTCTGATACCAATTGTTAGGCGCAGAGTCACGCCCTCACGCCGCGAAAGCGATATCACTTGAGAGATAGCCCTGACTTTTGTAGTTACAAAAGCACAAGTCAACCTCTATATTCTTGTTTCTCAAAGGAAACTAGAATAGATAGTGAAATTCTTATTTCTCAAAGGAAACAAGAATCGAAAGTGATATATTTCATCAAAGTGAAATATACACTCTTCCTCTCATCAGTTTTAGGACTAAAATATCGAGGGAACCTACAAGCTATGGCAACTCACAGATAAGATAAATACAAACACGAGATTTACGTGGTTTGGCTAACTAGCCTACGTTCACGAGAGGGGGTTTCACTATGAAGGAAAAATACCAAACTTATACAAGTTCTCTCTTCCTCTCTTTCTTTTCTTCCAAAAGAACTCTACACAACCCACTTATTTTCCCCACACTTTCTCCTCTCAACCTCCCTTTTATTTATAGCCAAGAGAGAGAGGTTGTCCTCTGCTGGATCCAGCTTGGGCCGAATGAGAGCATGGGCTCGTGTGTCCTCCCCCCACTTACCCACTCACTAGGTGTGAGCATAGGCAGAAGGTACAGGGGGCATGCGGGACCTCATTGTCCTGCCCCCCTCCCCCCCTCCCCCACCCAATGATCACAACCAACTTTGACATACGTCCACGAACAACAATATGAGAAATCCACTATGTATCAGGGATAACTATAAGAGGAATCACTCAACTCTCGTCTCTCAATCTCTTAACTTCACATACATAATCAACTCTCATATTATCTCCAAAGCCTTCTCCTTACAAATCTTTTGAATGGACAAAGACTGCAAAACCCTCTTCCAATGATGTAATCTTTTGCACGGACAAATACTACGAAACACTCTCATCTCGCATAATATTCTTGAATTAGGCTACGCTCTCTGCTAACCCTAGATTACAAGAATATTGGCTCTCTCTCTCTTCTGCTTGGTTTTTCCTCCAATAATAGAAATATATATATATAGGAAAACTAAAACTCTATCTCTAGCCTAATTTCCTAATTAGAATAAGATTTAAACTTCTAAATCATGATGAGATCCAATCTCCTAATCATGATAGATCTCTAACCCTATCTAATTCTCATGAAGTTATACAAATAATCAAAAACACAATCCCAACGTCGAGGATGCTCAATTTGGCGAGTATGAAGAAGTTGATGTCAAAGAGACGGCTAAAAGTTGTCGATGAGAAAAATGCTTGTAGCAAGGTTTTGTCTTGAGTTTGTTACGATAAATTCACCGAATTAAAGATTGAAGTGTGTTGCGCGTAGAGATTGTATAAGCCTGCAAATTTATCGGAGTGAATAATTTAGTCTACTGATAAAAATTAAACATCTGTTCTGACAAAAAGTTAATCTTTTCCTTCCAGATATTGATGTTCTTATCTAATTGCTTGAAAAGTGTGCTTAATGCAACAATTGGTTCTGTTGGTTTTGGATACATTTTTTGTCTAACCAAATCAAACTGTGCTTGTCAAAGAACGATTCTACTTAAAAATATTAGTAGGATGAGCCGCCGCGGATGGCATCGGAGAAGGGTGTGTCATCTCGGGGACTTCATAACATACGACGTCGGATTTGGCACAAATATCCCAGATGACCTCCCGTCTAGAATTCGAACCCTAGACAGATTTTTAAGCATCCGAGATGCGCTTGGTCGTCTAGGATGCTCATGTTTCCAGTGGTGATTCTCATAAGTTATTTCAAACTAACACCTCATCAAGAGGGATTAATTGGAAACAACATATAAGAACCGGTGGACATTATAGCACTCTCAATGATTTGAGGTACTTTTGAAACAACTTAAGAAATTAGGGGCCCTTGTATCAAATTCAACGATCTGAGGGACTAATTCCAAAGATGAAAGATTTTTAAGCGAGCCAACAGATAATACCCTCAGGTACCGTTTGGCAAAGGGTTAAATGAGGGGATAAGGAGACTTAACTCATTCTTAACCCGTCAAACACAAAAAATCTATACAATGGTTAAAGTAAGTTAACCCTCCATAATTTCCCGGACATAAAAAATATAGAATGATTAAACTAACACATCTAGAAAGATTAAAATGAGTTAAACTCTCAAAATGAGGTGTTTACTAGTACTTCTATTTAGAAGGATTAAAAGTTAACTCTTCTAATTATAAAGAAAATAGTCAAAATTATTGTTATTCCCAAACACTAAAATTAATCACAAGCGCTAAAATAAAATTTATTTAACATGTTAATAGTTTAATCCTTCAAATTATCGCATTTGTTTTTATTTGAAGTTGCTACTCTTGTTCATAAGCTGAGGCCGAGCTATTAGTTCAATATTGTAGTGCATACCTAATGTTATCGAAAAAGATCCTGTGCTAGTTTGTTCTGATTTCACCTCCGCACGTCACTTGATTCGAGTTAGCATTATATTCTCGTAGATGCAAAAATGAGAGGGTTAGGTAGGGAATGCACTAAATTTTTTTTTAAAGGCATGACATTGTTTTGCTATTGATTGTAGGTGGACCTTAGTTCTTTGTGTGTGTGATTCTCGGTAAGTTTCTATACGTAAACGTAATTTATTTGCATTCGCTTCAGGGAATGGGATAGAATCAGTAGGTCGGGATTCATGATTTTTTCAATAATAATTCATTATTTTGTTCAGCCAAAAGAAGGCATGAAATCAATTCAGAGTATTTCTTAAATCCCCTCTCTCGATATTGCTGTTGTAGGAGCATATTCGAGGCATAAAAAGTGGAGAATGTTTTTTCTAACATATCGTCATCAGTGACATTTTCTAACATATCGAGGCATAAAAAGTTCAATTCATACATTAAAAGTAACTGGACACTTGAATAAAAGTTATTAAATTAAACACTTAAACTAAAACTAAATATCCATAAACCAAAAACAAATCGTCTAGTCTTCCTCATCATCCTCATGACAAACGAGAAGCTTTTTTAGGGATAGAAGTTTCACTGATTTATTGGAGATAGAAGCTTCGTCAAGCTAAGGAAGGACAAAGGTCGGAGTCTTGTTGTAGCTGCTGGGTTTGCACGAGAGTAGAGAAGAGAGAAAGTCACGGTACTTGGGAAAAGATAAGGGCTAGTTTTTTTTTCCTGAATATCAAATTTGAATTTTAAACTGAGTAACTGCAGAAACAATATTCTTTCTTACAACTTAAAATCAGATTCAATTATGCTTTCTACAGGTGACATAATAATGTGACAAAATGTTAATCTATTAGAACAGCTAGGAGCAGATAGGTTTAGTATGTATTAATCTACCGGCTAGAAAAATGTGGTCATTTTTATGCCTTTTCTATGTCCTAGTCACACTAAGATGAAATATCTGATCTAGCTGAGAGAGATTTTAGATGCCTTGCTACATATAATATACCTACATATATCTGAGGTCAGATTGTATTATTACGATACTTCTATTTTGCATTTTGACATTGTTGAGGAACCGGCTTATTGACTTGTTACCCTGAAAGAATTCTGCAAACCATGTTAGCCCCGAGGGATAAGAAGCCGAACTCAGGATAAAACTCGAGTGTACTTATGTTGTAATTTGAGGGACAAAGTTTGAAAAAGACATCATGATAAAGAATCCAGCAAAATTTTTGGAAGAAATTAGGAAATAGGCAAAAGGAAGAAGATTTGTGGGTAATGGCAAATGTTAGGATTATCTAGATGAACTCAAATAGATAATTCAAAGATTAGCGTAACTCAGTGGAGGAATAAAAAGTTCCACCTAACAGGGCCGGGCCTGGGGTATGGCAGGGGGGCGCAGCCGCACAGGGCCCCCGGTGAAAGGGGGCCCCAAAATTTTATAGGGTCCATTAGTTTTATTAAAATTTTGTATGACCCAAAATCTGGCCCAAATAATATTTATAAGTTAAAACTTACATAGTCATTGAATTGCCTTATTAATTGTGTTGTTGCCGTTTAAAATTCCGAAAAGCATGAGATTGATTAATCAATCAAAATAACTAATCGCTTTTATAAGGCTATAATGTAAATCTGGACTCCTCTTTTTTGGCAACAAATTTGATTTAGCCGTTTCTTTTTTATTTTTTATACCGTTTGATATTTAATTTTTACTTCTAACATTAAATAATTATTAATCTCTCTCCACTATATAAAGGGATTATATTTCTTAGGATAATCAAGAAAAGTTTGTCTATTAAAATTATACTTCTCCATCTAAAATTTGTTCTCAGAGCTACATTGCAATTATTTCATTGGCTATTTGGGCATTGTCATTCACTTAATCAGGTGCTATTATTCTTTTTCTTTTTACTAAGTTGTTTGATTGTAATTGTTTCTGTTATTTGTCTTAAATCTCATAAAATTGTTTAGTTATTTATTTAAAGAAAATGGCGCCTCGAAAATAATTATGCGGAAATGAAAAAAGAAAAAAGAAAAAACGAGTAGAAGAACTTGTAGAATCACAAAAAGGAGCCATTGATAAGTTTTTATCAAAAAGTTCTAGCATTCCTGTAGTTAGTGGATCAAATGAAAATTTAAGTGATGAACATATTGTTTCAAGTGAAGATGTTGATGAGCAGTTAGGTGATGATCAGGGGATTCAGGGTCAATCTTTACCAAATTTTCATGATGATAATACTATGCCAAGTGAATTTAATAATGAAAATCTAGGTGATGATAGTCAACCTTTACCTCATTTTGATATATATGAACCTAGTACTTGGAAAAATCTTGATAACTAAGCGAGAGACATTTTAGTTGAGAAGGGATTTGACAGAGAATTGAATATTGACTTTCCATTAGACGGAGACCGTAGGCATTTTTCTTATGCACATTATTCTAGAAAATTGAGTAATGGAGAAATAAGTGATCGAAAATGGTTGATTTACTCTAAACTCGTTGATAAAGTCTTTTGCTTTTGTTGTAAATTATTCAAATCTAATAGCAATACAAGTTCATTGGCAAATGACGGATTGAAAGATTGGAGTCATATTTGCAAGAGACTATCTGACCATGAAAATAGTATTGAGCATATGACTAATATGAGCTCTTGGAATGAGCTAAGATTAAGGTTGGGAAAAATGAAACAATTGATAATGAGTTGCAAAAACAAATTATGATGGAAAAAGAACGATGGCGACAAGTTTTGATTAGAATAATAGCCGTCATAAAATGTCTTGCTAAAAATAATTTGGCTTTTCGAGGATCTAATGAGAAGCTTTATCAAAATAATAATGGTAATTTTTTGGGACTTATTGAGATGATTGCAGAATTTGATGTAGTAATGCAAGAGCATGTTAGACGTATTCAAAATCATGAAGTTCATTATCATTATCTTAGCAACAAAATACAAAATGAGTTAATTTCTCGTTTAGGCCTTGCTGTTAGGAGCTCTATCATTAAGACAATTAAAGAAGCAAAATATTTTTCTGTAATTCTTGATTGTACTCCAGATATAAGTCATCAAGAACAAATGGTCCTAGTTGTACGTTGTGTGAATATGTCCAATAATCAAATAAAGATAGAAGAGTACTTCTTGGAATTTGTGAAGGTAGATGATACATCTGGACTGGGGCTCTTTAATGAATTGTTAAGTGTATTAAAATTACTTGATCTTGATGTTGATGATATTAGAGGCCAAGGTTATGATAACGGTTCTAACATGAAAGGTAAACATCAAGGTGTTCAGAAAAGATTACTTGAAATTAATCCGAGAGCATTATATATGTCATGTGCTTGTCATAGTCTCAATCTTACTCTTAGTGATATGGCACATTCATGTGTTAAAGCTATCTCATTTTTTGGAGTTGTGCAACGTATATATTCATTATTTTCGAGTTCTACTAAGCGGTGGAAGATTTTAATTGATAATGTTCCTTCATTTACTGTGAAATCTTTGTGTAATACTCGTTGGGAGAGTAGAGTAAAAAGTGTAAAAGCCATTAGATTTCAAGCTCCTCACATAAGATTGGCTTTGTTAGAATTATATAAAACTTCAGAAGATGCAAAAACAAAGAGTGAAGCTGAAAGTTTGGTCACTGCAATTGAGAACTTTGAATTTTTACTTGGTATGATTATTTGGTATGATGTTTTGTTTGCTATTAACATGGTGAGCAAAAAATTACAAAATAAAAATATGAATATTAACACTACTATGAATCAGGTGAGAGATGTGATGTTATATTTTGAAAATTTTAGAAATGATGGATTTGACAAGAGTTTGGATATTGCTAGAAGTGTTGCATTTGATATGAATGTGAATCCTACATTTCCAACAAAACATCGTATCATTAGGAAAAAACAACCTGGTGAAACTGATCATAATGAAGAAATACAATCCACAGAGGAGTCTTTTAGAGTTAATTATTTTTTAATTGTTGTGGATATGGCAATCACTTCATTGAAAGAGAGATTTGAACAACTAGAGACATTTGAAAGTATTTTTGGGTTTTTATGTGATTCAGATACTTTGAAGTCATTGGATGATAGTAAATTAAGAAATTGTTGCAATCATCTTGCAAGTGTTTTATCTCATAATGATTCATCTGATATTAATCTTAATGATATGTTTTCTGAATTAAGAGTGCTACAAAAAACTTTACCAGAAGTGTCAATGATAGCAGTCCAAATTTTGGAATTTGTTAAGCAAGCTGATTGTTATCCAAATGTTTCAATTGCCTATCGAATCTTATTAACTGTGTCTGTATCTGTAGCAACAGCGGAGAGAAGTTTTTCAAAATCGAAGTTGGTCAAAACCTACTTGCGTTCAACAATGGCACAAGAAAGATTGAACAATTTGGCTATTCTAAGCATCGAGAATGAGATGTTACAAGACATAGACGTTGATTGTATTATTAATGACTTTGCATCAAATAATGCTCGAAGAAATTGTTTTCAGTAATTTTGTAATCTTATATTCATTTCATTTCAATAAAATATCATTGTTATAAATAGACAGTTTATCAGTTAAGGGCCCCATTTTTTAATTTTGCCTAGGGCCCCAAAAATGTCAGGACCGGCCCTGCCACCTAAAAATCCTTTTCTTAACAAGTGACTTCTAATAAAATAAATAACGCATTTATTATTGGAGGCTAAAGACCCAAATATTATTAAAGGCTATCAGATTTGCTCTGTAACGTAACATAATGCTCTTCAAGGGTGTCAACTTAAATTCCTCTCCATGTTCATTAGCTCTTTCTGATTACTGGGAGCCATATAACTGTCAAATGTTTGATTGTGCCAGGATGTTCCATATGTTTTCGTTCCTTCGAAACAAGAACTTGGGCGAGCGCGTGGAGTTACGAGGCCTGTGATTTCGTGTTCCGCTACTAGCAATGCAGCAAGCCAATTGAAAAGCCAGATTCAGCAACTTAAGGCAAGTTTCTCTGGACTTTCTCCTATAGCATCCTCCTTTTATAACTTTCCATTCATTTCGTAGTGTTAGTTTGGTGGTCATGTTGAGAAGCTGCTGATCTGAATGTTGAAAACTTTCAGCATGATGGGCCCATAACCGGTGCAATGGAGGCTTGGGCTGACAAGGGGGTGTTTTGTTTTCTTTTGTTACTTTGGCTTTCTAGCCTTCTTCTGAATAGAATTCGAGCTATTATTGAATTGCTCATTGAGGTGAGGTAACTAATGGGGATGTTGGTGCTTGAATCTCGTGTTTGCATTGCAACATTTTTTTCGACCACGATTCAAGCACGACTTGTCACATTCTGAATTTGCTTAAGTTAACTTTTCACTGACTTTTCTCTCTTGTGTGTGGGAGTAGTTTGAGTAAGAGTGGTGTAGATAACGTTATTCTTCTTTGAAAAGGTCTACCGAGTAGAGTTTGTTGCGGAAATTACATATTATCTCCTGTGTGACTCTGCTCGTCTCCAATGTCCTACGTCGATACACTATTTTCATCAGTCATAAGTATTAGATACGGGTTGGACGTGACTGGATTTGAGCCAAAGTGATGATCTGTTAGGAGTGTCTCGCATTTATTTGATTCAAGTTCAGTCTGATCTGGTTGGTGTATGGAATAAGATTTTAGTCCCCATTATTGGAATAACAATTAGATGAATATCTATTTACCCTTTAAAAGAGGGAGTTCATGAAAAACTTTATCTACCCTAAATTGCCCTTCAACAAATTTAAATATACCAAAGTTATCCCTCTGCATTCAATGACATGTTAAAAGGGAATTAGTTAATGTGAACAGTAATAAATAATTTGATATAATAAATAATTTATGAAATTATTTAATAAATTATTAAATATTGATTATTTAATAAATTAATTTAATAAATTAATAAATTATAATAAATAATAAAACTCGCAAGAGTTTGGCGTCGACGGTTTCAATCCCACGAGTTTAGTGCTTTTGAGGAGATTTATTTGTATAACACCTTCTTTGTTTTTATATTTATATAATAAATAAATATATGTCTAAAATGGTTCCGCCTCCTTTACATTTTGAGAGGGGGCTATCCGCAAAAGGGTCGGCTGCTATTCTTTTCACTTCTCCTTCCACCGTTTCTCCTCTCTTTAGAAATCAAAAGCCATAGAATATCCCCGTCGGTTACGCCTTCTCTCCGGTAAAGCTTCTCCTCAGCCAGCGCCGTCCCACGATCTTAAGTCATCAATTGCCCAAGATGATTACTATTGTCATCATCATCAACGCAACGCCTCCGCCATCTCCTCAGTTCTCAAATTTGCTATCATCTATCTCTCATCGGCCTGCAGCTTTGGAGTTTGGCATTGAAAAACTTATTATTCTCTTTTATCAAGGTACTATCTCCCTTTCTCCTCTCTTTTAATTGTCAACTTGTGAGGTCAAAGTACAATTAAAATCGATATTGTTTGACTTTACCGACATCCAGCTCGCAAAAGTGCACTCAGAGACGAAAGCTCTGAGCTTTTGGGACAACTGCGCTTCTCTTTGTGCTCTGATGCTTTATTATGCCCAAAATGGAAAATTTTCCAATGCCCAAGCTTTATGGGGTGAGATCATAAGTAGTTCATATAAGCCCAGCATTGAAATTGTTTCCGTCCTTATGGAAGCTTATGCAAAGTTTGGGGAATTTGATGAGATAGTTAGAATTGTGTAGGAATCCTTTATCCATATTAACACTTCTATAATGACACATATATCTGTGCTATACTAAATTATACAATTATTACTCTATAATAATATGCTGTACAGGTAATATAATCTCTGTTTATGTCACTACTGCAAACCAATCTTCATTGTGCTTTGCATAAATCAAGAAAGCTCCATCAAATGAAAACACAAAAAAGATATGACCCAGTCTTACAAATTCAAAGAAATTAAGAGCAAAACAAAGTCCTAAAATAAGATAGGAAATTCAAATGAAGGTTAAATTAATTGAATCCAGTCTTTAACGGAGAACCGCAAACAAAATCTACTTAAAACCGCTAAAGTAGGATTGTTGCATGAGATTTAATTCTTGTATTTGAATTTAGTTTATTTTCTTGCACTACAATTAGTTTTTATGGCAATTGATATTTTTCTAATTTTTTTCTGTTATGTTACAGGAATAAGTATTTGGAGGTTGTTGATTTTCCCATCTATCCAGGTAAATATTAATGTTTTTAAAAAAATAAAGTTGGTTTATTGGATTATATATTTATTGATTGAATTGAAATAGAAAACATAAATTATTTTTTGGTATGCATGCTTTCATTTAGTTTAAATATATGTTAAATGCTAAACTTTCAATTCTAAAGAGATGTTCTTAGCATCCTCAAGGCATCGTCATTTACTTCTTGGGTGTTGGATGGTTTATTCTTAGGCTTGAATTCAAAACAGATCTAATTATAAAGTCTGTCAATATAGTTTATAGTGCTTATTGTAGAAATGTAGAATTATATTGTATTGCTTTTCTTTAGGAACTTATGTACTTTATTTATATTTATATGTTTTTTCATGTTTTGTGATATAAACCTTTATATCATAGAAAACTAATTGATATAATTCGGAAGCGCATTTTTGATTCTAGCAGACGGAATTTCATTGGTCTAATTTTTGGCTACCCGATATATATTTATTGTATTTACTATCCAAATTAAATAAAGATGGAGATAATATCGAGCAAGTCCTTACATTTATTTTTGACCATAGAGGAGCCGTATGAAGCCGAGGTTACTCATCCTTCCTCCGATTTTCTTGCATTTTTGTTGGTTCCAACTTTGCAGAAACTGGCAATGTATCTTTTATTTTCGTTTTAACAAATACTTTGCATATACTTTATAGAAACTTTGCAGAAACTATAAACCTTCTAGAAAGCTTTTAATATTTCTGTGTATTATTACAGTAGACTATTGATTAATTATGAAAATATCATCTGATGCACAATGATAATACAAAATGTAGGTATGCAGTTAAAATCATAGTTGAAGATGAGACGGATACTGCAAGAGTGATACTTTTTGATGTAGCAGAAACTCTTATAGGATGCAAGGCATAAAAATTCATGGCTGATATAAAAGAGGTAACTTCTTACTTTATTTTATTTTAAACATATAAAACCATATGTTTCATGTATAATTAATTAATTGTTTCCTAATTAAAACAGAAAAATAATCAGAGTTCGTTATTCCAAAAGTTTGTGCTAAACATTGGAAAGACATACACATTCCTTGTGAAGTTAGATGAAAACTCAAAGGATGAACATGCACAAAAAAGATAATAGCACAAGAAATTCAACTCCAAGAAGACAACACAATCAACATTGAAGACGATGATGCAGTTCTTGAATTACCAAAAAAGAAGATAAAGGTCGAGAAGGAACGATCAACGAAAAAAAATTAACATGAACAATTTTAAATTTTCAATACATTTACAAATATGATGAAGGAATTTTATTTATCTTTTCGTATGCTTTTATGAGGATTAACTTATGAATGTTATTTGTTAGAACAATTTATGAATTACAACAACATGCACATATTGTTGTCTCATAAATATTGCATGCTTTGATTTTTTTGGCAGTTATTAGCTTAAACTTATCGCTCAATTATGTCAAGCTAATTACATATTTAACAAATACTTGACTTTATTACTTTTAAAGTGTATTTGAAATATTTTTGGGTTATCTCGACACAATGTTATGTTGATGAGTCTTTGAAAAAAAGGATTCAAATCATGGACAAATTCTATAAGATGTTATTCAAAAGTGTAATGCCAAATATTTCTGTATGATGACTTTCATGTGTGTGGATTGACTGAGATCTATGCCTATCATCTGCATCTTTGTTCTGAGCTCCCTCCTAGCGAAATCTGGACTAAGAAATCTGGACTCTATGCCTATCGTCTGCAACTTTGTTCTGAGCTCCCTCCTCGCGAAAGGTATTCAAAATATACATTTGTTTGTTAATTTTATTTCTTTATTAACAATCAATCTTAATATACATACCATTTGCTTTCACTGATAACAAAGTGTTTGGTGGGA
>BQKN01064677.1:0-26934 GCA_022839385.1 Asparagus kiusianus
CGCTTTAAACTTCTAGATCTCACGCGGATCGACAAAGTTCTGTTTCTATATCCCTCTGCGGATAGACGAAACTCTGCCGGATTGTACCGGAAAGGATCTTGAAGAGTCGGCGGTCCACGGATATCGACGTCCCCGTCACAGGCCAACAACCCACGCAAGCGAGACCGTACCAAACCGGGATCTCGTGTTTATTTTCGTTAAAGTTGTAATACCTTTGTTTTCATTTTACCCTGTTGTAACGCTCGAAGTTGTAACAGATCTCGAAAAAGAGAACATCAATGAAAACAGCAACTTTTACCGGAAACAATGATTCTTATTATTTATGAAATATCTCTTCTATATCATATCTATTGCTTTTATTTCCTTTATTTTGCATGTTTTGTACCTGTACTTTTATTTGATTCCACTAGAGGATATTGCTATGACTGATGAAATGTGTTTATGCAAAGTATGGGTGCATGGCAGGTTTGACATCTCTGGGTTCATCTTGGACTACAGCCTTGTGTGAAACCAGAGGCATCATAATGGTATAGGCTTCAATTCACCCTGGAGCACTAGATGATACTCACTTAGGAGGATTTTGTATATTTCTTCGATGATCAGTACATTTCTTCCACGACACGAGCCAGAAAAGAGTTAGAGCTATCCAGATTAGAGCAGGGAGACATGTCTGTAGGTGACTATGAGATCAGATTCATACTTTACTTCACTTCACGGGCATGTGGTAGGTATGAGAGCTCCAGGCTTAGATGTTTCTTATGGGGATTTGACCAAGCCTTCACCGCTACCTCGTTTCCAGACGATTCCTCTCAGTTTGAGGGGTAGCTGACACCGCTATTTTGTAAGAGATAGAGACTGCGATATTTCAGAAGACCAAGGAAGGTAATTCTAAATCAGGACAGCATAGTGACTAGGGTAAGAGACCTTTTGCAGGACCTGAAGGACCCTAGCAGCGGGGCAAGTATTTTCACCATCAGTAGCAGGGACAATACAAAAAGGGATCGTAGTAGGATTCTTGAGCGCCATAGTAGTGCAGGATTTATGTTGCATGTTACAACTGCAACAAGATTGGACACAGGGTCAAGAATTATCATAGTGCACCAGCAAGAGGCTAGCACGGTAGAGGCCAGGGCTAGCAGCAGGGCCGTGGACATAGACAGCAGTAGAACCATGGTCAGGGTCAGTAGTTGTAGGGCCTTGGTTACGGCCAGCAGCAGAGGATCGAGGCACCGCCTACCATTCTGAGGATTGAGGGACTAGCAATCTAGATACACGCTATTCAGGAGATTCCTTAGGGACAAATAGTCCCATATGTTCCATTGCCTTCAGCTCCACAGTCTTCAGCCACCGGCACGGTTTATGCAGTCGTACCACGCGATCATGGTGCGAGTGGAGCCATACTGAAAAGTACTTTCTTAGTGAACTCCTTCCTAGCTCGGATCTTGTTCGATTCAGGAGCTTCACATTCCTTTATTTTTTATACCTTCATGGATAGGCTTCAGCTTGTAGCACATCCCTTAAATGTACCATTATTAGTCTCTACACCTTTAGGCGAGGTTGCCCGATTAGAGAGTATCTGTAGGAGACGTGTCATCAGTCTAGATGAGTCTGAGTTTATTATTGATTTGTTCATTTTGTAGATGTTGGTTTTTGACATCATTCTCGGTATAGATTGGCTATCATCCTGCCATGTCAGTATCGACTGTTTTGCTAAAACAGTAAGATTACGAGCATCTGATGGGACTGAGTTGATTTTAGCAACCTCATAGGGCAACCAGTTTTCGGAGTCATTCCTGGCGTACATCGAGGTGCTGATGCTGAGGGATTAGAGTGCCGATTAATGTGAGACTAGATTCATCTTAGAGTATTATGATGTCTTTCAGGACATACTAGGTTACCTCCTATGAGAGAGGTTGAGTTCTGTATCGAGTTGCAGCAAGGCACAACACCGATATTCCGAGCACCCTATCGTTTGGCACATGCTGAGATGAGGGAGCTACGGACTCGGTTGGACGAGCTTTTATCTCAGGGTTTTATTCGCCGGAGTCATTCTCCATGGGGAGCGCCAGTTTTTTTCGTGAAGAAGAAGGGCGGTAGTATGCGTCTATGTATAGATTATCACGAGTTGAATAAGATCACCATCCGGAATAGGTATCCACTACCGAGGATTGATGGCTTATTCGACTAGCTATAGGAAACATAGTATTTCTTGAAGATTAATCTTCGTTCTGGCTATCATCAGTTACAGGTTCGGGAGATGGATATTCCCAAAACTACCTTTTTGACTCAATATGGGTCTTTCAAGTTTCTTATCATGCTGTTTGGGCTGACCAATACACCCGCGGTGTTCATGGATTTGATGAACTAGGTTTTTCCATCCATACTTGGATTATTTCGTGATTGTATTCATTGATGACATCCTTATCTATTCAAGATCAGAGGTAGAGAATGAGCAGCATCTTCGATTGGCATTGTAGACCTTGCGGGAGCACCAGTTTTACGCTAACTTCAGCAAGTGCGAGTTTTGGATTTTAGAGGTCAGATTTTTAGGCCATGTCATTAGCAAGGAAGGCATTACAGTTAATCCAGCCAAAGTGGAGGTAGATTTTAATTGGGATCATTAGTCGTACAGTCATCATGGATGGACAGAGTAATCATCACTCAATTGGAAAACTCTTGGGTTCAAACCTGAAAGGAGGAAATTTCCAAAGAGCCTAAGGTTGATTGGACCATCAGAGCAGATGTGGGCTTTCAAATGGAGGGCCGGTTAGTGATGCCGGATAATCCGCAGTTGAAGAAGAACTTATTTGACGAGGCACATCGCACCAGGTACATAGTGCATCCAGGCATAACCAAAATGTACAAGGACCTGAAGAGGCATTTTTGGTGGAGTGGTATGCGTAGAGATATCGTGGAGTATGTGGCTAAGTGCTTACCTGTTAGCAAGTAAAAACAGAACATCAGAGACCCGTAGGAATCCTACAACCTTTATCCATTCTAGAGTGGAAGTGGGCAGACATTTTAATTTATTTATTATAGGATTGTCAAGGTCTAGCAAAAGGAACGATTCGATTAGGATAATTGTAGATCGATTGACGAAGTCGGCATTTTTCTTACCAGTGAGGATGACTTACACGGCAGATACTTATGCGAGTATTTTCATCCGAGAGATAGTATGATTACATGGAGTTTCGGCGACGATTGTGTTAGATCAAGGCTCAGTTTTCACGTCGCATTTCTGGAGGAGCTTTCAGAACTCTTTCGGCAGCCAGCTATCATATAACAACATTTTCCACCCGCAAACAAATTGTCAGATGGAGAGAGTCAACCAAGTATTAGAGGATATGTTGCTGGCGTGTGTTATTGACTTTCAAGGTAGCTGGGAGGATCATATTCCATTGATTGAGTTTGCCTAAAATAACATTTATCAAGTGACTATAGGTATGGTAACGTATGAGGTGTTTTATGGGAGGCCTTGTAGATCCCTGATTTGTTGGGCAGAGCTAGATAATAGCTTATTACTTGGGCCGGAGCTCGTGAGACAGACTACGGAGAAAGTGGTATTGATTCAGGAATGTATCCTTGCGGCACAGAGTCGGCAAAAGAGTTACGCAGATCAGAGGCGACGATCATTAGAGTTTCAGGTTAGAGATTATGTTATTGTTTGTGTCAGAAATTATTTTATTTGCTAAACTTATTACAAATCGTTTATTGAATACAATGAATTCTGAGAAACAAGCCTTTTTATAAGATCTCTCGTTACAAACAAATAACTTCCTAGAAACACACGTATGAACATTTATCGTTCGCTGCTTACGTGGGATCTTCGCCTGTGCTGGGGGTGTGTTAGCTCGTGGATGACTGAATCACAGATCCAAGTTGAACCGTGAAGAAGGCTCAAGGTTGATGTTTTATTTTAGAAACAAAGACAAAAGTGAATATCTTAGCAAAGTAAGATGAAACACTCTTCTCGAGATTAAGTCAAAGCTTAAATCTCAAGGAATCACAAGAGCTCTAAAAAGTTTGCACGTGATGAAGATTATCTCTCTCCCTTGCTTAGAACACTCAAACCTCTGCTCTATTCTGCCTAATAATGCTCCTCCCTCCTCAGTAATTGTCCTAGAAAGGTATTTATAACCTATAAGAACTGTAACTACAGTCTGGAGTTGAAACAGAACAAGTCAACAAAATCCCTACTTCCGAGACAGTCGTGACTGTCTCGGAAACAAGGTTAGTTCATGTCCATTTTGTAACTGTTCCCACTACACTTTAATGCCATTATTTTAGCAGTTATTAGTGTGATTTTCGCTTGTAACGTCTCCCTTACGATTATGGATGGTCCTCAGCAGTTATGAAGCCACGTGGATCACCCAAAACTCGAGAAAATTGTCACCAAGTCCACTCTAGATTCCGAGATAGTCGCAAGTATTTCGGAAACTATGATTTGCCTTCATAGCTTCCGAGATAGCTGTAAGTGTTTCGAAAACTATGATTTGTCTTCATAGCTTCCGAAACAGCCGCAACTGCCTTAGAAACTATGAGTCTTCTCATAGTTTCTGAGACATGTTTTGTACCTCGAAACTCGTGTGATGTGCTTATTGTAAATTTCTTAGTTGATCTTTGGCTTTGGATGATCCTTTATAACTTAGATAATGACGTTTATCGCCTTCTCTTCATCTAGAGCTATGTGTGATACCCTATAGGTAATTTTTGATGCCTACAGATACCCCCTCCAAAGTATTTCAGCCTTATTCTTTCATAAAAGAGGCTAAAATACTTTGGATATGATACGTCCAGCCTTCAATTCTTTGACTTCTTCAGCATTTTAGTCAATTCAGTATTTTGTCGAATAGCCAAAATTCTTTTGGTGCTGTGTTTATCGTCTGACCATTGTCGAAATCTTAAACTGAACTTGGTGTGTTAATTTCTGAATTAAGCTCATATCATTAAGTAGACGATGAACTGATCATCTTGGTCGGGAATTCATATCTGAATTATGATTAAACTCCCATGGATTATCCTTGGTCTTGAAATTGATCTGCGCCTTATTTCAGCAAAGTTATCAACGTGTTGACTGTCATCGCCCTTCATTGTTGGTGTGAACACAGTTTATACTTATACGTAACTGGAGTCTACACACTTTAAGCTCTTAAGGTGTTGGAGCAGGGAGAATCAGTTTATACTCATATACTCCTTCGAGTTTTCAAGAATTAGTTTAACCTCGTGTACTAGTTGGAGGTACAAGAAGGTACAGTTTATACTTGTATACTCATCAGAGTGTTAAAATATATTGAATATGGGTCGAGGATGCCACACGAACATAATTGAAAACACATTGGGTTAGCCCTTCTTCTAAGACAGGTGCAACTGTCTCGGGAGTGCGAGACAACATAACTATCTCAGAAGCGCGAGACAGTTGAGACTGTCTCGCGATCGAACCGACAGTGCACTTCCAGCGGGTTATAAAACCCGACACTTAAAGATTTTTTCTCACTTTTTCCCACTTTCTTGAGTCCAAAACCTCTTCAAATCCTTTCCTAAATAGTTCCCAAACCCATTCATCTTCCTTTTCCTTAGAATTCATCGGATTTGGCTCGAGGAACCTAGGGTTTCAAACTTTTCTTCGAGGTATATTCTTCTAACTGTCATTCTTTTTTTACCAAAGCTCATTTTTTGTTGATCCTTGATGAAAACCGAGTCTCTTCTTGGATATTCTTCACATCTTTGTTGATTTTGACCTCAAAACCCTAACGTTTTGTAGGATTTTTGATAAAAATCACTTTTTATCATGTCTCCCAAGAGATCTCGCATCCTGAGGAGTAGATCTGCCTCCCATGCAGCCAAAAGAGTGGAGCCTACTGTTGCTTCATATGGAGGTATATCTTCTCAACTTTTGTTGATTTAAAGTTAGCATTTCGTAGATATATCCTCGTTTGCTATCCTTTGAGAGGCATTCAGGAAGAGATGATATCCTCCTTTGTAGGGATCGACGCTAAAAGATGTTGTTTTGCTTGGCCAAAACACATCTCAAGGCAAAATGGGTGATTTTGTATTGTTCTGCATTTTATAAGTCCGGATATATTGTTGTAGTATTCACACACAACGATGTATATTACCTTTTGTGCTTGTAACAATTGAAATTGTCTCACCTATCACAAGGTGGTGACTCTATTTCATAGGTTCATGAGATGAATTCCAAGTCCTTTCTGACGCTGTCTATGAGGATCGTCGTTCACTACCTTCATCTCTACCTTCGACACGGGCTCTGGTTAAAACCACGATAAAGGGACGAAGCCAAAACTGATGGGCATGGCATTCACACCCACTTTGTTTTCCTTGGGTTTCGCAGTTATGATACCACATCGATCAAGGCTTGAATTCAATCTAACAAGCCTTCGTAGGATGGTAGACTCTTCTATGATAAGCGCAATACTTCAGATCTGAGGTTTTCCTAGCTTCCTCTTCGTTCGTGATTGGTGGCAGCTTGATCTTATTGTTATTTAAGAGATACTTGAAGATAGCCAACACTTCATCCTCTTTAAAAGAATATTCTTTTGGGAATCTAGGTTCTGAAGTCTTTGGTTGCCTTGGAGGTTGCTGTGCTTGATGCTGTAATTGGAATGATGACTACTGCATTGACTGCTATTGCGGCTGTCGTTGTGATGTTTGATGGGCATCAACAGTAGTTGTGGGACCCTTTCCTCTATCTCGAGGATTAAAATTCTGCTTTTGAGGATTGGCTACCAGCTGACCCCTCTCAAGCTTCTTTCTTTTGAGGAAGCGTTCGGCCTGTTCACCACGTATTTCAATTCTTTTCAGGACTTGAAAGGCATGACCCCTATGGATTCTAGAACATCCAAAGAGAGATTATTGTGACACGTTTGGAGACTGAACTCCTTCGTGACCGGGTCTCAACAGTTCATTGCTTTATTCTAGAAACGTTTCATGAAGTTTTCAACTAACTCTCTATCTTTTTGCTTCTCATCCAGCAAAGTTCCAATTGATACTTCAGTGTCATCATCGAAGAAATTGGTGAGAAATAAGCTTTTCATATCATCCCAATTGTTAATATTTCTAGGCTTGAGACGTTGGTACCAATCGAAAGCGGCCCCGCGAAGGGTGCTAACTAATGAACGGGCCATCAAAGCTTCATTTCCAGATATCATACCTAAATGAGACTTGAAATAAATCAAGTGTTGAGTGGGTGAACCTTTCTAGTCAAATGGAGTGAAGTTAATCAGATTGAATTTTGGCGGGTATGGAATTGACTCTCACTCCCTCAGATATTAACGTGGAATACTCGTCTTCTTTATTTCTTGAGCTAACATCAAAGCGTTGACCTTGTTCTCTAGCTCTTTCATTTTTCTTGTACCCTCCCGTACTTTTCTTCTGGGGATGTTGAGGATGTTCAACTGGACCACCCTAGCATTATTTTCATTGGGAGGAGGATTGGCCAAGATGTGCTCATCTACCTCTGAATCACTGTCGACTGTAATCGTTCGAACAGGAGCAGTATTATGTCGGCTAGACTCAGCCCACTGACTTGACTCAGGTTGCTAACGAGATTGTTGAGTTTACAACTCTCTCAACTGTTGTATAGTCAACTCCATCTCCATTCTCATCCCAGCTCTAATTTCTTCTTGCTGCTTAGCCAGAGCTTCTTACAGCATTTGAGCTAATTGATCAGGTGTTATGGTGAATACCTCTCTAGCTTGTCCTACACTGGACATTTTGTCTTTAGAGGCAACTGCAGAACAAGTATCTGAGAGCTCCTTATCTAAAGACAACCCTTCATGTATTCTTCTGTAGTCTCTATGTCTAGTGGACCTTACTTGTAGCCATGACATTCTATGAGAGAGCCCCTGATCAACTCTTCCTCCTGAAGAAAAATCAGGGTCAGAATTGGTTGAATGTCGTTTTTCTCTATCTATCATATTAATGGTGGCCTCTGGAAGCTCATCATTATGAACTGACAGTTCTTCTCATGTAGAAATGCCTCGATTTGGGCTTTGATGTTTCAGTAGAAAGTCTTTGGAATACAGAGACTCTTGATGATGAGGCTTTGGAGTAGCCACATTCAGATAACGCTTCTTTGATGAGCCTCTCACATGCACAATGAGGACTCGTTTCTCGAACATTTCTCTTTCGAGACTTATTCTTACCTTTAGCCTAATAATACAACTCGTCGGTGTAATGACCAGAGCAACCTATCGATTGTTGGTGTGGTTAGGCCTTGTTGACATTCTCAAGACGACTTGCTGTCACCTTTGAGAGATCCAAGGTCATACCAGGAGTCACATGTTTAGAATTACCCCCTTGCGGAGACGGAGTTTTAACGGGCTCTTGAGTTTTGATACGAACTCCCAAGCGTGTGGAAATTAGAACTTTCCCCTCCTAGGATTACCTTGACTTGGCAGGAAGGATGCGAACAACTCTTGCATGAGAAGTCACTTGGGATTTATTCTCTGGACCCAAGCATTCTTTGACTAGAGCTTTGCCTCAATCCTCATGCAAAGGACCAAGGCGATCTGCCATTCTAATTCTGAACTTTGACAGGTCAGGACTGACCTAAGGCTTTGTTAGTGGAGTAGCAGATGTGGTTGCACCAGACGAGCGAGGAGCAGACATCGACGGAGTGGAAGGAGAGCGCTCGGGAGATGGCCTTTGTCCGAGACACTTCTCGGATATGACTCCCTTTATCGAGACAGCTGCTGGTGTCTCGGATAAGGCCCCTTTTTCCGAGACACTCGCAAGTGTCTCGGTTGAACGAGGTATTCCACGATTCTAATTTTTGCACAAGTTCAGATTTTGGGATCCAAACTTTGTGAGTTCTCTGAGATTCTTTGGGCATTATTTCCTTCTCCCCTTCTTGTGTTTGTTGCAAGAGGGCATGAGCACGAGTGGTGTTTGCACGACCTTTTTGAATGCACTCTTTGAGGGTCGAACGGGCTCTTTTGACGAGAACTCATTCCTTCATCATTAACTTAGTAGAAATATGAGTGGTTTGTCATTGAGGCAACTGGACCACTCGTTGTTTCCTCGACTCTAGATCCGTGTAGTAGCGAACCCCGTCAACTTGATCCAAGGCCTTAGCCATTTGACGAGCGTGGTGCTGAAGTTGTCTCTGACGAGCCCTCTTCGTCAATGCCGGTGGACTTTGATTCAATGACTCCTTACCTAGAGAAGAACCATTGCGAGCAAAGTTTCTGATGTTATTGATTGTCAAAGAAGCATTGTGAGGGGAAGCCTCAACAACAATCGGGCGAGAGTCTTCATCCATAGCCTTCATTAGAGTTGAAGACTGGAAAACGTTCTTCGAAGATAAAATCTTCCTACATTTGCGAGGCGACGAAGATATTGAGGATGAGGATGATAGATATTCCTCAAACTTTACTTGGTCGAATTCATACTCGACCTTGGATTCAACCAGGATCTTGATCAGTTACGACACGACGGTCTCGGCAGCATGACCGTTGGCTCCCACTGTGGTCGCCAACGTGTTTTTGTCAGAAATTATTTAATTTACTTAACTTATTACAAATCATTTATCGAATATAATGAATTCTGAGAAACAAGCCTTTTTATAAGACCTCTCATTACAAACAAATAACTTCCTAAAAACACACGTAGGAACGTTTATCATTCGCTGCTTGCGTAAGATCTTTACCTGTGCCGGGGGTACGTTAGCCCATGGACAACCCAATCATAGATCCAAGTTGAATCGGGAAGAAGGCTTAAGGTCGATGTTTTATTTTAGAAACAAAGACAAAGTGAATATCTTAGCAAAGTAAGATAAAACACTCTTCTCGAGATTAAGTCAAAACTTAGATCTCAAGGAATCGCAAGAGCTCTGAAAGGTTTGCACGTGATGAACATTCTCTCTCTCCCTTACTTAGAATGCTCAAATCTCAGCTCTATTCTTCTTAATAATGCTCCTCCCTCCTCATTAATGGTCCTAGGAAGGTATTTATAACCCATAAGAACCGTAACTGTAGTTTAGAGCTAAAACAAAACAAGTCGACAAAATCCCTATTTCCGAGATAGTCGCGGCTGTCTCAGAAACAGGGTTAGTTCTTGTCCATTTTGTAACCATTCCCACTACACTTTAATGTCATTAATTCAGCATCTATTTGCATGATTTTCACTTGTAACGTCTCCCCCATGATTATGGATGGTCCCCAGCAGTTATGAAGCTATGTGGATCGCCCAAAACTTGAGAAACCATCACCAAGTCCACTCTAGTTTCTGAGACAATCACAAGTGTTTCAGAAACTGCGATTTTCCTTCATATCTTCTGAGATAGCCGCAAGTGTTCCGAAAACTATGATTTGCCTTTATAGCTTTCGAGACAGCCGCAACTGTCTCGGAAACTATGAGTTTTCTCATAGTTTCTGAGACATATTTTGTGCCTCGAAACTTGTGTGATGCGCTTCTTGTACATTCCTTAGTTAATCTTTGGCTTTGGATGATCTTTTATAACTTAGATAATAACGTTTATCACCTTATCTTCATCTTGAGCTATGTGTGATACCCTATAGGTAATTTTTGACGCCTACAGTTATGTTAAAGGTGTCACCTATGAAAGATGTACAACAATTTAGAAAATGGGGGAAACTTACCCTGAGATATGTTGGATCATTTAGGGTCATTGAGCGTGTTGGAGTCATTTCGTATCGGCTAGATTTTCTAGCATCGATGTTAGGTGTACACGATGTTTTCCATAGTTTGATGCTCAAGAAGCATTTATGCAACGAGGACCAGCAGAGAGTGATTGACGCACCATACTTAGAGATTCAAGTTGATTTGACCACCATCGAGATTCCAGTTTGTATTCTTGCTAGAGAGGACAAGAGACTTAGAAATAAGGTGATTCCATTAGTGAAAGTCTAGTAGAATTGGAAAGGAGCTGAGGAAGCTTCTTAGAAGTGCGAGGAGGATATGCGTCACGACTAACCATATCTGTTTGAGTAGGTAAAATATTAGCTATGATTTGTTTATGTTCATATTATTTATATAGCCACATTTACATCTAACGCTAGAATGGGGGTATTAACACTTAGCTCCTAATCATTTGGAACATATGATATATACATTGGGGGTTCCTTGTTTGGATTTTTTACCCGACGTACTAGTTATGTTTAATTAGTGGTTAAGTGTGAGTATTTGTATTCTAGATTGTTAAGTGTAAATATCACTTATGTTTCATATCTGGGGATTAATGGTACGAGATGTATACAAGAGGGTTTCCTTATCTAGATTATCCCCTCATCGTGCTTTTCTCATATTATTAATCTTTAAGATATGATTGTGGAATTTCGAGGACAAAATTCTTTTAAGAGGAGGGGGAATGTAAAACCCATGAATTTTGGAAAATAGTGTGAATTATATTAATAAATAAGCTCTAATTATAATGAATATCATTTATGGATGAATGATTATGCTAACAATTGATTTGAGATCAATTAAGAGTATATATGAGAGTATACAAAGGTTAAACATACACAAAGAAGAAATATGAAAAGGATCTATCAATTAAGAGTATATATGAGAGTATACAAAGGTTAAACATACACAAGAAGGAACACACCAGATTTAACGAGGTCCGGCTATCATGCCTATGTCCTCGGGAGCCACACCACACAATTCTTTGATTAATATTGAAGAAGATTACAATGCCCGCAAAAAGGATCTAATCTCTCTGAGATCTCTCTAAGGAATTCTCTCAAAACTCTCTTTTTCTGATGTTTAATCTCTTATAAGGCGTTCCATATATATAGAAAACCTAAAATCAAAACAGACTAGGAATTCTAAAACCAAAAAACAAAGCAGATTAGGAATCCTAATAACCTGTTTTCAAAATAGATTAAGAATCATGTTACCAAAACAGATTAAGAAAACTGCTACCAAAATAGATTAGGAAACCTGCTATCTGGCAATTTGTTTGATTCCAGCTTTGAGTCTGTATCCCTTAGACTAACAATCTCTCATTTGGAGACCAAAGAACAATAACGAGCTCACCCAAACTCTCCCTTCTTTGAAAGCATCCTCCTAAACAAAAAAATCCATTCTTCAATCATCATCAACATGACTATCCCATTGATCCTCTTGGTGTGGCTTCGCCTTCATCTCCTATACATGAAGGCCAACTAAAGTTGTGCATAACTCTAGTTTTTCAATGGTCACTTCTTTCGTCAACATATACGCAGGATTTTGACTCCCAAAAATGTTCTCTAGATGTAACTTTTCATGCTCAATTAGAGAGCGTATAAAATGGTATCGTACATTGATATACTTCGTTCTGACATGATATACTGGATTCTTGGTAAGATATATAGCACGCTAGCTGTCACAACAAAGAACTCCTCTCCCTTGCTTCAGATCTAACTCTTCCAGGCACCTGTTCAACCAAACCATCTCCTTGCTTACTTCAGTCACCACGACATACTCAGCTTTAGTTGTAGATAAAGTTATAATATTCTGCAAATGTAAAACCCAACTCACTGCTGTCTACGCTAAGGTATAAACATACCCTATGGTGCTCCGCCTTGTATCATGATCACCAGCGAAGTCTGCATCCACGTATCCCTACAGTACCAACTCCTTCCTCCTGAAATATAGTGGCTTGTCTGTAGTCCCTCTCAAGTAGCACAATATTCACTTCATGGCCTCCTAATGCTCTTTCCTTGGATTGCTTGCAAACCTACTCACAACTCTCACTACATGAGCAATGTCTGACCTCGTGCAAATCGTCACGTATATGAGACTCCTAATGGCCGAAGAATATGGCACCCTGCTCATATGCTCTCTATCTGCATCTATCTTAGGCGATTGCTCTTTAGATAGCTTGAATTGGCTTTCAAGTGATGTGCTAACTAACAACCTTAGCATTTTGTATGTTGAACCTCTGAAACACATTCTCGATGTATTCAACTTGACTCAACCTCAACATCCCTTTAGCTTTATCTTTACTGATTCGCACCCCGAAAATCTGCTTCGCTGTACCCAGATCCTTCATAGCAAACTCCTTTGCTAACTACTTTTTCAAGTTATTTATCTCCTCTAAACTCGGTCCTGCAACTAACATATCATCAATATATAATAACAATATGATAAAACTAGACTCAAACGTCTTAAAGTAGCAACAATGATTTGAATTGCATCTTCTGTAGCTATTATTCTGCATGAAGTTGTTGAACTTCTTGTACTACTGTCTCGGGGTATGTTTCAATTCATACAAGCTCTTCTTGACTTACACGCCATCTCTTTCTTTCCTTTTTTAATGAAGCCAACATGTTACTTCATGTAGATTTTTTCATCCAAGTCACCATGAAGAAAGACAGTCTTCACATCTAACTTCTCAAGGTAGTGATCTTCTATAGTTACTAAGGTCAACACTACTCTGATGGTGGTGAGCTTCACAACGGGGGAAAATATCTTCGTATAGTCCACTCCTTCCCGTTATTGGAACCCCTTCACGACTAATCTGGCATTGTATTTCTTGCTTCCATCACTCTCCTGCTTGACCCGATAGACCCATTTGTTATGCAATGATTTCTTTTGTGTAGGTAGCTAGACTAACTCCCATGTCTCATTAGTGTGTAGAGAGCCATCTCCTCTTCCATCACATACTCCCACTGCTGATATTCACTCACTTGCATAGCCTCCTCATAGCATTACAATTCTCCACTATCTGTCAAAAGAAAAAAAATCAAGTGATGAGAGATATCTGGGATTCAGTTTGGGTACCTTGGATGACCTCCTAAGCTCCACGCCCTGGGTAGTCATCTCTACACCTGAAGCCTCCTCCGTTCTTTAGTTAGAATTAACTTTGTCGCGCCTATCTGGAAGTTCCTCCAATCCCATGTACTCGGATCCACCTATATCCGTAGTGCTGCTCCCACTGCTTTGGCTATCATTGGCACTATCCATGTTCTTATACATCACCTCCTCATTGAATATCATATCCCTACTTCTGATGATCTTCCTCCTCTTCTCATCCCAAAGACAATACCCAAACTCATCAATATCGTATCCAATGAATGTGCACTTCTGTGACTTAGCCTCTAGCTTGTCCCTGATATGGTCACTGATATGAACATATACCACACAACCAAATACTCACAAATGTGAGAGATTTATCTTCTTGTTGCTCCAAACCTCCTCTAGAATCCTGTAATCCAATAGAACTGATGGCCCATGATTAATCAAGTAAGCTACCGTATGCACCGTATCCGACCAAAATGTCTTAGGTAGACCTGCATGTAATCATATGCTCATGGCACGATCCGTCAGTGTCATGTTCATTCTCTCTGTAACACCGTTTTGTTGTGGCGTCCTTGGTGTAGTCCTCTCCAAACAAATCCCGCTCAGAGTATAGAACCTTTTGAACTCCTCCAGCTTGTATTCTCTACTATTGTCTGATCTCAAACATTTTACCTTTAGATCTGTCTTATTCTCCACCATGGCTTTCCACTTCTTAAAGATCTCGAACACCTATGACTTGTGCTTCATGAAGTATACCCACACCTTCCTCGAGTGATCGTCGATGAAGGTGACATAGTATGCCAAACCACCAAGTGAAGACACACTAGCTGGACCCCATACATCAGTATGAACTAACTCTAGCTTCTGAGCTTTAGGTAACCTTTACCCTTCTGGAAACTAACTCTCTTCTTCTTCCTAAATATACAGTCCTCACAAACACCGACTTTCACAGAATCGATGTCGGTTAGTTTTTCCTGTGAATGTAGAATCTTCATCCCCTTCTCGCTCATGTGTCCCAATCTATTGTGCCATAGATCCATACTGTCCTTGCCAGCTACTATTGCGAGGGTGTCACTCGCATGTGAGGTGAGGTAGAGAGTTCCTATTTTGCTGTCTCGGGCAATAATCATAGTACCATTAGAGATCCTCCATGAATCCCTGGTGAATATCGAAACATAGCCTTCTGCTCCATGCAGTCCTACCGAAATAAGATTCCTCTTTAGCTTCGGTACGTGTCTCACATTCTTCAGATTCCACTTGAAGCCCTTCAACTGTATTTGCACATCTCCTCTTCCAACAACACTACATGATTTATTATCCCCCGAGTATACTTTCCCAAAGTACCCTGCTACATAGTTATGAAGAAGCTTCCTATTAGCAGTAGTGTGGAACGAGACTCCTGAGTCAATGACCCAAGAGTCAGAATCGTTGTCCATAGCTAGGATCAAGGCATCCTACACGATATGAGCCTCCTGCTCATTCGCATCCTTTTTTTGTGCTTTACAAGCTGAAGATATATGGCCCTCCTGACCACAGTTCCAACACTTCCCTTTGATAGGCCTAACTTTCGAGTTTGACCTCTTCTTATTTAACTTTGATTGATTCCTGTTCTGATTCCCCTTCTTCTGGCTTCTGCCTCTTTGTTTGAAATTTAAAGCTGAACCTAAACCTTTTGATTCAGATGATTTCCTTCTAACCTCCTTGGATAGAATCATGCTAACAACCTCGCTCAGCTTTTTCTTATCCTTCCCTGCTAAATTGCTGATTGTCATCACACAACCTACCTAACTATTATGCAACTGTGATAGAATCAATAGGACCTGCACTTCGTCATCGAATGTGATGTCTACGCAGATGAGTTGATCAACAATCGTGTTAAACTCACTGAGGTGCATTGTGAAGGAGCATCCTTCTGCCATCTTGAGATTGAAGAGTGTCTTGTCAAGATGCACATTGTTTGCGGTAGACGGTTACTCGTACATCTTCGCGAGCGCTTCCATAAGTCCTACCATCGTCTTCTCCTTTAATATGTTGTGTGCGACTGTCTTGATGAGTGATAACTGGATTTGCCCTAGAGCCTTCCTATCTAGTATCTCCCAATCCTTGTCTGACTCTCCTTTCTTCTTTCCCTTAGCCTTGCCCATCAACGGGCAATACAAGTCCTTCTGGTACAGATAGTCTTCCATCTGTGACTTCCAGTACGTGAAGTCTGAACCGTCAAACTTTTCGATCTTAAATTTGTTTTCCTCTGCCATGGCTCTTTCACAATCCTTCTGAACAAAGCTCTGATACCAGTTGTTAGGGATTAGAAATAATCAAATCGAACCATTGCCCTTCCGGATCAGATTTAACGAGGTTCGACAATCGTCCTTACGTCCTCGAGAGTCACACTACACAATTCTTTGATTAATATTAAAGAAGATTACAATGCCCATAAATCGGACCTAATCTCTCTGAGATCTCTCTGGAAATTCTCTTAAAACCCTCTTTTTCTTATGTCTAATCTCTTCTAAGGCGTTCCATATATATAGAAAACCTAAAACCAAAATAAACTAGGAATTCTAAAACCAAAAATAAAATAGATTAAGAATCCTAATAACCTGTTACCAAAATAGATTAAGAATCTTGTTAACAAAACAGATTAAGAA
The DNA here is from genome assembly GCA_022839385.1 of Asparagus kiusianus. Classification (NCBI taxonomy): domain Eukaryota; kingdom Viridiplantae; phylum Streptophyta; class Magnoliopsida; order Asparagales; family Asparagaceae; genus Asparagus; species Asparagus kiusianus. Next base: position 16,413 of record BQKN01064677.1, read on the forward strand.
CCATATTACCAAAACAGATTAGGAAACCTGTTATCCAGCAATTTGTTTGATTCCAGATTTGAGTCTACATCTCTTAGACTAACAATAAACCCTAGGTTTGTGATACCTAAGTGATGTGAATGCGTTTAAATTATTTTATATTTATTCAATGATTAGTTTCAATCATGCTTAGTTAATCATGTTAATAATTTATGTTTTATTTGAGAAATTTTGGTTAATTGAGATACTAAATCCTAACTAGATTAATTCAAGAGTTTAAATCATGTTGAGTTAATCCCTGTTAATCAATTATGAAAGTTTAAATCTTGTTATATGCCTCATGTTAATAAAATTAAGTTTTTGAATAAAGTTACAAAAATATAAACGTCAAAACCTTATCTATAAATATATTCTCTAGCCGATCGACTGACCAAGGCTAGCCGGTCGACTGGGTAGATCCTATGAGTGCACTATATGCACGTTTGCGTTCGGTCGACCGACGCCCTAGGGGCGGTCGACCGACCTGTGTTCTCTTTTGTTTGAAGTGTTATTTTTTACACCTTTTATTTTTAAACGCGAGATTTGAGGCGCACGATGATATACGTACAATCATGAGTATACATGTATAGTATCATAGCACACATATTGGTATCTCGAAGAGGATTAATACAGTTATTGTTTCGATTACATAAGAGATATGAGTTATTTAAACATTATATACTTGTATGGATATAGTTGATGAGCGTCGCTCAGTACTACATGGGATGATGTGTTGATATACTATTAGTACAGGCCATTGAGTTGGGTTTTAGGATGCTTGATCTAGTAGTCCGTCCCGCACATAGATGCGATGAGGCTTGTGAGCCATATACCTAGGATGATTTGGTAGTCTCGTCCCGTACGTTGATGTGATGAGACTAATGAGCCATGTACACTTTTAGGATACCGATTTGGTAGTTTGTCCCGTATGATAATGCGATGAATTATAAACTTTGTAAGGATTTACATTGTGATAAATATCTGATAGCTTGAGTCTTAGTGGACATCATTTATGAACATGACTCATCTTTGAGTTATATATGACCGAGGTACTTTACTCTTGTAATTACGTAGGATTATGTGCAGTTGTTTACATTATCTTCTAAAGGATAGTGGAAGATATTTTTTGGTCTGATATTTGATGATTTTTTTGTATTGCTATCCGTTATTCTTAGTTGGGATTGATGATTAGCGATTTACAATTTGAGATATATGGTATATACATGAGGGTTTTATTGTTTGGATTATTTCGCTTGACGTACCAGTCTCATGTTGTGAGTTTCTAATTATTGATTTTATTTAGATTATTTATTCTTAGTCCAATATTGATATTTAGTTATCTACAATTTGAGACATATTATATATACATGAGAGTTTCCTTATTTGGATTATTTCGCTTGACGTACTACGTATCGTGTTATAGGTTTCTAAAAATTAATTCCATTTAGATACAGGGTAAATAATCTAGGTAGATTATGCTTAATAGATAGAGACTTCATCACACCTAGTAGCCCTTCCCCTGGGGGCGGATGGAGATGATCTTGGTGTAGCACGCTGACGCTCTTGTTATTTCTCTTTTTATTTTTCAATTCCTTTCAGGCAGGAGCTCAGAGTTCTGGAGAGCCATAGGATGACAAACTTCCAGCATAGTCGTCGTCACATATTTTTAGTAGATAAAACTCCACCGTAGTTGACATTTATCTCTAGACATTTAGAGTTTTGTATTTCATCTTGTAAAGACTGTGTGCCTTAGTTTATTTTCAGTTGATTCATATTGAGATACTTCACATTTTTTTCGGACTTTAGTTGTATTCGGTTTATTCAGTTGAGACATGATTATATTTATTAGATATCTCTTTCTACATCATGTCTATCGTATTTATTTTCCTTATTTTACATGTTTTGTACCTGCACTTGTATTTGATTCCACTAGAGAGATATTATTATAATGGTGAAACGTGTTGTTGCACAGTGTGGGTGCATGACAGGTTTGACATCTCTAGGTTCACCTTGGACTACAGCCATGTGTGAAAACAAGTGTGTCACAAAGTATTAATTTCAAAATACTTAAAAGAGTTGGGGGACAAATTTCAAAACATGAAAGAATTAGGGACTAATGTCAAACTATGAAAGATGTGGAGGACTAATATGCTAAGAACCATCAACAAAACAGAAAATGAACACTTGGTACTATCAATTTAATTTAAAATGAATTTATGTAAAATCATTGCAGACAACAAAAATCGTTAGAAGTAAAACATATCGAATAGTTATAAATAGTACAGTAATTGGGTACTTCACTAATCTTGTTATTTGAAGAATGAAAAAATTTAGAGAAGAAGAAGAAGATTTAAAGGGGGCTCCGGTGAGCTGTTTTCCTTTTTTTTTTTGTGTTCAAAAAGTAAATTTCTACTCTTTATATAGAGGCATTTCCTCAAACTCCTCTCCATCCCCTTAGGAATTGCCCAAGATATTCTCTCTATATATTTCTAACCCATCACCCTCACTATCTCAATTCCACGAAAATCTCAGTTCTTGAGACTAAGTTGGATGATTTGGTCAAATATGAACTGAGTCAAGTTAACATCTCCCACTTGACCAAATTAAGCCAAGTGGCAAGCCTCCCATTATCCGTGAGATCAGATGTTTCTTCTTACCATTACTCCTACTACTCATAGAGAATAACTCTTATTTTATTATTCATGAAAATTTACTTGGACTTATTTATTCCTAAGTCCCATCAAACTTATATGTTTAATAAAAGATTCTGCTGGTATTTCTTTAGTTAAAGGAGCAACAATTATATCTATAGTATGGATATAAGTCACTTTGACTTCTCCCTTTTCTATAATATCTCAAATATAATGATACTGGACCTCAATATGTTTTCCTTTAGAGCTATTTGCACCGCTATTGATCAAGCTAATCACTGCTTGATTATCATAATAAATATTAATATGCCCTTCTAAAAAATTAAGATCTAGATCAATCAAAAATTGTCTTATCTAGACAGCATGTACAATTACCAATACTACAAGCTATATATTCAGCTTCTTGTCTTGTTTCTTGCTACTCCAAGAAACAGCTCCCCCTCCAAAGATGAACAAATATCCCAAAGTTGACTTTCCATCATCTTTATCACCTATGAAATCAGCATCGGAATAACCAAGAAGATCAAGTGAATCGGCTTGAAAAACTAAGCTATGAGTCAATGTACATCTGATATACTTCATAATCCTTTTAACAGCTTCCCAATGTATTGTTCCTAAATTACTTTGATATCGACCGGCTAGATTTACGACATAAACTATATCAGGTTTGGTGCATAACATTGCATACATCAAGCTTCCAACTGTTTGAGCATAAGGAACATCTAATGGCTTTTGCCCCTCTCCAAGGCTTTGATCTTTATATCATCTATTTCCTATGACCAACAGAGTTAGCGCAGGATTAGAAGTCTCCATTTCAAACCTTTTAAGAACTGATCTTCAATATTTTTTTGGTTTAGACTTAGCATTCTAGACATTCTATCTCGAATTATTTGAATTTCAAGAATATATAATTCATCTCCCATGTCTTTCATCTCAAATTTTTCGCTGAGATCTATCTTGATTTTATTCAACATTTCTATGTTATTTTCAACAAAAAATATATCATCCATATATAAGGATAATATAGTAAATTTACTCCCACTTTTCAAGACATATACACAATTATCTAATTTATTTTGAATAAAACTAAGTTTAGTGACTGCATCATGAAATTTGAGATATCATTATCTAGAAGACTGTTTTAAATCGTATAAAGATTTCATTAATTTATAAACTTTTTGTTCTTGTCCTTTCATCTAAAAACCTTCAGGTTATTGCATATCTATCGCTTCCTTCAACTCTCTGTTAAGGAATGTAGTTTTTTAATATACATTTGGAATAACTCCAAATCAAGATATGCAACAATAGCCAAAATAATTCTAATGGATGCAAATTTAGCTACAGGAGAATACGTCTGCTGAAAATCTATTCCTGTCTTCTGGTTGTAACCTTTGGTAACAAACCGTGCTTTGAATTTATCAATAGATACATCAACACGATATTTCTTTTTAAGCACCAATTTATATTCTATGGCTTTTCTATTTTCCGATAGATCACATAACTCTCATACCTTATTCTTTTCAATAGAATCAAGTTCTTCTCTCTCACATGAATACAAATAGTAATCACCTATCCATAAAGGTTATGTTCTTGGCCTTTTTTTGCCTACAACCGGTTGATGAGGTACGTTATTTTCCATAGGAATTTTATCATTTTCAAAGTTAGGTTCATTCATAATATCAGGGTCATTAGTGGGAACAACATCACAATAATCATCATCTATTACAGTTAGAGGTTCTATTTTCTCTCGAACTTGTTCCCCTTCCTCTAGGTTCTCTAGAAATGTAGCATCTCTGTTTTCAATAACCCATTTTTCTTTAATATAGAACTTATAAACTTTTGACTTTTCTGAATACCCTATGAATCTATACTTTACTGTTTTAAAATCCAACTTATCTCTAAGTTGATATGGAATAAGAACATAAGCTATAGTTCCCTATTTCCTGAGATGACTCAGATTAGGTTTCCTCCTATTCCATAACTCATAAGGTGTAGACACAACTGACTTGGTGTGAATTCTATTTAAAATGTAGTTTGCAGTTAACAACGATTCTCTCCAAAACTTTTTAGAGAGACCAGAATGAGACAACATGCATCTAACTACATTCAGTAATGTTCTGTTCTTTCTTTCAACAACACCATTCTATTGTAGTATATATGATATTGTTGTATGCCTTTTAATTCCATATTGAATACAATAACTCTTAAATTCTTTAGAGTTATATTCCCCACCTCTATCAGTTCTTAAAATTTTGATTTTTATTCCAAGTTGGTTTTCAACTTCTGTCTTACAACTCATAAAGCAATCAAAAGCTTCCAAATTTTTAGATATAAGATAGACGTGTGCAAACTTAGAATAATCATCTATAATAGTAATAAAATGTTCTTTATTATTATGAATTTTGACACTTAGGGGACCACAAATATCCAAGTATATTAACCCTAAAAGTTCATTGGCTCTTTGTCAGCCAATAAAATGTTTTCTAGTTATTTTACCAGTTAAACAATGTTCACATGGTCGAAATTGAACATTAGATAGTGCAAAAAGTAAGTTCATTCTGATAATTTCTTTTATTTTTAAAATACTAGTATGTCCTAATCTAAAATACCACAATTCAGACTCAGAAATATAACAGGATAAGTAGTTCAATTTTAAAATTTTATTGTCAGAATTATTATAAACTACTGAAATAATGCATAAATCATTCTCGAGCACATATTTTCCTGTAGCATACACTTCATTATTTTTGCATATAGAAACCCGGTTATTGTAGAACCTAATTTCCAGTCCTTTCTTCATCAAGCTGGGAATAGAGATCAGATTGCGCTGAATTCCCGTTGCATAGAAAACATCTTTGAGGACAAAAACATTATCCCCAAGATCCAATCTATATGCACTAATACCTTCTACAACGAGATAGGTATTATTTCTCATATAGATTCTCTGTTCTCCTTTCTTCAGCTTGGTGAATTCTGTGACTCCACTCTTGTCCTTTCTAATATATCTAGTCGCATCGGAGTCGATCCACAAACCACTGATTTTCATCCTTACAGCATTGCATTCTGTCACACCGATGAATTCTCTTTTAGTAGTACACCCTTGTTCTAGATGCTTATAGCCTCCCTTATTATCCAGTTTTTCACGTTGCGGGAAAGTGAGCTTAAAATGCCCAAACTTTCTACAATTATAGCAGGCTCCACGGGGTACTTTCTTTCTCTTGAACTGCTGCGATTTCGGTCTTCGTGGTTGTTTACTAATTAAGACCAGGGTTTTTATAGCTTCCTGCATTATCCCTCTGACAGACATAATTCAACACTTGTTGCACCATATTTAGTTATGGTTCTTTCCTAATGGCTATTAAGTCATGTTCTATCGCTAGGTATATAGGAAGATCAGTGACAAATTTAATGGCAGAATTCATTCTTAATGTGGTTGCAGCCACATCAAGGGAAGAGGGTAGAATATTCAAAATGGTTACCACTTATATTTTTTCTGAGATTTTGGTCCCAACAGTGGATAAGTCCTCAGCCATGACAATCATCTTATTTATATGCTCTACGACATTGTCTCCCTCTTGCATATAACAAGAATTATACTTATGCAAGAGGAGTTAAATGATAACTTTAAATGTAGTACTGTATTTTTCTTTTATAGCATTCCACATGTCCATGGAAGTCTTATAAGTTTTAAAAATTTTAATCAAGTTATCTTCCATGAACATGAGCATTAGGCTTTTTACCTTTTTATCTTTCGACTTTCACCGTTCAAACCCTTTATTTTTCCTCAGGTGTAAATTTATCGGTAAGGGTTGGAGTAGTGGTTTCGATTATATCATCGATATTGTCATGAATAAGAACATATCCTATTTTTCTATGCCACATATCATAATTGTTGTCATTAAATTTATTAATTTTTAGTAGTTTTGATAGAACAAGTTTAGTAGCCATTCGGTAAAGAACTAAAACTAAAATCCAATTTTAAAATATGTATAAGGTTGGTATACAGACAATTATACTAATAACAAAAGGTTAAATAATTTTTTTAAACTACTCATTTATTATTATTTTTCCTCCCATGTCTCTGACAAGCACCACATCTAACTATTAAGCATTTGTTTATTTTTTTCCATACCTAGCAAAGCCAGTATAAATCTAGTTAGCCTTTGTTTTTCTTTTTCTTCCCAGGCCTCCAACAGAGAACGTGACTCTCTGTTGTCCTCTCTTTTTTTTATTCAAAATTTTAAAAGCCACCTCTTCAAAAGTTTTTTTTTAAAAAAGGAACATTCTGCTTCTTCGTTGAGTACTTTCATAATCAAACTTCTGATTCGCGCCAACCAGCGGCTGCCACCTTCAACCTAGCAATTCAGATCAGTTCGATGTCGATCATAGCACCTCTGACCTCAATGACCATCTGATCAAATTATCTCTGGTTCTATCCACTAAACTCTTTTCAAATACAAGCTACACCAACTAGGTTCAGAGAGTTACTTGTTTAATCAACACCACCAAGTGACAATCTCGCTCAAATTGGAACCTCTTTTATCAACTCGGAACAGTCAAGTTCTTTTTAATTTATTTGTTATATTTATTTTTCATTAAAAAAAATATTTAACCTTATTATTTGTTATTAGTATAACTGTCTATATACCAAACTTATACATATTTTAAAATTGAATTTTAGTTTTAGTTCTCTACCGAATGGCTAGTAAACTCATTCTATCAGAACTAGAAAAAATTGATAAATTTAATGGCAATAATTTAGAGAAGAACGAAGAAATTTAGAAGAGAAGAAGAAGATTTAAAGGGGGCTCTGGTGAGTTGTTTTCCTTTTTTTGTGTGTGTATTCAAAGAGTAAATTTCCACTCTGTATATAGAGACATTTCCTCAACTCCTCTCCATCCTCTTAGGAACTGCCCCATATATTCTATCCATATTTTTCTAACCCATCACCCCCACCATCTCGATCCCACGAAAATCTCAGTCTCAGTTCTTGAGACTAAGTTGGGTGATTTAGTCAAATATGGACTGAGTCAAGTTAACAATATTAGTACTAAGAGTTTGAGACAACTAATCTTATGTTAAGACCGTTTTCTCCTTTTACTGGGCCCTTGCCATCAGGTTCTAAAAGATGGTAAAAAATCCGTTCTTTACGAGCTATACATTGTTTTCGGGCCGTACTACGTATTCGGTGGCCGCCCGAGCTCGCTTGATACAAAAAACATATCAATAATTTAGTATAATACTCTACATCTAATAATTTCCATAGCCTTTTTTATACTAAGCACCATAAAATATAGTGGGTTTTAGCTTTATTTTTATTTTGTTTTTTATTTTTTTATTGTTTTGGTGGAGAACAACCATGAATGTTTTTTTTTGTAAAATCGGCATGATAATATGCACCGTTAACAAAATGTCACCAAGTCATGTTTCCATCAATATTCCATTGGATATTATGATATTCATTATGAAACCACCATAAAATATAGTGGTTTTTTGGAGAACAATAATTGAACTTATAGTTTTCATAAAAGTGGTGAGTTTGTCATGTTTACGCTTTTATGCAACAAAACATGGATGGAAATTATATATTACTTAACAATTCATATTATATTGTGGTTTTAAGGAAATTGATTGGTTACACTAAAAATTACTATATTTAATAGTTGTTCTCTGAAAAACAACCATATTTTATGGTGGTTTCATATGAAAACCTTATTTTTATCCAAGAGAACATTGGTGAAAATAATGACTTAGTGGCAGTTTGTTAACAGTTTCTATTATCATGTTGGTTTTATGAAAATTAAAAATTCTGCGATGATTCTTTGAAAAACTACCGTATTTTATGGTGGTCTTGTATAAAAAAAAACCTTTTCTATATTTAAGGAAGTTGTTACCTTTTGCTGTAATACTAGTTGAAAACATTTTTCACCTCATCAATAAATTAGTTTTTCAAAATATCCTTCTCCTTAATTAATGTATAATGTAAAACAAAGTAAAAGTTGAGCCCGCAACGAACATAGATTGAAACTGGCTAATCAATCATATGCCAATTTGTACCTGGATCAATAGGGTTTTTTTTACCATTTACCACCGTGAATGTAGCTATTCTAGTTGATTTGTTAAAACTACAAATTCGTTCGCATTCCCACAACAGTTGGACTTGAACATGGTTTTTATCGGTGAGAATGTAGTTAAATGGACTTTTTAGCCACTTTGTGAAACTCTTTCTCAGTACTTTTATAATATTAATAACAACTAGGAAAAGGGTCAATTAATGTCATTTCTTTTTGGGTAAAGGTCAGAAAAGAAGGGACGTATGTATAACTGCTCTTTTGCTAGTCGAAGTGCACTGCATGTACGATCAGAAGCCTATAAACAAATATGCTAATTTTGGCATGTGCTCATAGGTGTCTGTGGAATTATTTATCTCTAAGATTCTATTAATTAAACATGACCACACAAAATAAAGGAAATGCTAAAGTTCAAAAATAGATTCCTCCGCCTTTCTAGGAAGTTGTTCTGGCGTGGTTGGGATTTTTTTGTCTTTTTCTCACATGGTTTTGTGTTATTTTTCCTTATTTTTCTGTAGATCATGATTTTCTAAGGCACTGTTTGGCAACCAAAAAAGTGTCTTATCTAAGAGTTTATGTCTTATTGACTTGGTCAATAAGCTAGTAGAGCTGTTTGGTGACAAAAAATAGGAGGAGATTATTTTGGAGATTGTGTCTTTTGCAAGTAGCTTTTGGAAAGCTATCTCAAGTAGCATTTGTCTTTGGGGAAGGAGCTGCCAATTTTTTTCTTCCGTTTTTGCCCCTAATAATTCTAATTTTATATCAATAATATTGCATGTTCTTTTTAGTCATTTAACCAATTTAAGCTAGTTGTACAGCTACTTTTACCAAACAGCTCTAGTCAATCAGTTAGCTACACAGCTATAAGCTTTCAGCTACAATTTCACAGCTTTCAGCTATCTTAACAGCTTTCAGCTATAATCTCGCAGCTTTCAGCTAGTTATAGCTGAAAGCTGTTAAGCTAGCTGAAAGCTGTGAAATTGTAGCTGAAAGCTGATAGCTGTGTAGCTAGCTGATTGACTAGAGCTGTTTGGCAAAAGTAGCTGTACAACTAGCTTAAATTTGTTAAATGACTAAAAAAGACATGCAATATTATTAATATAAAATTAGAATTATTAGGGGTAAAAACGGAAGAAAAAATTGGCAGCTCCTTCCCCAAAGACAAACGCTACTTGAGATAGCTTTCCAAAAACTACTTGCAAAAGACACAATCTCCAAAATAATTTCCTCCTATTTTTGGTCACCAAACAGCTCTACTAACTTATTGACCAAGTCAATAAGACACAAGCTCTTAGATAAGATACTTTTTTTGGTTGCCAAACAGTGCCTAAGTAACCGAGTATATTTACTTTCTACGGAGCTGTAGCTTGGAATCCAACCCACTTTATCTTTTAGAACTTATTTTTTTCAGTTATTTCGTGATATAAGATGCACAGTTCTTATTTATTTGTTTGTTTCATCAGATATTGCTTTGAGTTTTCATCACAAATGTTAGAAGCAAGGAGCCTGAAACAAAAGAAAGTATACAATGGAAACAGTTTATGATAGTTCGTGATATTGATATGTGAGGGAATTTGGAATTCAGTTTTCATTTCATACGCGTTTCGAGGCAGCACTGATCTAATTTTGTTAAGACTTTAAACTGCTTTCTTGAAACAAAAAAAGGGGTAATTAAACAAAGCCCATTTAAGTAGCCTGCAAAAGAGAAGGGTCAATAGCACATAGTCGTCCTATATATAAATTTAGCCGGAACATCCTTAAATTGATTTGCACCGTAACAAA
>BQKN01064677.1:36934-99090 GCA_022839385.1 Asparagus kiusianus
CAGATCTTAAACAAGAGCAATGAAAACAGCAACTTTTACCGGAAACATAATATAAATTGTGTCTTTCAAGTTTTTCAATAAATGGTTTTTGGTATGAATGTGAGACCTTTGTAAACACTCATATGGTGATATATATTTATATATATTATCTTTGATTATCTTGAGTGTAATTTAGTATGTATTTTGCTCACCTTGTGCCTTGTATGTGTAAGATTGCCTTCATTTTGAGTACTTTATTTGCTTTATCATTTCCATCAATATATGCTATGTGGTATTTTGACAGGAGGAGCTTATTCCCTATATTTATTTTATACTCACCTATGCTCATTTGTAGGGAAGCTTTCGCTCTGTTATTCTTATTGGTTTCCCCATTTTGATGTTGATAAAGGGGGAGAAACAAGTATATTGTGAGTATTCTATTTTCTTGCTTGAGAATATTAAATTGTATATTCATTTTCTATCATGCATGTTTTATATACTCTTTGTGTAGATTGTTTATCATCATTAAAAACTGTACACCCTTCTTCATAAGGTGTGTAAGTGACATCGCAATCTTCGAGAAGTCCTGAATGAAATTCCTATAATAGCCGACCAAACCTAAGAAGCTATGAATCTCTGTAACGGTCCTCGACGGCTCTCAATCAAGTACTGCCTCAACTTTCGTTGGATCTACTACAATATCATCCTTGCTGATGATATAGTCTAAAAATCTAACCTCAGATAGTCAAAACTCGCACTTGCTGAACTTAGCATACAACTGATATTCCCACAAAGTCTGTAATACTAATCGAAGATATTGCTCGTGCTCTGCCTCCGATCTCGAATAGATAAGGATGTCGTTGATGAATACGATCACGGACTGGTGCAAATATGGATAAAAAACATGGTTCATCAAATCCATGAATACCACGGCTGCATTGGTCAGCCAAAATAGCATAACAAGAAACTCGAAAGACCCATATCGAGTCAGAAAGGTGGTTTTGGGAATATCTATCTCCCAAACTCGCAAATGATAATATCCAGAACGAATATCAATCTTTGAGAAGTACTGTGCTCTCTGCAGCTGGTCGAATAAGTCATAAATCATTAGTAGTGGATACCTATTCCGAATAGTGACCTTATTCAACTCACGATGATCTATACATAAACACATACTACCGTCCTTCTTCTTCATGAAGAGAACCGGCGTTCCCCATAGGGAATAACTCCAGTGAATGAAACCTTGAGACAAAAGCTCATCCACCTGATTCTGTAGCTCCCTCATCTCAGCAGGTGCCATATGATAAGGTGCTCGGGATATCGGTGTTGTACCCAGCTGTAACTCGATGCAGTACTCAACCTCTCTCACAGGAGGTAACCCATGTATGTCCTGAAAAACATCTTGATACTCTGAGACGACTCTAGTCTCGCATAAATTGGCACTCTGATCCCTCAGCATCACCTCCTCGATGTACGTCAGGAATGACTCTGCAAATTAGTTGCCCTGTGAGGTTGCTACAATCAACTCAGACCTATCGAACACTCACAAGCTGACTATTTTAGTAAAATAGTTGATACTGAGATGGTAGGATGATAGCCAATCCATACCAAGAATGACATCAAAATTCGACATCCACAAAATGATCAAATTAATAATAAACTTAGACCCATCTAGTCTAATGACACATCGCCTACAGATACACTCTAATAGGGACACCTCGCCTAAAGGAGTAGAGATTGATAATAGTACATTTAAGGGATGTGCTACAAGCTGAAGGCTATCCATGAAGGTATGAGAAATAAAGGAATACAAAGCTCCTAAATCGAACAAGATTCGAGCTGGGAAGGAGTTCACTAAGAAAGTACCTTCCACTATGGCTCCACTCGTATCATGGTCGCGTGGTACGACTGCATAAACCTTGCAGGTGGCTAAAGACTGTGGTTCTGAAGGCGGTGGAATATATAGGACTATCTGTCCCTAAGGAATCTCCTAGATAGCGTGTATCTAGCCTGCTGGCCCCTCAATCCTCAGAACTGTCAACGGTGCCTCGATCCTCTGCTGTTGGCCATAACTACGGCCATGCGACTACTGACCCAGACCACGGTTCTGCTGTTTGTGTCCATATCCCTGCTGTTAGCCCTAGCCTCTACCCTGTTGGCTTCCTGCTGGTGCGTTACGATAATCGTTCACCCTATGACCGATCTTGTTGTAATTGTAACATGTACCTTGAATCCTGCGCTGCTGTGACATTCTAGAATAATGTTGTCACCCCTTCTTAGAAGGTCCTTGCTGCTGGTGATGAAAATCCTTACCCTACTGCTGGAGTCCTCTAGGTCTTGCAAAAGGTCTCTTGCCCTTACCCTTGTTATCTTGCTATCATGCCTTAGTACTACCTTCCTTGGTCTTCTAAAATATCGTAGTCTCTATTTCCTATGAAATAGCGATGTCAGGTATCTCTCAAACTGAGTGGAATCATCTAGAAACAAAGTAACAACGAAGGCTTGGATGAAGCCCCATAAGAAAAATCTGAGTCTGGTGCTCTCCGTTCTGCTATATGCCCGTGAAGCGAAGTAAACTCAAAAATTTGCTCTCATAGTCATCTATGGTCATGTCTCCCTGCTCTAGTCTGGATAGCTCTAGCTCTTTCCCAGCCCTTACCACGGAAGAGATGTACTGCTCATCAAAAAAGTAAACAAAATCTTCTCAAGTGAGTACCATCTGTTGTTCTGGGGTGAATTGAAACCTATACCATCCTCTGACATCACCCTTAAGGCTGAAAGGTGCTAAACTCTGCTTCTGGACTGAATCAACGTCAAGTAGATCAAGAATATTCCCCACATCTTCCTTGCACTTGTGGGCTACTAGTGAGTTTGATGATCCCTAGAATTCTGGTGCCCTCATCTTCTAATGTCGGTCAACTAGATGGAGCTAAGTCTCCTGCTCTGTAGTTCTGTCGGCAACTGGTGGTGGTGTAACTCCTGGTGTACTCTTTGGGGACTCCTTTGTGATAGGTATAGCTGGAGTCACTGGTGGTGACACTACAGGTGGTGGTGCTACTGGGGGATATGTGGTTTGCTACTCGCTCCTCGAGCACTGTTAGCCTATCTGCTATAGGGGCTATGCGGTCAATCATATACTACGGAGCCTACTGCTGTTTAGGTGGAGCTTGCTGCTGCTCGGGTGGAGCCTACTGCTGCTCAAGCTCTGACTCATCCTGCCTAACTCTCTATGTACGGGATCCTCTCTGTCCACGTCCCCATCCGGCCATCTATACATTTTAGGAAGAGAGTTTATAAGACACAATAATGAGACCTCAGGCAAAAGGCATAAATATAACTCATAACAATAAGAAATACATATCACATATCTGTCATGCAAATACTTTATAATCAAAGTAAAATAGTTGTCATAAAATTTTTTTGAATTTTTGAGATGTACGTAATAGGTCCTCACTCATTCTAGGAATTCCTAGCGGACTCTATACATGAATCCTAAGAAACTTTATTCTAGCTCCACGACTCAACACAGGATGATCCTAAGAATACCGGAACTAGAGCTCTAATACCAAATACGATGCCCTTATTTTCACACATGGTTATAGTCCAAGATAAACCTAGAGATGTCAAAACTATCATGCACTCATGCTGTGCAATAACACGTTTCATCATCACAGTAATATATCTCTAGTAGAATCAACAAAAAGTGTAGGTACAAAATAGGCAAAATAAGAGAAATAAATGCATTATATATGGTGTAGAAAGAGATATCTAATAAATATAATCATGTCTCAACTGAATAAACTGAATACAACTGAAGTCTGAAATAAATGTGAAGTATCTCAATATGAGTCAACTGAAAATAAACTAAGGCACACATCCTTTACAAGACGAAATACAAAAATCTAAATATCCGAAAGAAAATATCAACTATGGTGGAGTCTCATCTACTAAAAACATGTGACTGCGACTATGCTGGAAATCCGTCATCTTGCAGCTCTCCGGAACTCTGAGCTGCTGCCTAAAATGAATTGGAAAATAAAAAAGAAACAACAAGAGCATCAGAGCATTGCAGTAAGATCATCTCCATCCGTCCTCAGGGGAAGGGTTATTAGATGTGATGGAGGCTCTATCTATTAAGCATAGTCTACCTAGATCATTTACCCTGTATCTAAATAAAATTAATATTTAGAAACCTACAACACGAGGCGTAGTACGTCGAGTGAAATAATCCAAACAAGAAAACCCTCATATATATACCATATGTCTCAAATTATAGATAACTAAATATCAATACCGAACTAAAAATAAACAATCTAAATAGAATTAATAATTAGAAACTCACAACACGAAACTGGTACATTGAGCAAAATAGTCCAAACAAGAAAACCATCATATATATACCATATGTCTTCAATTGTGAATCGCTAATTATCAATTCTAAAATAGGAATAAAGGAAAGCAATACAAGGAAGTAAAGTCATCACAAAATATCAGATCAAAAATATCTCCCACTATCCCTTGGAAGATAATATAAACAACAATATATAATCTCACGTACCCACAAGAGTAAAGTATCTCAGTCATATATAACTTAGCGATGAGTCATATTCATAATGACATTCACCAAGACTCAGACTATCAGATAATTATCACAATGCAAATCCTTGCAAAGTTTATAATTCATCATATTATCATGTGGAACAGACTACCAAATCGACATCCTAATAGTGTACATGGCTCATTAGTCTCATCGCATCAACGTGCGGGACGGACTACCAAATCAGAGCATTCTAGGTATACGGCTCACAAGCCTCATCGTATCTACGTGCAGGACGGACTTCTAGATCAAACATCCTAAAACCCGACTCAATAGCCTATACTAATGGTATATCAATGTACTATCCTAAGTAGTACTGCGCGGTGCTCATCAATGATATCCATACATGTATATAATATTTAAATAACCCATATCCCAAGTGTGGTTGAAAATAATACCTATAATAATCCTCTCCAATATATCTATGTGTGTGCTACAACACTATTCATGTATGCTAATGATAGTGCGTGTGTCATCATGCAGCTCAAATCCCACACTCACGGTCAAATGATGCAAAAAAACCACTTAAAAATAGAGAGAACACAGGTCAGTCAACTTCCCTTAGGGCGTTGGTCGACCGAAAGCAACCGTGCACACAATGCGTACACTAAGGGCCTCACCGGTCGACTGGCTAGTCTTGGTCGGTCGACCGACCAGAGAGGAAAACAAAATTCAGGTTTCTAATGTTTTGTATTTTGTAACTTTATTTAAAAACTTATTTTTATCAACACGAGGCATATAACAAGATTAAATCTTTTATAATTACTTAACATGAATTAATTCATCATGATATAAACACTTGAATTAAACTAATTAGGGTTTAACATCCTAATTAATCAAATTTTCTCAAATAACCTAATAAATATGGTTAAGTAAATATGATAAATTCTAAACATTGAATAGAGATAAATTTGTTTAAACATGCTCACATCACTTAGATATCATCAACCTAGGGTTTAGATCTCTTTCATTAGCAAGAAAACTCAAATAATTATTAAACTAGGGTTTAAATATGATTTAACATGATTAACAAGTTAAAAAAATTAAATATAACTCTAATGATCATGATCATCAAACTAATATAAACAATAACTAAAACTATATATTTTATATTGGTTTAAAGATTAACATCATAAACTAGGATTTTAAAAAATTGGGTTAAACTTAAACATAAGATTCATCAATTAAACATATTAAATCTTGAATTAACTACAGGGAGAGATTTGGAGGAAGATGATCTTGCCTCAAATGTCGTGTTGAACTCCTGAACAAATGCGTGCAAGATCCCTCTTCACCAAAGTCGTAAAATCCCGCCTTCCTCTCGACAAACGCCTCAAGAACTCTTCCAAATCTCACAAATTATGGTTAAGGTTTGAGAGAGAGAAAGAGGAGCTTCTAGGGTTTGGAATACTGATGAGAATATGTATTTTTCATGTGTAAACATGTGTATATATAACTGCAAACCCGAATCAAACCAGCCCAAACCCGAAACAGGAAACCTAGTCTGACTGGGAAAATAGTCTTCGTTATTTTGGTTGTAACTTTTAAGTACGATCTCAGAATAAGGTGATTTAAATTACATTGGAAAGCTATTGAAGATACCTACAACTTTTATTTTTTGAGTTTTCCAGATTCGAACGGTATCGGTGTGTAATATATATACTCTTAACTGGTCATTTTTCTAGATTTCTCCTTTGTGCATGTTTAACCTTTGTATATTCTCATATATACTCTTAATTGATCTCAAATTAATTATTAGCATAATAATTCATCCTCAAATGATATTCATCATAATTAGAGCTCATTTATCAATATAACTCACACTATTTTCTAAAATTCATGGGGTTTTACATTGTGCAAAAGAGTTTAACAAAGATAAGTCTTTCAAATCTCGGTTTTGAGGAGTTCAACCTCAACCATCTACATTTACATCTCTTTGTTTAGAGAAGTTTTTCTAAACTCATTCTCTAGCCTATTTATATCTTGATTATCATATTTGAGCTATATTTGTTTGAGTTTAATTTCATTTTATTCCTTGATTTCACACATAACCTTTTGAGCTTTAGTATTTTACATATCGTATTTTTGGATTGTGGAGTTGTATCATTGAGAGACCTTAATTTTTGTTCTTACTTGTTTAGAGAAAAAAACCTCTTATTTGTGCTTATCACTGAGAGAACACATTATAATATACAATGACACTTAGAGGAATGGTTATGAGAGACGGGGTCAATTCCAAGAGGAGTGGCTTGGTTGTAAAAACCTAGATAGAGGTAAGTATAGCAATACACAAATTGAGACGTGAAAGAAAAATGAGTAAGAATACACTGCATAAAATATAAGACACGCCAACTACAAAAATATTACGACTAAATACGTAACCAAAATACAATATGTAAAAACACAAGAATCAAAGCTAAACAACTACACACATTGTATTAACTTTTAATAAACCTATACACAAACTATAAATCTAAAACAACACACACTCACACTGAAAAATAACAACACCTATTCAAAGAAAAACATAAAAATAAGAACACCTATTCAAAGAAAAACATAAAAATAAAACAATATTGATATAATATGATCTACGAAAAATACAAAAATAAGAAAAAGAAAACAAAAAGGTAACACAATGTAAAATAATACAAGTTAAAATAATAAAAATTATAAATCTGACAAGGAAAAACATAATTGAAGGACTCAATGCATTCAAATAAGTAATGAATAAATTGATAGTATAAAACCCAAAATAAATTAAAACATACAAAAATCGTAGAATACACTAAAACATAAATGCTTACTAACAATACTGACACTCACAAACATAATACTAGATAAAGAAGTATAATATATAAAAACAAAAACTATGAAAGGTAAAATAGGTATTATCATGCCCTGCTTCCCAAAATACCTAGGAATCGAAACGTGAATAAGCCCGTGATGTATTAGATTAAAGAGAATAAATAAAAATAAATATTTCTCCTCAACCTAATACGTTAAGTATCTAGAAATAAATACAATGCGAAGTCACAGGTCCCCGATCACACATAGCAAGAATATAATGAACAACACAGAAAAAATAATACATATCACAAATGAATATCATCCAAGATATAATATTCGGGTCAAACATGCCCTTACACAAATTAAACAAATGAATACTAAAGAAAATGTAAACTACATCGTTCAACGGTAATAGAAAGGAAAATACTACAAGAACAACTAAGATCATCAACTAAGAAAAGATAACTACTTCGGCCTATTCTTCAACTCTATCTGTAAGGCACTCCTGCTGAGAAATCTCTGGCTCTTGGCAATCTCCCTGTTGGACCTGTTCTTCCTCTAAGTCTGACATACACCAGAGAAAACATGTGTACGTCAGCGTGCATGGCACACAGCAAGACCCCACAAAAGAAAAGAACGAACGAAAACCCAATGCGAAAAATGATACAACAATAGAAATGATAAAGAACATGCAACTGGAAATCCAACAAAATCAATCAAGTAACAAGTCAATCATGCAGCTAACGATCAGAAATCATCCAAGTAATAAGGTCATACAACTAGATGGAATTAATACTTAAAATCTATAACAAGAGACATAGTACATCAAGCAAAATAATCCAAACAAGAAAACCCTCATGTATATACCATATGTCTCAAATTGTAGATAATTAAATATTAATCCCGATCTATGTATGAAAAGAAATACAACTGGCCTACATCTCACAAGAATCATACTTAGCCAAGAATCTAAGTCATGTAACTAGTCATTCTAAAATAGATCACTGGTTCACATCTCACACAGATTCAATGCTCATATCATCGGATAACTGACTGTTCACATATCCCCTACATGCATCCAATCAAATAAATTCATTGTAAAACCCCAAAAATTTGAATATTTTATGATAAATAATGATAAATATGTTATATGGTGAAAAATAATATATTTTGATATTTCAATATGATAAGAATTGATTTGAGAATAATTCAATATATATTTGTGAATATATGAGTGTATATGTGCAAGACATGCACAAAGGCCAAAAGAGAAATCTGTGATTTATGACTAGTTATGAGTTTCTATATTTTATACATTGATGCAGTTAGAATCTGAGAAAGTATAAAAGTTTAAAGTTATAGGTCTCTTCAATAGCTTTCCAACAAATCTTAAATTACCTCATTCGGAGGTCGGACGGGAAAGTTATGGCCAATATATTGAACCCTAGCCTATGCGCAGGTTTCTTTATGGTCGACTGCTGGGCGTGCAGACGCCAGGATTGTTTCTAATTTCGCTTGGTTTTGTTTATATCAAACCCGGGAGTATATCTAAGTATATATATCCATTTTGAAGCTCTCAGAACCCTCTTTTAAACCCTAATAGCCTCAGCAACTTTCTCTCTCTCTCTCTCTCTCTCTCTCTTAAACCCTAAACCCCCTTTCTTTGATGATTCTTGGAGGATTTTAGAGGAGCTGACGCGAGATCCATTGGTGCTCAGCGAAGGAGGATCGTTCTCACTCATTTTTGGAAGTTCATCAACACCCCTCAGATGAGCTTCATCTCACTCAATCCTATACCTATGTTTTAAACATTTTTAATAAAGTTTTTCCTGTGTTTTATGAGCCTAAAATGAAATTTTATGTATAAAGATAGATCTTTATATTGTATGTTGCAAAAAGAACAAGTTTTCAGTTAATAATGATCACCCACGAATTTCTTAATGCAGATCTAGATCTGAAAATTTTCCAAACAAGAGTTTTCAAAGAAAGATAATTGTTTTCAAACGTGTCGACATGCATACATGTGTTTAAAAAGGTTTCATTTTGTCTATAATGATTAAATTGTATTTTTTACACATTTTAGAAATGCTAAATCATGTATATAGGATTTGTAGTATATAGAATCGTCGCATAATGGCTTTTGAATCAACCTTGAGGAACAGAAACCTATAGAAAAGATTTATGTCTCTTCGCGGTCGACCACTGGGGAATTTTTTACATGTTCATGTTGTTGCATAAGTTTGTGTGGCTGGCGAGACACCTAGGTTATATGGGATTATAATACACTGGGATTTGTGTATATGAGTTGACTACGGACACGAGTTTTAGATTCACTCACCGAGGCACGAGAGTGAATAGTAAATATGCTGATATTTTTTTATATTACTTTCATGTTGAAGTCCTCGTCTTGGACTATAATCCATTGAAGTCCTCGTGTTGAACTATAATCCATTGAAGTCGTCATGTTGGACTATAATTTATTACAGTCCTTGTGTTGGACTTTAAGCCTTTGCAGTTCATGTATTGGACATTTACCTATTTCAGTCCACGAGTTGGGCACGTATTTGATATGTGATAGGTCATTGATATTATGGTTGGAGATTGAGCTATATTTCTTTATTGCTTCACGTTATTGTTTTTTTGGGATTTGGTATTTATCTATTTATAATTTGAGCTAACGGGAGACGTATCTATGCTCTTGTTGTAAATTTCTAAATATCAAACCACCATTTTATTTCAGAGTAGATGATTGACTATCTATATGTATTAACAACTTTTTTTTTTCTTCTAGCCCTTCCCCCTGGGGTTGGTTGATATGTTACTCGCTAGCTCTTGATGCTCATTATTTCCCCCCTTTCAGGTAATGAGCTAGGTGCATGGAGAGCTGTAGGTTGATGGAATTGCTCTAGCAATTTTTTATCTATATTGTTAGTAGTTTATGTCAGAACTCCACAGTAGATGTGTTTATGAACATTTGAGTTATCATTCTAGTTTTGTAAAGGTGATGTGCCTAAATGTTATATCATTTTATTTCCTATGTCAAGACATTTGTATTCAGTCAGATGTTATTTCTCTCAGAGATTTGTCTATTTATTTCAGTGGTGATGATTTCTTTAGAATATCTGCCGTTTAGTATTTCTTTTATATATTTTCTCTAGCCTGTTTTGTACCTACACCTGTTGTTGATTCTACTAGATAGATAGTAATTGTGATGGTGAAACATGCTATTGCACGGTATAGTACATGGAAGGTTTGACATTCTTGGTTTCACATTGGACTGAAACCTTGTTGAAACCAGGGGCGTCACAGTTAGTATCAGAGCTCTAGTTCTAGGATCATCATGTGTTGAATCGTGGAGTTAGAGTAGATTTTCTTAAGATTCATGTATAGAGTCCACTAGAAATTTCTACAATGAGTGAGGATGTTATATACGCGTATTCAAAAATTACAAATATTTTTTTTGTGAGACTAGTATTCATTGATATTAAAAGTATTTGCGTGAATGATATATGATACGAATTTCTTATCTTTACGAATTCCATATATGCTTCGTTCGAGGACTTATAAACTTTCTTCTATATGCTTAGATGGCCAGACGTGGTAGACCTCGTACCCGGAGGGCTGGTCAGGCAGAGCCACTATAGGCTCCACCAGAGCTGTAGCAGGATCCACCCGACCTGCAGCAAGCTCCCCGGTATTTGATAGACCTGATGGCTCCCATAGCCGCTAGGATGGCAGCACTTGAGGAGCTTGAAACGAATCACATCACACCACCACCACTAGTAGTTCCACCACCAGTGATACCAGCTATTCCTGTTACGAAAAACTTCTCGGAAGACACACTCGTACCTACCCCACAGGCAATTGCTGATAGAACCACAGAGAAGGAGGCTTGGCTCTACTTAGTGGAGAGATACCAGAAGATGAGGGCACCGGAGTTTCAGGAATTATCAGATTCTCTTGCAGCACCTAAGTGGAAGGAAGATTTGGGTAACACCCTTGAGATACTTAATGTGACTTCGGTTCAGAAGCAGAGGCTAGCATCCTACAGTCTCAAAGGGGATGCAGGGAGATGGTACCGACTATAGTTTACCCCAGAACAGAGGATGACCCTCACCTTGGAGGACTTTGTCTTTTTTTTGATGAGCAGTATATCTCTTCCGCGGCACGGGTCGGGAAAGAGCTTGAGTTGTCTAGATTGACGCAGGGAGACATGTCAGTAGATGATTTCGAGAGCAGATTTATGAGCCTACTTCACTTTGTGGGCTTGTGGCGGATTGGAGAACGTCAGGCATAGATGTTTCTAGCAGGGCTTCAACCTAGCCTTCGTCGATACCTCGTTTCTAGGAGGTTCTACTCAGTTCGAGAGGTAGTTGATGCTGTCACTTCATAGGAGAACGAGTCAGCTATGTTTCAGAAAGACAAGGAAGGGAATACTAAGGATAAGGGCAAGAACGAGAGGCCTTTATCAGGACCCCAGTAGTTGCAGCAAGGCCCTCATAGGAGAGAACCCCAGCATGATTAGAGAGCGCCTCAACAGCGCAAGTTTCAGGGCACATGTTTTAAGTGTCACAATATTGGCCACAGAGTATCAGACTGTCGTAGTGCACCAGCAGGAGCCTATAAAGGGAAATGACAGAATCAGTAGTAGAACCGATTTCAAGGCCGAGGTCAGGGCCAGCAGATGAGACTCGAGGTACCACCAATAGTTCTAATGATTGAGGGACAAGTTCACACAGTTCAGGAGGTCCCTTAGGGACATGTAGTCCCATATGCTCCACTTCCAGCAGCAAAGTAGCCTCCAGCCATCGGCAGAGTCTATGCGGTAGTCCCTCGTGATCATGGTGCGAGCAGGGCCGTAGTGGAGGGTACATTCCTCGTGAACTCCTTTCCAGTCTGTATTCTTTTCGATTCAGGGGCTTCACATTTTTCATATCTTATTCATTTATGATTAGACTTCAGCTCATAGCTCAGCCTCTAGACATTCCTTTGTCAGTTTCTACCTCTCTAGGTGAGATGTCGCTCTTGGAGAGCATTTGTAGGAGGTGTATTATCAGTTTAGATGAGTCTGAGTTCATTGTCAATCTGATAGTGTTGCGCATGTTTGAGTTTGATATTATTCTTGGTATGGATTGGCTATCTTCCTACAACGTCAGTATCGATTGTTTTATGAAAATAGTCAATTTGCGAGCGTCTGATGGGTCCGAGTTAGTTGTGGTAACCTCTCAGGGGAACCAGTCCACGGAGTCATTACTGGCGTACATCGAGGAGGTGATGCTTCAGGATCAGAGTGTTGATATATGCGAGACTAGATTGGCTATCTTCCTATAACGTCAGTATCGATTGTTTTGTGAAAATAGTCAATTTGCGAGCGTCCGATGGGTCCGAGTTAGTTGTGGTAACCTCTCAGGGGAACCAGTCAACGGAGTCATTACTGGCGTACATCGAGGAGGTGATGCTTCAGGATCAGAGTGTTGATATATGCGAGACTAGAGTTGTCTCAAATTATCAGGATGTCTTTCAGGACATGCCTGGGTTACCTCCTGTAAGAGAGGTTGAGTTTTGTATTGAATTGTAGCCGGGCACAACCCCGATATCCCGAGCATGCTATCGCATGGCACCTGCTGAGATAAGAGAGCTACAGACCCAGTTAGATGAGTTGTTAGTTCAGGGTTTTATTCATCAGAGTCATTCTCTATGGGGAGCGCCGGTCCTCTTTGTGAAGAAGAAGGATGGTAGTATGCGACTATGTATCGACTACCGTGAGTTCAATAAAGTCACTATCCGGAATAGATATCCTTTTCCTTGGATTGATGACTTGTTCGATCAGCTACAGGGAGAGTAGTATTTCTTAAAGATTGATCTTCATTCTGGTTATCATCAGCTGTGGGTTCGGGAGATGGATATTCCCAAGACCGCCTTTCTGACTCGATATGGGTCCTTCGAGTTTTTGGTCATGCCCTTTGGGTTGACCAATGCACCCACAGTATTCATGGATTTGATAAACCGGGTCTTTCGTCCATACTTGGACCAATTTATGATTGTATTTATTGTTGATATTCTCATCTATTCGAGATCGGAATCAGAGCACGAGCAACATCTACGTTTGGCTTTGCAGACTTTGAGGGAGCATCAGCTATATGCTAAGTTCAGCAAGTATGAGTTTTGGATTTCTGAGGTCAGGTTTCTTGGCCTTATTATCAGTAGAGAGGGCATAGCAGTGGACCCAGCTAAGGTTTCAACAGTGCTTGATTGGGAACCGCTGAAGACGGTTACCGAGATTCGTAGTTTTTGGGGGTTAGCTGGCTATTACAGGAAGTTCATTCAGGACTTCTCGAAGATTATGATACCACTTACACACCTTACGAAAAAGGGTGTATAGTTTACTTGGATCACGGAGTGCTAGAAGGCTTTTGATACCTTAAAGGCTATGTTGACTACGGCGCCAGTCCTTACTATTCCGAGTAGTGACAGGACATTTGTCGTATCCACGGATGCATCATTAGCAGGTTTGGGAGGTGTTCTGATACAGACGCAGAGGGTAGTAGCATACATCTCATGATAGCTAAGGGTATATGAGCAGAACTACCCCACTCATGATTTGGAGTTAGCAACGGTAGTATTCGCACTGAAGGCGTGGAGACACTATTTGTATGGAGTTTAGTTTGAGCTATTCACAGATCACCAGAGTCTGAAGTACCTATTCTCCCAGAAGGAACTCAATCAGAGACAGCGGCAATGGATTGACTTCATCAAGGACTACGAGTTCACAATTCAGTATCACCCGGGGAAGGCGAACATCAAAGCAGATGCTTTGAGTAGGAAGCGTCGACATCGGGTTGCGGCCTTGAGGTGCTCGTTGTATCGAGATCTTCTCACTCTTAGCTAATTTGATTTTAGGCTAGAGATTGATGGGACTAACACATACTTGGGAGCTATATCAGTACAGCCATCTTGGAGGGATAGAGTAATCAGAGCTCAGTTAGAGGACTCTTGGATTCAAATCCAGAAGGAGGATATTTCTAAAGAGCCCAAGGACGATTGGACCATTGGAGCAGATGGAGGCCTTCGAATGAAGGGTCGATTGGTTATGCCAGTTAGTGTAGAGCTGAAGAAGGAGTTGTTTGATGAAACACATCGTACCCGATATTCAGTGCATCCAGGAACCACTAAGATGTACAAGAACTTGAGGAGACATTTTTGGTGGAGTGGTATGCATAGGGAGATTGTAGAATATGTGGCTAAGTGCTTCACTAACCAGCAAGTGGCAGAACATGAGAGACCAGCAGGGACACTTCAATCTTTACCCATCCCAGAATGAAAGTGGGAGGACATTTCTATAGACTTCATTGTAGGGTTACCGAAGTCAAAGAAGGGGAACGATTCAGTTTGGATGATAGTGGATCGGTTGACGAAGTTGGCACATTTTATTCCAGTGAGGACTACTTATACCGCCGAGACATATGCGAGGATATTTATCCGAGAGATAGTTCGACTTCACGTAGTTCCACATACGAATTTATCAGATCGAAGGTCAGTTTTCACCTCGTACTTTTGGAGGAGTTTTCAGGATTCATTCGGCAGCAGGTTATTGCACAGTAGTGTATTCCACCCTCAGAAAGACGGTCAGACAGAGAGAGTGAACCAGGTGTTGGAGGACATGCTACGGGCTTGTGTCATTAATTTTCAAGGTAGCTGGGAGGATCATATTCCATTGATAGAGTTCACTTATAACAATAGTTATCAAGCGACGATTGGTATGGCCCCGTATGAGGCATTGTACTAGAGATCCTGTAGATCCCCTATATGTTAGGTGGAGTCGGAGGATAGCTTATTGCTTGGATCAGAGCTAGTGAGGCAGACTACCAAGAAGGTAGCATTAATCAGTGAGCATATTCTAACCACTCAGAGTCGGTAGAAGAGCTACGCGGATTATAGACGACGACCTTTAGAGTTTCAGGTGGGAGATTGTGTCATGCTGAAGGTATCATCGATGAAGGTGTCCAGCGATTTGGCAGACGGAGAAAGCTTACCCCGAGATATATTGGTCCATTTCAGATTGTTGAGCGTGGGGCTGTTTCATATAGACTAGATCTTCCAGCATCGATGTCTAGTGTGCACGATGTATTTTATATTTTGATGCTTAAGAAGCACTTGCATGATGAGGAGAGACAACGAGTATTGGATACTCTGGAGATTGAGCTTCAAGACGATTTGTCTACTATTAAGATCCCAGTTTGTATACTTAATAGAGAAGACAAAAGACTTAGAAACAAGGTGATTCCTTTGGTAAAGGTCTAATAGAACCTGAAAGGATATGAGGATATTTCTTAGGAACACGAAGAGCATATGCGTCGCGACTACCCACACCTGTTTGAACAGGTAAATTGTTTGGATTATGTTTTTCTTATGGTTTATGATGATTTTGGGATAGTCATATTTATCTTTAACTAGAATGGGGTATTATCACTTAATCCTTAATCATTTGGAATACATGGTATATATATGAGAGGTTGCTTGTTTGAATATTTTCGCCCGACGTACTAGTTCCGTTTAGTTAGGGTTAAGTGCGAGTATCCGCATTTTAAATTGTTAAGCATAGATATTGCTAGTGATTTATATCTAGGGATTAATGGTATGAGATGTGTACAGGAAGGTTTCTTTGTCTAGATTATCCCCTCTTAGTGCTTTTCTCATATTATTAATTCCTAAGATACATTGCGGAATTTCGGGGATAAAATTCTTTTAGGGGGAAGAATGTAAAACCCCAAAATTTTGAATATTTATGATAAATAATGATAAATATGTTATATGGTGAAATATAATATATTTTGATGTTTGAATATAATAAGAATTGATTTGAGATCAATTCAATATATATTTGTGAATATATGAGTGCATATGTGCAAGACATGCACAAAGGGCAAAAGAGAAATGTGAGATTTATAACCAGTTATGAGTTTCTATATTTTACGCACTGATGCAGTTAGAATCTGAGAAAGTGTAAAAGATCAAACTTGTAGGACTCTTTAATATATTTCCAAAAATCTTAAATCACCTCATTCGAATGTCGGACGAGAAAGTAATGGCTAATATACCGAACCCTAGCCCGTGTGCAGGTTTCTATATAGTCAACTGCTAGGCGTGCAGATGCCAGGATTGTTTCTGTTTTGGGTTGGTTTTGTTTATATCGAACCCAGCCTAAGTATATATATCCATTTTGAAGCTCTCAGAACCCTCTTTTAAACCTTAATAGCCTCAGCCCCTGATACGAGTTGCCGTGCGAGCACATTTGATCGCGAAATTATCAAAGGTGTGTTGAGGAGAAAATAATAAAAATACAAGAATAACTCAGATTTTGGGCGAAGGAAAATACCTTCTCTAGATTATGAGTATGCAATTTACAATCTCTCACAATCTCACTCTAGAATTAAAGAACAAGCTCTCCAAATCTCAATTACAAGTTAATCTCTCTTGATTTAACACTCTGATTGTTTAGAAACCCTAAAACAATCCTTTATATAGGTGTACAAACGTGGATGGCAATTTGGTAAATAATCAGACCCAAAACCAACAGGAATTCATGTGAACAGAATCCCAAACGAACCAGGAAACCCTCGACGAGTCGACTCATGACTGAGATGAGTCGACTCGACAGAAACTGGACAAAACTCAAACCAGCGATGAGTCGACTCATGACAGTCATGAGTCGACTCAACCTGATGAGTCGACTCATGACTGTTATGAGTCGACTCACAGGCTGAAAACTGGATACTTCGATTCTTTTGCTCGTTGTTCCGTTCCACGTTTTCTCCTGCGTTCCCTTGTACTGCTTGACACCTCTATTCTCATGCTATCATGAGAATCATCTATCCTCAAGCTCCCATGAGGATCACTAAGTTCCGAAGAGAAGATACACTCGTATCATGGGTCCCCTTTTTAAGAACTTGAAGTCCCATTCAAGTTAGAACTTTTGCTGAGGAAACTCTCGAGCTCCTCCATCTTTTCTGCACCCCCTGGCTTTGCTAGGAACCCGGTCTCGACGTCCGATCGGAAACAACTCATTCGTCCCGCGTCTCGTCGTAGTCACCGTTCGCTCTAACTTGTAATCCTTTGTCGATGGCTTTTCTAGAAGTCTAATGCACAATGAGACAAACTTCTTGCTGGCATTCACTAGTCTCTTCGCTCGCGTCACCGTCCCCAAGCTTGTCTCCTTAGGAAGAGATGCCGAACGAAATATGAACTTTTCACCACCTTTGGTGAAGGTATACTTCTGAGCCCGCCTCTCGTAGATCGCATATCTATCCCATAAGTACGGATTGCCCAGTATAATCTGACAAATATCCAATGGAACGACGTCGCACGTAACCTCGTCAATATACGACTCGTGGAGCGCAAATCTCACAGTGCATTGGTCAACTACACTCAGTCCCATCTCATTCTGAATCCACCCCAATGGATAAGGCTTCGGATGCTTGACTGTCTTTAGACCCAGCTTCTGAACCAAGGTTTCGGATATCAAATTTTTCTCGCTACCCGAATCAACAATGGCATTAACCAAACTGGTCTTCACTTGCAACTTGAGCACAAAGAGTTGCTCTCTCGGGTCGTCGTCCTCTTTCGTGGTCTGTTTTCCCGCCATAAGGTTGAGACTGCTGTTGGGCTCTGTCATCCCCGGGACTTCTTTCGGACCTTGAGCTATTACGTATGCCTTTTTCTCCTCCTTCCTCTTCAACCCTCTTGGCTTCAGATGAGGATACTTCTCCCAGCATCGATCAGCTTCATGTCCTGTCTTCTTGCAATGACCACAAATCAGCCCTGCTTTCCCTAGATCACCCTTCTTCTTCTCCTCCTTAAACTGAGAACCACAAGACTCGCCTCCAACTTGCTTTGCATCCCCCTTTGCTTCGTTGCTCTTCTTTTGCTTGCCCTCAATGGCTATGGCCTTCACGCTCGCCTCTGCAATTGTCTCAACCGTGAATAACCTCATCTCCTTCCGGATATAATCGTTCAATCCCGCCATATACTTCATAAACACGGAATATTCCTCTATCGTGATGTTGAGGACCATCGCCTGTTGCTGGAACTCCGTGGTGTATTCTTGAACGGTTTGATTGACCCTTTGGCGCAAGCCGTACTACTTGTACCAACGCTCTTCAAGGAATCCCACCGGGTAGAACTGTTTCCTAAGTAGCTCCTTGAACTTGTTCCACAACACCGCTTTCTTCTCCTGTTTGCAATGGGATTTCCACCACGTTAACGCGTGTCCTGAAAGCTTTAAAGTCGCGAATACAATCTTCTCTTTTGACGAATAGCTATAAAGAGTAAAATACGTCTCCATCCGCTCGATCCAGTCATCAAGCCTCTCGACGTCAACACTCCCATCATAAATAGGAATCTCCACTCTGAAATCAATCTTCAGATTCTGGTAAGAATTCTTACCCCCTTGATGCGGTGCAGCCTTGACGGTCTCGTCCTCCTCGTCGGAGCCTGAAAGCTCGCTCTCTCCATCGGACTTTATAGGTTTCTTCTTAGACCTAGAAGAAGATTCTCCCTTTTCGTTCCCTCCTTGGATGAGACCGACGAGTTTTGTGAGCGTCGACCCTATCGTCTCGATCTGCTTCTCTAATGCATCAATCCTCGCTGAATTATCTGCTTCAGTCATCTTCTCCTTCCTTAATTTCTGGACTCCCTCCAAGGAAATAAGAATCTCGCCAAACTTCTTGTATTGCGATCGAGTTAGGACCATGCACAGGATGCCCCCTTCGTAGGATCTGATCGCTCTGATACCAACTTGATACGAGTTGCCGTGCAAGCACCTTTGATCGCGGAATTATCAAAGGTGTGTTGAGGAGAAAATAATAAGAATACAAGAATAACTCAGATTTTGGGCGAAGGAAAACACCTTCTCTAGATTATGAGTATGCAATTTACAATCTCTCACAATCTCACTCTAGAATTGAAAAACAAGCTCTCCAAATCTCAATTACAAGTTAATCTCTCTTGATTTAACTCTCTGATTGTTTAGAAACCCTAAAACAATCCTTTATATATGTGTACAAACGTGGATGGTAATTTGGTAAATAACCAGACCCAAAACCAACAGGAATTCGTGTGAACAGAATCCCAAACAAACCAGGAAACCCTCGACGAGTCGACTCATGACTGAGATGAGTCGACTCGACAGAAACTGGACAAAACTCAAACCAGCGATGAGTCGACTCATGACAGTCATGAGTCGACTCAACCTGATGAGTCGACTCATCACTGTTATGAGTCGACTCACAGGCTAAAAACTAGATACTTTGATTCTTTTGCTCATCGTTCTGTTCCACGTTTTCTCCTGCGTTCCCTTGTACTGTTTGACACCTCTATTCTCATGCTATCATGAGAATCATCTATCCTCAAGCTCCCATGAGGATCACTAAGTTCCGAAGAGAAGATACACCCGTATCAGCCCCCTCCTCTCTCTCTCTCTCTTAAACCCTAAACCCCCTTTCTTTGGCGATTCTTGGAGGATTTTGGAGGAGCTGACGTGAGATCCATCGGTGTTCAGTGAAGGAGGATCGTTCTCACTCATTTTTAAGAGTTCATCAACACCCCTCAGGCGAGTTTCATCTCGTCCAATCCTACACCTATGTTTTAAACATTTTTAATAAAGTTTTTCCTGTGTTTTATGAGCCTAAAATGCTATTTTATGTATAAAGATAGATATTTATATTGCATATTGCAAAAAGAATAAGTTTTTAGTTAATAATGGTCACCCATGAATTTCTTAATGCAGATCTAGATCTGAAAATTTTCCTAACAAGAGTTTTGAAAGAAAGATAATTGTTTTCAAACGTGTTGACATGCATACATGTGTTTAAAAAGGTTTCTTTTTTTTCTATAGTGATTAGATTGTATTTTTTACATATTCTAGAAATGCTAAATAATGTATATAGGATTTGTAGTATATAGAATCGTTGCATAATGGCTTTTGAATCAACCTCGAGGAGCAAAAACCTATAGAAAAGGTTTCTGTCTCTTCGTGGTCGACCGCTAGGGAATTTTCTTCATGTTCATATTGTTGCATAAGTTTGTGTGGCTGGCGAGACACCTGGGTTATATGAGATTATAATATACTGGGATTTGTGTATATGAGTTGACTACGAACACGAGTTTTAGATTCACTCACCGAGGCACGAGAGTGAGTAGTAAATATGCTGATATTTTTTTATATTACTTTCATGTTGAAGTCCTCGTGTTGGACTATAATCCATTGAAGTCCTCGTGTTAGACTGTAATCCATTATAGTTCTCGTGTTGGACTTTAAGCTTTTGCAGTTCATGTGTTAGACATTTACCTATTTCAGTCCACGAGTTGGTCACGTATTTAACATCTGATAGGTCATTGATATTATGGTTGGAGATGGAGCTATATTTCTTTATTGCTCCACGTTGTAGTTTTTTTGGATTTGGTATTTAGCTATTTACAATTTGAGCTAACGAGAGACGTACCTATGCTCGTGTTGTAAATTTATAAATATCAAACCACCATCTTAACTCGGAGTAGATGATTGACTATCTATATCTATTAACATATATTTTTCTTTCTTCTAGCCCTTTCCCCTGGGGTTGGTTGAGATGTCACTCTCTAGTGCTTGACGCTCGTTGTTTCCCCCTTTCAGGTAACGAGCCAGGTGCATGGAGAGCCTTAGGTTGATGGAATTGCTCTAGCAGTTATTTATCTATATTGTTAGTAGTTTATGTAAGAACTCCACAGTAGATATATTTATGAACATTTGAGTTATCATTCTAGTTTTGTAAAGGCGATGTGTATAAATATCATTTCATTTGATTTCCTATGTCGAGACACTTGTATTCAGTCAGATGTTATTTCTCTCAGAGATTTGTCTATCTATTTCAGTGGTGATAATTTCTTTAGAATATCTGTCGTTTAGTATTTCTTCTGTATATTTTCTCTAGCCTATTTTGTACCTATACCTATTGTTGATTCTACTAGATAGATAGTAATTATGATGGTAAAACATGTTATTGTACGGTGTAGTGCATGGCAGGTTTGACATTATCGGTTTTACCTTAGACTGTTGCCTTGTTGAAACCAGGGGCGTCACATTCATGAACAAAAGTAGCGACACTGATCTACTTTGACCCAACTAACCAACCCACCCCAGTGGCGACACCGATCCACTGTGACTCAACAAACTAACCCTAGTGGCGACACCGATCCACTGGTGCTATCCTAGAAAATATATCAACAGCCATATCCGATCACATGAACAAGGACTTTCCCATCCCAACTCTTCTCATTTTTCTAAGTCAACCATAATCCTCATTAAAACTCGGGTTCACCACCTAAACTCAGTCAACACACTCACACATGTCACTAAGTCTGTTCATGACACACGAGGCCACTAAGTCATGAACTACTAAGGTTCTCAACACATCAAAGATATTGAATAATAACACGGTATGTTGAACATGATTAAACAAGTTTATGAAGCATGAATAAGAACTATAAAGAAACATCAAATGCATGAACAGTTTACTGCAGCATGAATGCATACATAAGGGTGCTTCATTATTATCTTACGACTGGGATGTCCAAACTTCTCATGCAAGTTATCCATACTTAAGTATCCTCTAATATAATAATGCGGTAAAAAGAAAACAGGAAACCGATATCTTTTGCATATGAAATGTCGCACTCTACGACTATCAGTTATATGTTCTTAATTAATAAATATTCTTTTTCCAAAAATAAATTCTTTAAAATTATTTCTCATCAATTATTATTCTAAAATAATTTATTTTCTTAAAAATAAATTCTTTTAAAATTATTTCTCATTATTAATCTAAATAATTCTTTTTCTCAAAATAAATTCTTTTTAAATATTATAAATTCTCTGAAATGATTCCGTTATCAAAATAAATTCTTTCACTTTATTATCATTATTCCAAAAATACTATTTATCATACAACTATGATTTAAATCAATATTATTCACCAAATAACCCACGCAGATAAATACATCACAAATAAACTATGTAAATAATTCATAATAAATATAAATATTCAAACTACAAAACAGGGAGAGCGAGATCTTGCCTCGGGTATGTCGTCAACTACAGTGGGGTCATCGGGGTGGTTACACGGTGTTACGATGGGTTTCACTGAATCAACGGTTAAAATTACAACTTAGAGTGTTATTGTGACGTGTGGTATTCAAACGAATATAACGAGGTGTAGATAAGGACCCCAAGTGAATGGAATATACTGTGTGATAGAAAATATAAAGGGCTACACACCGGCGAAGACAGTAACAAAAACAAAGATCGGAGGTGATCGGAAAACACATGCGAAGTTGGCACAGTACTGTTGTAATCTGCGAACTGCTTGCCATCGAGTGATGTTTCGGACATTATCGAGAGAGATAGAGAATGAATTAGAGTGTGATACAAATTGGAGGTGATAAATAATATGTAGGGCTACTCACCAGAGAAGAAATCGATGAAAATGGAGATCGGAGGTGATCGGAAAGTACGTGCAAAGTCGGCCCAAAACTGTAGTTTTCTGCTCACTGTTCGTCGCTGTTTGGAGCTTCTCCTTGTTGTCCGGGCTTACCGGTGGTGGGGAGAAGGTTGCTGGGGTCGTCGGGGGTGTCTCGGTAGGCTTTGACGGGTTGAGGGAAGCTGTGGGCGGAGGAGGGCTGTCGGCTGAGCGGTTTGCGGGGGCGAGGTGGAAGAGGAGGCTGCAAGGGGGATGTCGGTGCGGGAGGAAGAAGAAGGGGGCGGAGCTTGGACTGGTGGAGGCGTCAACGTGGCTGAGGGGCTAGCGACAGATCTAGGCAGTGGCAGCGCTGAGGTGGAGCTCGAGGAGGAAGGGAGAGAGATGAAAACGAGAGAGAGGAGAGAGGTGGGCCGTCGGGGGTGAAGGCGGCGGATCTCA
Source organism: Asparagus kiusianus (assembly GCA_022839385.1). Taxonomy (NCBI): domain Eukaryota; kingdom Viridiplantae; phylum Streptophyta; class Magnoliopsida; order Asparagales; family Asparagaceae; genus Asparagus; species Asparagus kiusianus. The sequence goes on from BQKN01064677.1 coordinate 60,251, forward strand.
GGGGTGTTGGGTGGGTTGTTCATTGAAGAATGGAGGGCGCGTGTTGATGGTCGGCGTTCGAGCGAGGGCGGGGAAGAGGAGGCGGAGGCTGGGGCTGAGGGTCAACAAGCGGAGATGGGTGTAGGAGAAAAGAGAAAGAGAGAGAGAGAGAGAGAGAGAGAGAGAGAGAGAGAGAAGAAAAATATAGGGGCGGCAGGTTTGTGAAGAAGAGAAGAAGAGAGAGAAAATAGAAGAAGAGAGAGAAACACAAACTATATATATATATATATATATATATATAGGAAAATTTAGGATTTTTAAAAATAACTAAAAATAATAATAATTACATATTAATTTAAATAATTACGGAAAAATATTCTACAAAATAAAATGTACCCATTGTACTAATACAATAGATAATATGCAATAGTAGAAATAATACAACTAATTATACAATTAAATGAGAATAATTAATAAAAAAATATAATTACTTATATTTAAAATCAAATAATTATGAAAAAATTATCTATATAATAAAATGTACTAGTGTACTAATACAATCGATAATATGCAACAGTAGAAATAATACAACTAATTATACAATTAAATGAGAATAATAAATAAATAAAATATATTTACTTACATTTAAAATCAAATAATTATGGGATAATTATATACACAGTAAAACATACCAGTTATACTAATACGATAGCTGATACGTAATAACTAAAATAATACAATAATTTACACAAATAATACGTAATTAATAATACCATGTATTAAATGAAATAATACGTAATAATATTAATAATACAACATATTATTTAAAATAATACGTAATAGTACCGATTGTTGGCCTTATTGTTTTGACAATGTTTAACAAATAATTTACTACTAATGTTGATTGTCTAGTGTTTGTGTATTTCTATTTATTGTAGACAAATAATAAGTTAGAGGTTGGATGGATTACGCCATAACAATCATATCAAATGGAGGTTAGCGGAATAGTAGGTGAAGCTATGTACAATTCAAGTTGAAGATCCAAGTTCAAGCTTCATCCGTAGATTACCAAGTCAAGCTATTAAAGATCAAGATCAAGGTTGGGTAATTTAGTTTAGTAGTTTATATTATGTGTGTTAGTACCTTAAGCTCAATATAATATACGCACACACATTTATTGGTTTCCATGCATATATATAGTTATATATATACATACATGTTTTGGTTTGATAGTTTTCAAGTTTTAATATGAAACAATTGAATACAATTGAAAATACATTTCTTGTTTCATACTTATATGCATATATATGATTTCATCAATATCAATTTTATATAGTTCAATGAAATCATGTTTTAGTGCATTATATGTGTATTTTGATAGAATACTATATTCATTGTTTATAGACTTCATAACAATAGTTTACATCTTTCTTCAAGTCTATAAAATAATTTTATATTGTTTCAAAACATGGTTAAGCTAAAATGTTAAAACTCATATGTTCACATTTTCATGTTTTGGACTATTTTGCAAAATGATGATATTTTTTGGGAGGTTCTTTTTTAAAACTAGTTTTTGTAGCATGTGTATTATCATGTCTACAATTATTTTCCAAAGTTTTACATTTTTTGGAATTTATTTGATATTTTTAAACAATGTTTCAAAATCAGAAAACTGTTTACAAAACCTGTTTTGTCATATGTCTGTTTGCGGTCGACCGCCACGGTCGATCGCCCCTGAGTCCAGAGACCCAATATGTTTCTTGATGGCTTGCGATCGATCGTGGCGGTCGACCAGATGCAATCCATAGAGTTTCACGATCGACCGTCACGGTCGACCGTCTGTTTTTCCAGAGCCTAGTTTTGCTTTTGAGCTGCTCGCGGTCGACTGCGAGTTTCCCACGGTCGATCGCCGATCGCCCAACGGTCATATTTTATACAGAATCAGATTTCTGATTCATTAGGGTTTTTGGTCTTTTGTTTAGGGTTTTTTTGCTGTTGGTTTCTCTTCTTATATAAACCCTCAAACCCCCTTCTACCAGTAACAACTAAGAGAATGTTTTAAAGAAGTTTTAAAAGAGTTTTAGTTTATTTTAAGTTTGGGATTGTTGTTTATAAAGGAGGAAGCTTACGTTGCAAATTGAGGGATTCATTCTCAATCTTCTTCATCCTTTCATTTGTGTTTGTAAAGAAGTTTTTCTAACTCTTTTCTCTAGAAATTTTATTATTGATTTTCATATTCTTATTATTGCTAGTTTGCTATTTGAGTTAGATTTTATTTCACTCATTGTTTACACACACCCACTTGAGCTTATCGTATTTTCATACATAATATTTGGGTTGGTGAGAGTTATAATAATTGAGTGTGAGTTTTCATTTTGTTCTCATCTATATTAGAGAACAAACAATTGTTGAAATTGTGCTTTATTGTGAGATCTCTTTGTAATACACTTGTACACTGAGAGAAGTGTGTGGTGTAAGTCGGGGATCGTCCCAAGAGGAGTGGCATCGGTTAACAAACCTAGGGAGAGGTTGTATCCGAGCACTTGAGGGAGACACGTCTAGAGTCCAACACTTGAGAGGGTGTAGAGTGGGATTGCAAGAGTGTTAATTATAAAGTTTTCGGTTAGCTAGAAAACCGAGTGTGAGGTGTCAACGTTATTCGGGTAAGCGTAGAAAACCCGGTTGTGATAGTGGATTTCTCCTCGGGAGTGGGGAGTGGAGATGTAGGACGGAAGGTCCGAACTCCGTGATCATATCATTTGTTTGTGATTGTATTGGCGCACCTTTCTTTACTCATATCTTATATCGTCTTTGTATATTGCTTGTTGTTTATATTGCCCACTATCTAGTTTAGATTATTTATCTTTGTTTTCATCATATACCTCTTTGCTAGGATATATATCTTTACTTATATTGCATATTCTTGCTCATAACATATTGTATATCTATCTTGCAAGAATAATTTATTAATAAGTTTTAATTAGCATAAAATCGGATTAGATTAGCATAAGACCCTAATCAGCCCCCCCTCTAGGGTCTAACACCGATAACATAACAGATTAATTTTAGGAATTTTTAACACACAAAATAAATTTATAAATATTAAAATTATTTAAATAAATATAAAATTTAGATTTCTAAATCATAGAAAATGCTAGAAGGCCGAGAAAAATACAAATACTCTTTTAAAATTATAATTAAATATGTTAAAATACCAAAAAAATATTTTAACTAGTATTAAAATTTTAAGGTCATTACAGGTATATAAGCAAATAAAAACATAATAAGAGCATAATTCTATATAATAAAAACACTAATATATTTTAGATAAACATGGTTACACAGTTGATATTAGAAATAATGAAAGACTATAAATCATAAAAATAACATCGTAAATATAATAATCTACGTGAATACACAAAAATGAAAAGAGAATAGTAATTATAAAAAAATGAAAAGTAAAACACAACACAAGTAACAAAAACAATGAATAGAGAATGAACAATAAACAATGACACAATAAAAGTCATAAATATCTAAAAAATACCATAAAATAAATACTAAAAAATAACATGCGTATACAATATATATTGTTATAATGACAAAATAATACATATCGAAAATGAAGCAAACAACAACAAATATGTAAATACACTATAAACAAACCATGAATAAATACTTTACACTCACAAATGCTATTTAGAATAATATTTTATATTAGTTATAAAAGAATAATAACCAATGATACGAGATATTATAACAAAATTATATAATTAGTAACTCAATCCAAACCTAAAAACATGAGTAATTTTTTTTTGAATATCAAAATAGAAATACTTTGCTCTTAGAATAACGAAACCAATGTGGACATACTAAAACAATCTAACAAGACAAAACTAACTGATAAAAATTATATACTAAAAATGTAAAGGATAAGAATATACTGCATATGTAGAATATTAAAATCATGAACTTATTAAAGTATATCACAAAACACAAGTACTATAAAATAATCTAGAACATAAATAAATGATAGATAGTATGACAAAACACACACATACATAATGTAGATATGCAAAAGTATAATTAAAAACAATAAAATAATCAAAATATCAGATATTCTATGCAATGTATATGTGGAGTCTAGAGCAATGCAAAATACTTAATAACATGGTTTGAACAATTGAAATATATAAGTAATGGGATATATTTTAATGAAAAAACACATAATATAACACTGTGTGTGATATATAAAATAATATAATAAATAATGTAGAAATCAATAAAATTAAACGATATATAAGTCAACCAAAGAAATATAATTGTAAAAATAATAACACATATAATAATGACCGGTATAAGGAAAGAGGAATTATAGGAAGAGAGCGTGTAGTTGTGAAACGACGAAACAAGAACAATGAGAAGCCCCGAAGTCAAAGAGTGATAAGATAGGAACGAAATGAAATCTATCAAGAAATAGAATAAGGGCTCAAGAATAGTCTCACAGATGAAATATGATATGCGTCTAAATTATCCATTAAATTATCCATGAAAGATGATATGTAGCGCTACTTCCTGCATTTATTGAGGAAGTGAACTGATTTATGTGCATGAGTATTTGTGTGATTATATTTAGATTTAACGCTAGAATGAGGATATTTCCGCTCGATTCTTAATCTTTTGGAACACATGGTATATATATGGGGGTTCCTTGTTTGGATTTTTCGCCCGACGTACTAGTTCCATTTGATTAAGGGTTGAGTGAGAATATAGTCATCCTGGATTGTTAAATATAAATATGGTTATATGCTTATCTAGAATAATATTATTTGTTTGAGTATAATTTCTGAATTTCGAGGACGAAATTCTTTTAAGGAGGGAAGAATGTAAAACCCCGTATTTTTGTTAGTAGTATATGTGAATTATTGGTGATAAATAATTCTATTGTGGTAAATGACTTAAGGTCATAGATATACTTGATAACAAGTTATTAGAGATGTATGAATATATTTATATAGAGTTTTGTGCATCAGTTTTGGCAGATTAGCAAAACATGCACGAATTTGGAAAATGTCTAATTAGTCGACTCATGAGTCGACCGATGAGTCGACTTATGAGTCGACCGATGAGTTGACTAACGGGTAGATTTTCATATTCTTTTCAGTTACGGGTTTGGGTGAGTTTCTTTTTGCAGATAATCATCGTAAGCAGAAAACTGGGGATTTTCTGCTCAGTCGACCAATGAGTCGACTCATGATTCGACTTATGAGTCGACTGATGAGTCGACTAATGAGTCGACTGACTGGATAATTTATAGTTTTGTGTTTTTTCTGGTCGACCAATGAGTCGACCGATCCTAGTCGACTCATGAGTCGACTGATGAGGAGATTTTTAGTCTTTCCTCAGTTTTGGATCGGTTTGAGTTAATCAGTTTAACTAAAACTGTTTATGCTTGTCTATTGATGTCTCGTGCTTTAATATAATTGAGGAGTCGCCTCGAATATTAGGTGTTAGAAACTAATGTTTAACCTGCATCATTACATGTGAGATGTCATGCAGACACTAGTTAGTTTACACACCGAGACGTGTGTGAAATACGTGAAGTTTATCTTTTTGCATATCGCTTCGATATTAGCATAGTTTGTTCAGTCCTCGTGTTGGACTATAATCCATTAAAGTCCTCGTGTTAGACTATAATCCATTGAAGTCCTTGTGTTGGACTATAATCTATTTTAGTCCTTGTGTTGGACATTTACCTATTAGTTCATGTGTTGGATACTAGTTTAGACCTTGAGTTGACACTATACTAGCAAAGGTTGGATATGACACTTATATGAGTCGTGACATGACACCGTAACTAAGTTCTGAGATGAGTTTGTTTTTCCTTCTATTATTGCTTCTTGTATTAGATTTGGGTTTGGTGTTTAGGGACTTACTATTTAGGATACAAGGTATATACATGAGGGTTACCTTGTTTGGATTATTTCGCTCGACGTACCTATGTCCGTGTAGTAATTTCTTAAATACTAAAACCTTCTTATTATTAGGAATTTACAATTTGAGCTACAAGGTATATACATGAGGGTTTCCTTGTTTGGATTATTTCGCTCGACGTACTTATGCTCGTATTGTAAATTCCTAAATAGGATCAGTGAATTGATATATATATGTTAGCTGTATTTTCTGTATACAACGAGCCCTATCCCTTGGGGTTGATTGTGATGTTGCTCGCTATAGCGCTTTGACGCTCATTGTCCCTCCCCATTTTAGGTAACGAGCCAGGTGCCCGGAGAGTCGCAGGTTGATGGCGATGCACTTTAGCTTCAGCCGTTTACTCTAGTTATATTTTTCTTTTGAGCTCCACTGTAGACTTTTGTTTAGTCATTTGAGAGTTTCATTCTAGAAGTTGTAAAGGTTGTATGCCTTATTTCCTTTATTTCAGACATTTTGTATTTGAGGCTTGTTGAGAACTCCAGTTTATACATTTCAGACATTTACTTATATTTCAGTATGGTAAATGATGGAATATTAATTTGATCTCTATTATTTCATCAGTTGACTCTTGTATAATCTTTTACTTGCTTTTGTACCTATACCTGTTATTGACTCTACTAGAGAGATAGTAATTATGATGGTGAAACATGTTATTACACGGTGTGGTGCATGGCAGGTTTGACATTATTAGCTTCACCTTGGACTGCAGCCTTGTGTGAACCCAGGGGCGTCACAGTTAGAATCAGAGCTCTATTTCCAGTATCCTTAGGATCATCCTGTGTCGAGTCGTGTAGCTAGGATAGAGTTTATTAGGATTCATGTATAGAGTCCGTAAGGATTCCCTAGTATGAGTGAGGACGATATATGCGTATATCTCAAAATTTGTGAATATTTTTTTATGACAACTATTTTGTGTAAACTTAAAGTATTTGTGTGAATGCTAAATTGTTGTGAAAATTATATTATGATATGCTATTTATTTGTATATGTCTATTTTGACTCATAAACTCTTGTTTTCTTATGATCAGAGAGATGGTAGGATGTGGTAGACCTCGTACTCGGAGAGCTGGACAGGCAGAGTCGTAGCAGGCTCCACCTGAGGCACAGCAAGCTCAACCCGAGACACAGCAGGCACCACCTCAGCCACAGCAGGCTCCCCAGTATCTTTTTGATCTCATGGCTCCCATCGTAGCTAGGATGGTAGCAATTAAGGAGCTTGTGGCGAGTCATATCACGCCACCGGCACCACCACCACCATCAGCAACAGATCAGCCTCAGGGGATACCAGCAGTTCCCATCAGTGAGAGACCTCCAAAGGCCGCACCTACAGCTATTCCACCAGTACTTCCAGATAGAGCCATAGAGCATGAGGCTTGGCTCCGTATGTTTGAGAGGTACCAGAAGATGAGAGCACCAGAGTTCCAGGGGTTAGCAGATCCTCTTGTAGCGCATAACTTGAAGGAGGATGTGAGTAATATCCTCGATATACTTAATGTGGATTCGGTCCAGAAGCAGAGATTAGCATCCTACAGTCTGAAGGGAGACGCCGGGAGATGGTATAAGCTCCAGTTCACTCCAGAGCACCGGGTGACCCTCACATGGGAGGACTTTGTCTATTTCTTTGATGGGCAGTATATTTCTTCTGCAGCACGGACTAGGAAGGAGCTTGAGTTGTCCTGGTTGACTCAGGGGGACATGTCGGTGGCAGATTTTGAGAGCAGATTTATGAAGTTGCTATACTTCACAAGCATGTGGCAGACAGGAGAGCGCCAGGCTCAAATGTTCTTAGCAGGGCTCCGCCCTAATCTTCGTCGATACCTCTTCTCGAGGAAGTCCATTCAGTTCGAGAGGTAGCAGAAGCTGCCACATACAGAAGATTGAGACTGCCATGTCTCAGAAGGATAAGGAAGGGAAGACCAAGGCAGGACATACATGAGATAAGGGAAAGAACAAGAGGCCTTTTTCTGGATCCCAGCAACAGCAGCAAGGCCCTCATAAGAAGGGATCCCAGCAGGATCAGAGAGCGCATCAACAGTGCAAGTTCCAAGGAGTGTGTTTTAACTGTCGTAAGGTCGGACATAAGGCATCGGAGTGCCGTAGCACACCAGCAGGAGCTCAGTAGGGCAAGGGTCCGAACCAGCAGCAGCAGCGACAACAGGGTAGAGGTCAGGGCCAGCAGACGAGGCTTAAGGCACCAACAGTAGCACAATGGACTGAGGGGCAGATTCATGCAGTTCAGGAGGTTCCTCAGGGGTAGATAGTTTCATATTCTCCAGCACTAGCAGCAAAGCAGTCTCCAACCACAAGCAGAGTATATGAGGTAGTACCACGTGATCATGGAGCTAGCGGAGCCGTAGTGGAGGGTACGTTCCTTGTGAATTCTTTTTCCGCCCGTATTCTCTTCGATTCGGGAGCTTTGTATTCCTTCATTTCGTATGATTTTATGACTAGACACCAGCACGTAGCCCAACCATTAGACACCCCTTTATCAGTTTCCACCCCGTTAGGTGAGATATCACTTCTGGAGAGCGTTTGTAGGAGATGTACTATCAGTCTAGATGAGTCGGAGTTCGTTGTTGATTTGATAGTGTTGCATATGTTCGAGTTCGATGTCATCCTTGGTATGGATTGGTTGTCTTCCTACCATGTTATTATTGACTGCTTTGCGAAGACAGTCAATTTGCGGGCGTCCGATGGGTCCGAGATGATTATGGCAACCTCTCAGGATAACCGTTTTGCGGAGTCATTTCTGGCGTACATCGAGGAGGTGATGCGACAGGATCAGGGTGTTGATTTATTGGAGACTAGAGTTGTCTCAGAGTATCAGGATGTCTTTTAGGACATACCTAGGTTACCTCCTGTGAGAGAGGCCGAGTTTTGTATTGAGTTGTAGCCGGTCACAGCCCCGATATCCCACACACCCTATCGCATGGCACCAGCTGAGATGAGGGAGCTTCAGACCTAGTTGAAGGAGTTGTTAGCTCAGGGGCTTATTCGTCGGAGTCATTCTCCATGGGGCACACCAGTCCTCTTCGTGAAGAAGGACGGTAGTATGAGATTGTGCATTGATTATAGAGAGTTGAACAAAGTCACTATCCGGAATAGGTACCCATTACCTAGGATTGATGACTTGTTCGACCAGTAACAGGGAGCGTAGTTCTTCTCGAAGATTGATCTTCATTATGGTTATCATCGGTTGCGAGTTCGGGAGATGGATATCCCTAAGACCGCCTTTCTTACTCGATATGGATCTTTTGAGTTCATGGTCATGCCATTCGGACTAACCAATGCACCCGCGTTATTCATGGACTTGATGAACCAGGTTTTCCGTCCTTTCTTAGATCAGTTCATGATTGTTTTCATTGATGACATCCTCATTTATTCGAGATCGGAGGCAGATCATGAGCAGCATCTCCGATTAGCTTTGTAGACCCTACGAAAGCATCAGTTATATGCCAAGTTCAGCAAGTGTGAGTTTTGGCTTTCAGAGGTCAGATTTCTCTGTCACGTCATCAGCAGAGAGGGCATATCAGTAGACCCAGCTAAGGTTACAACAGTACTTGATTGGGAACCACCAAAGACGGTGACGGGGATTCGTAGCTTCTTAGGATTAGTAGGTGTAGGTGTAAATTTTGATCTCCCGAAAACAGGGAACTTCGTTTGTATTAATAAGAATGGCTTATTACAAACTAATAATCAAATGTTTACAATAGAAGCAGAGGGAATGCCCTCCTTATTTAACGTGGGTTCCTCGGTGGCGATAGGACGCCTCGCTCGGTGCTCGTGTCGAGTCTGCTTCCCTTGGACGATCCGATCGAAGTTGCTGCTGGAGCTTCAGTACGCAGTAGAAGGCCCGATGTAAGTAGGTTCAAGTCTACCCGAGAGCCTCAAGTCGGAGGGTTCCGACGAGTCTCTTTAAATAAGGGAGCCTTTAGCAAGAGCCAAGGTTCAACCTTTGGAAGATTAGCCAGCCTGAGTAAGCAGCAGCAAAACCCCCCCTTCATGCTGGCTGAAGATGGGTTTTAATAGGCAAGGGATGGCATGTGCTATCCCTTGATTTGTGAGATTTGACCACTAGTAGGCGTGAGAGAGCCAGCCGCCCTAGCTGTGGGATGTGACCACTTAGGGGGTCCAGCCAGCCGCCCTAGCTGTGGGATGTGACCACTTAGGGGGTCCTGTCAGCCACCCTAGCTGTAGGATGTGAACACTTAGGGGGTCCTATCAGCCGCCCTACTCTTGCTAGGTAAGGAGCGCTATGCTTTCTCCCTTGATTCGTGGGATTTGACCACTGACGTGACTGTCACCATACTCTAAGTGGGCAGCTGACAATGAGCTGGCGAGGCTGCAGGCGAACTTAGGTGTGCAGGCGATCTTGAGACTGCAGGTAGACTTGGGTCTGCAGGCGAGCTTGGGACTGCAGGCAGACTTAGGTCTGCAGGCGGATTTGGGACTACATGTAGACTTGGGTCTACAGGCGAATTTGTAGGTGCAGGCAAAGCTGGGGACTGCAGGCAGACTTGGGTCTGCAGTGAGCTTCAAGCCGTTAGGCGAGCTCTAGAGTATGGATCGAAGAATAGGCCGTAACTTTCAAACCGTAAGTCAGAATTAGATGAATTATATATGAAACTCGCCTATCTCGACGAGACGAAGCCATCCGAACCTAGCCAAAGCCTCCGGTTTGCTTCCTCCGTTTTGCCAAATTCCTTCCGGTTTGAGAGATATCAGCGTTTTTCCCCTTTTTGCTGTTTCGGGCGAGGTTTTAGTAGTTTTGTTCTAAACTTCTCTGATAAGGATTAAAGGTAATTTTTATTGCCTATAGTAGGTTATTATAGGAAGTTCATCCAGGACTTCTCGAAGATTTCGATGCCACTTACACGCCTTACGAAGAAGGGTGTACAGTTCATTTGGAGTGTGGAGTGCCAGAAGACCTTTGATATCTTGAAGACTAAGTTGACTTCAGCACCCGTTTTGACTATTCCGAGCAGTGACAGGACGTTCGTCGTCTACACAGATGCATCATTGGTAGGATTAGGAGATGTCTTGATGCAGACTCAGAGGGTAGTAGCATATATCTCATGGCAGTTGAGGGTGCATGAGCAGAACTATCCCACTCATGACTTGGAGTTAGCAGCAGTGGTATTTGCACTAAAGTCATGGAGGCACTATTTGTATAGAGTACAGTTTGAGTTGTTCACAGACCATCAGAGTCTGAAGTATCTTTTCTCTCAGAAGGAACTCAACCAGAGACAGAGGAGATGGATTGAGTCTATCAAGGATTATGAGTTCACGATTCAGTATCATCCGGCGAAAGCGAACATCATAGCAGATGCTTTGAGTAGGAAGCGTCGACATCATGTTGCAGCTTTGAGGTGTTCTTTGTACAGAGATCTTCTTACTCTTAGCTAGTTTGATTTCAGACCCGAGATTAGTGGAACCAGTACGTTTTTGGGAGCTGTATCAGTGTAGCCATCTTGGAGTACCAAAGTTGTCAGAGCTCAGTTGGAAGACTCTTGGATTCAAATCCGTAAGGAGGAGATTTCCAAAGAGCCTAAGGCCGATTGGACTATTAGAGTATATGGAGGTCTACGGATGAAGGGTAGATTGGTTATGCCAGCCAGTGCAGAGCTGAAGAGGGAGTTATTTGATAAGGCGCACCGTACTCGGTATATAGTGCATCCAAGAACCACCAAGATGTACAAGGACTTGAAGAGACACTTCTGGTGGAGTGGTATGCGTAGAGAGATTACAGACTATGTAGCTAAGTGTTTTACCTGTCAGCAGGTGAAGGCAGAGCATCAGAGACTGGCAGGAACACTTCAGCCTCTACCCATTTCAGAGTGGAAGAGGGCGGATATTTCTATGGATTTCATTGTTGGGTTACCAAAGTCGAAGAAGGGGAACGACTCAGTTTGGGTGATTGTGGATCGGTTGACGAAGTCAGCCTATTTTATTCCAGTGAGGACTACTTATACCGCTGAGGCATATGCAAGGATATTTATTTGGGAGATAGTTCGACTTCATGGAGTTCCAGACACGATCGTGTCGAATCGAGGTTCAGTGTTCACTTCACATTTTTGGAGAAGTTTTCAGGATTTATTCGGCAGCAGACTATCTTACAGTAGTGTTTTCCACCCGAAGACAGATGGTCAGACGGAGAGGGTGAATCAGGTGTTGAAGGACATATTGCGGGCTTGTGTCATTGACTTTCAGGGCAACTAGGAGGAGCATATTCCACTGATAGAGTTCGCTTATAACAATAGTTATCAAGCGACGATCAGTATGGCCCCATATGAAGCATTGTACGGAGACCTTGTAGATCATCGATATGTTGGGCAGAGCTAGAGGATAGCTTAATGCTTGGACCAGAGCTTGTGAGGCAGACTACTGAGAAAGTAGCATTGATCAGAGAGAGGATTTTAGCAGCCCAGAGTCGGCAGAGGAGCTATGCAGATAAGAGACGAAGGCCCTTGGAGTTTCAGGTTGGAGATGCAGTCATGCTGAAGGTATCACCTATGAAAGGCGTTTAGCGATTCGGGAGGCGGGGAAAGCTTGCACCGAGGTATATTGGACCATTCTGGATTTTGGAGTGCATTGGAGCTGTGTCATACACACTAGATCTTCCAGCATTGATGTCTATTATACACAATGTATTTCATGTTTCTATGCTAAAAAAACACTTACATGATGAGGAGCAACATCGAGTATTGGATACACCAGAGATTGAGCTTTAGGAGGATTTGACTACTATTGAGATTCCAGTATGTATTCTTGCCAAGGAGGACAAGAGGCTTAGAAACAAAGTGATTCCTTTGGTGAAACTTCAGTGGAACTGAAGAGGCGTTGAGGAGATTTCTTGGGAGTGCGAAGAGGACATGCGTCGCGACTATCCACACATGTTTGAGCAGGTAAATTAAAGTTTTTGTATGACTTATTTATGGCTCATAGATTCAATTATGTCGATGTTTATACTTAACACTAAAATGAGGGTATTACCACTTATCTCCTAAGTACACGGAACATAGGGTATATATATGAGGGGTTCCTTGTTTGGATTTTTCGCTCGATATACTTGTTCCTTTTAGTTAGGAGTTAAGTGGGGGTATTTACATTTTAGATGTTTAAGTGTAGACATCGAAGGTGATTTTTTTTCGAGAGCGAGAAGATGATATGTAGAGCTACTTCCTACATTTATTAAGGAAGTGAATTGATTTATGTGCATGAGTATTTGTGTGATTATATTTAGATTTAACACTAGAATGAGGATATTTTCGCTTGATTCTTAATCTTTTGGAACACATGGTATATATATGGGGGGTTCCTTGTTTGGATTTTTCGCCCGACGTATTAGTTCCATTTGATTAAGGGTTGAGTGGGAATATAGTCATCCTGGATAGTTAAATATAAATATGGTTATATGCTTATCTAGAATAATATTATTTGTTTGAGTATGATTTTTGAATTTTGAGGAAAAAATTCTTTTAAGGAGGGAAGAATGTAAAACCCCGTATTTTTGTTAGTAGTATATGTGAATTATTGGTGATAAATAATTCTATTATGGTAAATGACTTGAGGTCATAGATATACTTGATATCAAGTTATTAGAGATGTATGAATATATTTATATAGAGTTTTGTGCATTAGTTTTGGCAGATTAGCAAAACATGCATGAATCAAAATGTCTGATTAGTCTACTCATGAGTCGACTTATGAGTCAACCGATGAGTCGACTTACGGGCAGATTTCCAGATTCTTTTCAGTTGCGGATTTGGGTGAGTTTCTTTTGGGTTTTAACCGTATCATATATATATTCTTTTACCCGAAACCAACCCCAAACCCATCAGATCTCAGAGAACCCTAGCCACCTCTTTCCCCTCAAACCCTAGCTCGAATTTTGGTGATTTCGGGGAAGTTCTTCAGCAATAGCGGGCTTTGCAGCGGAAGAATCCACTCTCTCACAGATCTAGGAGTTTTTCATCACCTCTGAGGCGAGTAACATCTCGCCCAACCTTGTCCCATATTTCTAAACGTTTTCAAATGATTTTTATGAGTTTTAATGAGCCAAAAACGTATTTTTGTGTACAAAGAATTAACCTTTATAGCATATAATGTGAAGATATGTTATTTCAGACTGTTAAAAAACTCACCAACATTTTGTAATATAGATCCAGATTTGGAATTTGTTTAAACATGAGTTTTAATGTGATCTACTGTTTTTAACACGTTTTTAAACATGTATAATATGTTTAGGGTTTTAATGTAAGTGATTACATGCATATCTTTTGCTTCAGTTTGTTTCATATGTGTAATAATCATATTTATGTGGCTGGAAATGATGAAGAAGAGTTTTAGATTTAAACTTTTTGCAGATAATCATCGTAAGCAAAAAACTAGGGATTTTCTGCTCTGTCGACCAATGAGTCGACTCATGAGTCGACTTATGAGTCGACTGATGAGTCGACCAATGAGTTGACTGACTGGAAAATTTGCAGTTTTCTGTTTTGTTAGGTCGACCAATGAGTCGACCAATCCTAGTCGACTCATGAGTCGACTGATGAGGAGATTTTCAGTCTTTCCTCAGTTTTGGATCGGTTTGAGTTAATTCAGTTTAACTAAAACTGTTTATGCTTGTCTATTGATGTCTCATGCTTTAATATAATTGAGGAGTCGTCTCGAATATTAGGTGTTAGAAACTAATGTTTAACCTGCATCATTACATGTGAGATGTCATGCAGACACTAGTTAGTTTACACACCGAGACGTGTGTGAAATACGTGAAGTTTATCTTTTTGCATATCGCTTCGATATTAGCATAGTTTGTTCAGTCCTCGTGTTGGACTATAATCCATTAAAGTCCTCGTGTTGGACTATAATCCATTGAAATCCTTGTGTTGGACTATAATCCATTTCAGTCCTTGTGTTGGACATTTACCTATTAGTTCATGTGTTGGATACTAGTTTAGACCTTGAGTTGACACTATAATAGCAAAGGTTGGATATGACACTTATATGAGTCGTGACATGACACCGTAACTAATTTCTGAGATGAGTTTGTTTTTCCTTCTATTATTGCTTCTTATATTAGATTTGGGTTTGGTGTTTAGGGACTTACTATTTAGGATACAAGGTATATACATGAGGGTTTCCTTGTTTGGATTATTTCGCTCGACGTACTTATGTCCGTGTAGTAATTTCTTAAATACTAAAACCTTCTTATTATTAGGAATTTACAATTTGAGCTACAAGGTATATACATGAGGGTTTCCTAGTTTGGATTATTCGCTCGACGTACTTATGCTCGTATTGTAAATTCCTAAATAGGATTAGTGAATTGATATATATATGTTAACTATATTTTCTGTATACAACGAGCCTATCCCTTGGGGTTGGTTGTGATGTTGCTCGCTATAGTGCTTTGATGCTCGTTGTCCCTCCCCATTTCAGGTAACGAGCCAGGTGCCCGGAGAGTCGCAGGTTGAATGCGATGCACTTTAGCTTCAGCCGTTTACTCTAGTTATATTTTTCTTTTGAACTCCACTGTAGACTTTTGTTTAGTCATTTAAGAGTTTCATTCTAGAAGTTGTAAATGCTGTGTGCCTTATTTCCTTTATTTCAGACATTTAGTATTTGAGGCTTGTTGAGAACTCCAGTTTATACATTTCAGACATTGACTTATATTTCAGTATTGTAAATGATGGAATATTAATTTGATCTCTATTATTTCATCAGTATACTCTTGTATAATCTTTTACTTGCTTTTGTACCTATACCTGTTATTGACTCTACTAGAGAGATAGTAATTATGATGGTAAAACATGTTATTACACGGTGTGGTGCATGGCAGGTTTGATATTATTGGTTTCACCTTGGACTACAGCCTTGTGTGAACCCAAGGGTGTCAGATTTCTCCTCAACCTAATACACTAGGCGTTTAGATATAAATACAATGTAAAGACACAGGTCTCCGATCATAGTTAGCAAGAATATAATAGATAACTCAGAATAAAGAAATAGATATTGTTGGCCTCTTTGTTTTGATGATGTTTAACAAACAATTTACATCTAATATTGTTTGTCTAGTTTTTATGTTTTTTATTCATTGTAGACAAACAATATGTTGGAGGATGGATGTAATCGAGCTTTCATTATCATATCCAATGGAGGTTGGCGGAATTGTGGAGTGAAGCCTGGTAATTCAAGTCAAGATCCAAGTTCAAGCTTCATTCGCATAGTGTACCAAGTTGAGCTACATCGAAGATCAAGATTGCTTGAGTAATATTTAGTTTAGGTTTATATTATGTGTGTTAGTACTTTAAGCTCAATCATATACACACATACACGTTTTGGTTTTGTATATATATAGTTATATGTATATATATGTTTTGGGTTGATTTCATATATATGAATCAAATATATATTCATATACATACTCATATGTTTCATATTCTATTGTATTTTTGAAAATATTGTGTTTCTAGTTTATAGACTTCATAACAATAGTTTACATCTTTCATTAAGTCTATAAAATCAGTTTACAAAGTTTCAAAACTTGGTTTATGTCAAAACATTAAAATTCAAGTATATCAAGTTTGCATGTTTTGGACATTTTTATAAAATGACAAGTTTTCACAAATGAGAAGTGAAATTCCAAAAATTCTTTTTGTAACATGTTCATTAACATGTTTATAAACATTTCCCAAAGTTTCATAATTTTTAGAATTTATTTAATATTTTTAAACCCTGTTTAAAGTTGGTTTTTACTATGCAAAACAGGCTGTGTGTATGTCATGAGTCGACTCATCAACAATGACGAGTCGACTCATAAAGTCTTGTATAGTTGTCGTTTGTTTCTGCTGAGTCGACCCATGACTTCATGAGTCGACCCATGCATGATGAGTCGACTCATGAATTTTATGAGTCGACCAATAGTGTGTTTTTAGCCTGTAACGGCTAGTTCATGAGTCGACTCATAAACAGTACGAGTCGACCTATAACACTGTAACGGCTAGTTTTTGGCTAAGCTGTTTTTTGGTTTTTTGGACTTTTCACTTTGGTTTTTTTGGTTCTTTGGGGCTCCTATATATACCCCATACCCTCTAACTTCTGAGGTAACTAAGAGAATGTTTTAAAAGAGTTTAACAAGGGTTTAAACTTGTTTAGTGTTGGTTTAAAAGAGTGTTTAAGAAGCTTTTAAGCAATTGAGAGTTTTGGGTTTGTGAAATCAATTTCACAAGAGCTTGAGGAGATCCTATTGGTGCTTGAGCATCCAACCATCCTACCTCATTCTCTTGATTTATTGAGAAGTTTTCTAAACTCTTATCTAGCTTTACATTTGCTTAGATATTAGATTATCATTCTTTAAAGCTAGTTTTTATATTGAGTTTAGATTTGATTTTATTTCTCTCATTGCTTACACACACAACCATTGAGCTTATTGTATTTTCATACTTAGTATAATTTGGGTTGTTGGTTTGTGACATTGAGAGTGAGCTTAATTATGTTCTCATCTATATTAGAGAACAATCATTTGTTGTCTTGTGCTTATTATGAGGATCACTTTGTAATACACTTGTACACCGAGAGAAGTGTGTGGCGAGAGTCGGGGATCGTCCCTAGAGGAGTAGCGTCGGTTGACGAATCTAGGGAGAGGTCGTATCCGAGTACTTAAGGGAGACATGTCTAGGTCCAACACTTGAGAGGGTGTAGAGTATGATTGCAAGAGTGTCGATTGTAAAGTTTTCGGTTAGCTAGAAAACCGAGTGTGAGGTGTGTAGAAGTTTTAGCTTCCAAACCGGATTGTGATATTTAATTTGACCCCGGGAGTGGGGAGCGGAGACGTAGGACGGAAGGTCCGAACTCCGTGATCATTTGATCGTGTTTGAGTGTGCCTTGGCGTTTATTCTTATTTGTGCTCATTGCTCATATCGTCAATGTCTCATTATTTAGCTTGCCCACTATCTAGTTTCAAATTGTTTATCCCTTGTGTCAGTTTATATATCCTTGCTTATACTTTTATCATATAGGGTACATCTCTATGTTCATATTGTATATTCTTGCTCATAATTAGTTGTATATCTATCTTGCAAGAATATATTTGTTAATAAGTTTTTATTGGCATTTAAATCGGATTAGATTAGCATAAGACCTTAATCACCCCCCTCTAGGGTCTAACAGATATATCATCAAAAGTAGATTATCTGAGATATAAAATACGGGTCAAACATGTCCTTATACATATCTGAACAAATGAATACTGAAGAAATATGAATATATTGTTTAACAGAAATAGAAGGGAAAAGACTACAAAAACAATTAGAATCGTCAAATAAGACAAGATACTGAACTTCGACCTATTCTTCAACTCTCTCTACAAGGCACTCCAGCTGAGAATACTTGGGCTCTGGCATATCTCCAAGCTAGACCTATTCTTCTTTTAAGTCTGACATACACTAGAGAAAACAGGTGTACGTCAGCGTGTATGGCACACGGCAAGACCCCACAAAACAAATAGAGCGAATGAAAACCCAAGCAAAAAACGATATGATAACAGAAATGACAAAAGGAAGGGTAACTAGAAATCCAACAAAATTAACATGAAAAAACACTACTAAAACATGATAATCATAAGGCTAACTGCGCACTATAACCGGGTCGAGTACTAATCATCCTAAATTCTCACGGGTTCACATCCCACAAAAAGTCAATGCTCATATTATCGGATAACTGATTGTTTACAAATCCTCTACGTGCATCCAATACTGCTACACGAATCGGTCAAATGGCTACACGCAATCCAATCTCGGCCTGTTCCGAACTTAGGCAAAGCTTAGGTGACGAAATAGGTCACTAACTAAAGTGACTACACAAATTCACTTTCGCCTAATAAACCAACCCCAGTGACTACACGAATTCACTGGTATGGGCTGGAAGATACATCAACAGTCACATCCAAGCACATGAACATTAACTTCCCTATCCTAACTCTTCTCATTTTTTTCTAAATCAACAGTCGTATTCCACACTGAAACTCTAGTTCACCACCTAAACTCAGTCAACACACCCACACATGTCACTAGATCTGTTCATAACGTACGAGGCCACTAAGTCATGAACTACTAAGGGTTCTTAAACACAACCAGGAACAATAATAATATGACTACTTCTATGCAAATACATTACAATAGAACGCAAAACATAAAATGCAATCATAAAAAAACATGCATGCATTTCGTTCATTAATATCTTGTTATCCGAATCTCAAAACCACTCATAAAAATTATCTGCATCAAAGTGTTGGACCCTAGAGGTGGGATGATTAGGGTCTTTAATTGTGTAATAAAAATAAGGCAAGCAATACACCACAACAATGAACAACAAATATAAAGGAGATAGAGTGAGAAATCGTTATCCAAGTGACGCGCGATGTGTTAACGAGGTTCGGCCCGCTGACCGACATCCCCGCTCCCCACTCTCGAGGAGAAATCCACTAGATAACCCGGTTTGGAAGCCGAAACTTCTTCTACACAACGATCTCCACAAGATCTCACAACTACACAGTTGATCACCACAAGATTGCACTCCCACACAGTTGATCTTCACAAGATCAAGCTCTCAACAGTAGCAATGGTAAAAACTCTCTCTTTACAATGTCCCTATGGCAAGGAGAAATATTACACTAAAGCTGGGATGTGAACATAGGAAAACATAAAAAAACAGGTTTGAAATTTTTAGCTCTCAGTAAAAGAAAATCTCTAGTTTTTCAATAGCTTAGGACACTTGAGGAAGAAGGGGTACAGGGGTTTAAATAGGAGAAAACACAGCAGCTTAAACCCATACCCAAATCCCCCAAAACCTGGATAAACGGCGCCTCAAATCTGTACCAAAAAGACCGTTTGAAATAAGCGGCAGTCGACCGTACAATTCTCGCGGTCGACCGCGAGCCAGCTTTGAAACTTGGAAAATTTCCAGAGACTTCTACGGTCGACCGTGACGGTCGACCGTAGGAATTTTTGAGCTCACAGTCGACCGTGACGGTCGACCGCGAAAGTTTCTGCTGCCCACTCAGAAAAGAACTCAGGCGCGGTCGACCGTGGCGGTCGACCGCAAACTGATACACAGAAAAAAAAAACTATTTTTGACTCTTTTAAAAAATCTGTAAAATATTTAATTGACTTCCAAAAATTGTAAAACTTTGTAAAATGTTTTTAACATTAAAAACAAATTGTTTGGAAAATGAATTTTGTGAATAGGTCCTCATACTTGTGAAAAATGATATTTTTTGAAAACGCTCAAAACTATAAGTATGAAAACATGTGTGTGATATCCCAATAGCTTCAAATGAAATCTAAACTACTTGCATACATTCTAGCACTGGAGAGAAAATAAAAACTAGCTAATATCCTCACATAGAATACAATTCTTTGAGTCTTGATATAGCTTGAGTTTGAAGAAGCTTCTTAATGCATTTGGTGTTCTTGAATAAACGTTGCTTCGTCACTATGCCTCCTCCTCATTTGGATATCATCGTTGTAGCGCATATTCCATCCAATCCTCTATGTATGGCACTAACATGCTTGATATATATATTAATTATATTATCATTCAACAAGCAATTAGTACCAATAATGGTGGTTGTAAAACATCATCAAAACATAAGGGCTAACAATCTCCCCATTTTTAATGATGACAACCAACCATTATGTAGGAGCAAAATAAATATAGCTTATAGATAGTAGCTCCCCCTATCTATGAGCTCCCCCTTACTATATGCACAAATGAGGAGATTTCTCTCCCCCTTTGTCATCATCAAAATAGGGTAAAAAAAAGATATAAACAAAAATACATGTGAAATGCAACTAATCAAGCAAGTAAATAGAACTTTCACATAGTGTATAAGCCCAAACCATTTCTTATGCGACAAAAATCATCTTCACTAAGAGGCTTAGTAAAGATGTCCGCTAATTGAGATTTTGTATCAATAAATACAAGGAAAACATCTTGCCTTTCTACATGATCGCGTAAGAAATGATAGCGCACATCAATATGCTTGGTTCTAGAATGTAAAACTGAATTTTTTGAAATATTGATGGCACTAGTGTTATCACAAAAGATTTTTATATTTTAAAAATTCAAATCATAGTCAACTAAGCTTTGTTTCATCCACAAAACTTAGACACAACATAAGCCGGCGGTAATGTATTCCGCTTCCGTAGTGGACAATGCAACACAATTTTGTTTTTTAGAAGCCTAAGAAACAAGAGAATTTCCTAAGAATTGGCATGTTCCACTCGTACTCTTGCGATCTACCTTACATCCGACAAAGTCGGCATCACAAAAACCATATAAATCAAAAGAGGTGCTTTTTGGATAAAACAAATCAATATCAATTGTTCCATGAACATATTTAATAATTCTCTTAACGACAATCAAATGAGATGCTTTAGGAGAAGCTTGAAAATAAGCACGTGCACACACACTAAACATGATATCGGGTCTACTAACGGTGAGATAAAGAAGACTACCTATCATAACTCGGTATAGTTTTTGGTCCACATCCTCTCAACTATCATCCGTATCAAGCTTGACACTTGTACTCATGGGAGTTGGTGCATGCTTGGAGTTCTCCAAATTGAATTTCTTTATCAATTCTCTAGCATACTTGCTTTGAGAAATGAATATCACATCCTTAGTTTGCTTGACTTGGAGCCCGAGAAAGAATGTGAGCTCTCCCATCATGCTCATCTCAAAGTGATCTTGCATAACTTTAGAAAAATCCTTGCAAAGAGATTCATTAGTAGCACCAAAAATGATATCATCAACATATATTTGAACTAAAATGAAATTATTTTTCCTTTTTCTCACAAAAAGAGTATTATCATTTTTTTCTTTAGAGAAACCATTTCTAAGAAAAAACTAGAGAGGCGAGCATACCAAGCTCTAGGAGCTTGTTTCAACCCATATAAAGCTTTTTGAACCCGGTAAACATGATTAGGAAAAGCTTGATCTATAAAACCGGAGGGTTGCTCAACATATACTTCCTCTTCTATAAAATCATTTAAAAATATACTTTTAACATCCATTTGAAATAATTTAAAATCTTTAAAGCTAGCAAATGCAAAAAACATCCTAATAGATTCTAACCTTGCAACCGGTGTAAAAGTTTCATCATAGTCTATGCCCTCCTCTTGATTATATCCTTGGGCAACCAAACGAGCTTTGTTTCTAGTAACAATGCCATGTTCATCAAGTTTGTTTCTAAAAACCCATTTTGTTCCAATTACACTAGCATTGTTAGGTCTAGGAACTAGTTTTCAAACATCATTTCTTCGAAAATTGTTTAGTTCATCATGCATAGCTAAAACCCAAAATTCATCATGTAAAGCATCATTTATCTTCTTAGGTTCTAATTGAGATAGAAAAGCAACATTACCACACTCACTCAAAGCCTTTGAGCGAGTAACAACCCCTTGTGAAGGACTCCTAATAATTTGCTCCTTTGGATGATTTGATGTGAATTTCCATGATTTGGGGAGTTTTTCTTGTACATGAGTGTTAGTGCTTTCCACATCTTTTTGTGCTTCTATTGAGGATGTATTATTAAGTTGCAAGAGTTCCAATTCTCCCTCAACATCATCATCATCTTTCCTAGGCAAAATAACTTGTGAACCAATATTAGTCTCATCAAAAGTAATGTTTATAGATTCTTCAACAACAAGAGTTCGTTTGTTGAAGACCCTATAAGCCTTACTTCAAGGTGGATACCCTAAGAAAATACCAACATCAATTTTGGAATCAAATTTATCATGGTGATCATTTGTATTTAAAATAAAACACTTACAACCAAAGATATGAAAACATCCAATAAAAGGAGTTTTGTCATAAAATAGTTCATAAGGAGTTTTCTTAAGTTTTGGTCTAATTAACACACGATTTAAAACATGGCAAGCCGTATTGACGGCTTCCGTCCAAAAATATTTAGGCAAATCAAAAGAGTTTAACATAGTTCGTGCCATCTCTTGAATGGTTTGATTTTTTCGTTCAACAACACCATTTTGTTGTGATTTTCTTGGAGCGGAAAAACATGAGTTATACCACGATGCACACAAAAATCATAAAAAGAGATATTTTGAAATTCACCACCATGATCACTTATTATTTTAACAACTTCCAAATCTTTTTCATTTTCAATTCTCCTAACATGATTTGAAAATTCATCAAAACATTCATCTTTACTTGTGTTCGCGGGAAAATTTGTTGCTTTCTTCATTACTGATTCCATTGTACACTCTTGGTAATTGTTTATCGATTACAAAGATCCGGTCTTTTTATAAGATCCGGTTACAACGAAAATCAAATAAAAAGAAATGAAAAATTACAACTTGTTTCCTTCTTTGTCGAACGAATCGCGAGCTCCTGTTATGCGGTCACTCGCTTTGGTGGGTTCTTTGCCTGCGCCGGGGTTGTTTGCCGTGGACCACCGCGAGATCTAGATCCGGTCGGATCTACGCAGTATAACGGGTATTATCCCACCAAGGAGATAATAGCCGGGAGGGATTGTTTCACCAAGGAAACAACCGCTCGAATCTCGGGATCTAAGAACCAAGCTTAGATCCAGAGTGTACCTACGTAGATCTGAGGATTTGAGATCCGGTTCTCTCGAACACTTGCCTTATTTGGCGTTGATGATCGCCGAGCACCAGATCTGAATGAGGGAGTCCCCGAAGTCCTAAAGTTTGAGTCTTTTTAGATCTGAATCTCCAATCCAGCAGGGCTTCGCCTCCTCCAAAATCCAACCCTTGAACAAATGAACCTGAAGGCCTATTTATAGGCGCTCGAAACTGTGCCCCGTGCACAGAACTGGGCCTAGCCACCTCAGGGTGGCTCGGATTGGGCCGAGCCACCCTGGGGTGGCTCGGCTAAGGCCGAGTCCCCGGGTGTTTTGTCCGTTTCGTCGTTTCTTTGTTATCCGGTTCTCCGTTGTTCGGATTTGATTCGGTTTGTGGTTGACTTGGTCTGGAATCGATTTGTTGACTTGATTCCAGATATGGCAGTTAATCCGCTTCTGAGTTCGAGTCCGAAACCGATCTTGATTCGATCGTGATTCATCCGAGTTCGCTCTTGTTTAGATGACTCGTTGACTCCTCGAACCGTTGGCTTCATTCCGCGTGCTAAATGGATTGTTGGCGTGCGGTTCGTTAGCCTCGTTAGTCCACTTTGTCGCATATCGCTTGGCTTCGGCGTTGTGGGATAACAGTCGTGCCTGGATATGTCGCCCGATGGTTCGTACGTCGAATCGACGTCGTCGAGCTGTGGTTAGGGACCCATAGGCAATTTTATATGCCTACAACTTGCAAGAAAGATGGTCCATGTAAAACGGGAAAAATCATCAATGATAACAAAAACATAGTGTTTGCCTCCAAGAGAGGTAACACGCATAGGACCAAATAAATCAAGATGAAGTAATTACAAGGGTTTAGAAGTTGATACCTCATTGATGGATTTGAAAGTAGACTTAGTTTGTTTACCTTTAGCACAATCTTCGCATATGGTATCTTTGATGAAATGCAAGTTTGGTAAACCTTTAACAAGATTCCTCTTGGACAATTTTGATATCAATTTCATGTTTGCATGTCCAAGCCTTTTATGCCAAATCCAAGGGTTTTCATCAATTGCCGCAAGGCACTTCACATCTTGATTCACTAATTCATTTATCTCAAAAATATACACATTAGATTTTTTATTAGCAACAAAAACAAATTTTCCATTCATGCTAATTGTGCATTTGTCCAGTTTAAAGGAAATATCAAAACCTTTATCACTCAATTGGCTAATACTAAGAAGATTATGATTCAAGCCATTAACCAAATAAACATCTTCTATAACGGGAGAGGGTGTCTTACCAACACATCTAATACCAATGATTTTACCTTTCCCTCTACCACCGAAGGAGATATTACCTCCTTCAATCCTTGATAGGGTTGCAAATAGCTCTTTGTTGCCCGTCACATGATGTGAGCAACCACTATCAAGGTACCACATCTCTCTATGTCGTTGACGTGATGTTCCCTACAAGAGATGAATGTGTAGTAACTTTAGGTACCCAAATATTAGGTCCTTGGTGGTTAGTAAGCTTGGTACCTTTGGGTACCCATGTCATGCCATAAAAATCATGATTATCTTTGATCCTACAATGAGTAGAAATATGACCATGTTTCATGCAATATGCGCACACAAAATTTCTCTTGTGTGTAGGAGCATAAGATCTATGAAATCTATTTCTACCATGGTGATGATGATTAGCATAAGTATGAGTGGGTCTAATCTTACCACTCTTAATTTCTAGTCTTTCAATCTTGGATCTTAATTATTTGTTTTTAAAATCAAGATCCCCTAGCAATTCATCTTTTAAAGCAAGAGAGGTTTGTAGTTGTTCTAGTTTGATATCACAAGAAGCATGCAACTTTTTAAAGGAAGAAAAATATTTTGACATCCTTTTAAACTCAATGTTCAATTCTTCTAAAGCCGTAGCTAGATCACATTGCATATAAAAGGATTCACTTTCGGTGTCGGAAACTACCTCCTTTTCATAGGCCATGAAGCAAATGTTGGGACCATGAAGAGCAATTTTAGCTCCTTCTTCATTGCTATCTGAATCACTTGGTTCGGATTCTTCCCATCCGGCATACATGGCTTTCTTCTTCTTGTACTTCAAGTATTTCTCCTTGAGCTTGGGACAATCTTTGGCGATATGACCCGGTTTATTACACTCAAAGCATTTTCCTACACGTGAAGAAAATTTGTTGTTAGATCGGGGATTAAACTTCTTGTTCATTTTAATGAATCTAAAATTCTTCTAGAGAGGTGAGCCACTTCAATAGAAAAATCAACTTCACTCTCCGGCGATGATGATGAGGAGTTGTCACTAGCTCCTTTGAGAGCTATGGTCTTCATCTTTGGTGATGGCTCCTCAACTTCCCGTGGGGGCACTTCCTCCTTGTCCTTTCCCGTGAGCTTCTTCTCATGAACCTTAAGCTTGCCGATGAGGCCATCGAGAGCTAGAGTGGTGAGATCATGAGCTTCCTCTATGGTCGTAGCTTTGGGTTCCCATATTGGAGTCAATGAACGAAGGATCTTGTAGTTCGTCTCTTGGATAGTTAATTTCTTGTCAAGACCATGCAATCCATTGATTATGTTAGTGAAGCGAGAAAACATAGCATCAATGGATTCATTAGGAAGCATCTTAAATAACTCATATTCATGCATAAGCCCACTAATTTTGGATTCCTTAACTTGGGGGGTTCCTTTATGTGTAATACACAATTTCAACCATATTTCGTATGCGGTTGTACACGTGGAAACTCTATTATACTCATTAGAGGAAAGACCGCAAATTAAGGCATTCATGGCATTTGCATTGAGATTGGCTTGGTGCCTTTCTCCATCGGTCATATTCCCGACTTTGGGATTTTCTACATATATTTTCTCTATGAGTTTGAGAATGTCAAGATCAATGCAACGAAGGTAAATCCTCATCCTAGCCTTCCAATAAGCAAAATTACTACCGGTGAAAAGTGGTGGTCTAGTGGTGGATTGTCCCTCTAACATATGGACATTCATTGAAGCCTCCAAAAGATCTTTTCTCTAAGGTGGTTAGACCAAAACTAATATAGAGACCAAGCTCTGATGCCAATTGTTGGACCCTAGATGAGGGGTGATTAGGATCTTAAGGCTATAATTGTGCAATAAAAATAAGGCAAGCAATACACCACAATAATGAACAATAAATGTAAAGGAGATGGAGTGAGAAATCGTTATCCAAGTAACGCGCGATGTGTTAACGAGGTTCGGCCCGCTAACCTACGTCCCCGCTCCCCACACTCGAGGAGAAATCCACTACACATCCCGGTTTGGAAGCCGGAACATCTTTTACACAACGATCTCCACAAGATCTCACAACTACACAGTTGATCACCACAAGATCACACTCCCACACAGTTGATCTTCACAAGATCAAGATCTCAACAGTAGTAATGGTGTAAAAACTCTCTCTTTACAATGTCCCTATGGCAAGGAGAAAGATTACACTGAAGCTGGGATGTGAACACAGGAAAACACAAAAAAACAGGTTTGAAATTTTTAGCTCTCAGTAAAAGAAAATCTCTGGTTTTTTAATGGCTTGGGACACTTGAGGAAGAAGGGGTATAGAGGGTTTAAATAGGAGAAAACACAGTAGCTTAAACCCATACCCAAATCCCCCAAAACCTAGATAAACGGCGCCTCAAATCTGTACCAAAAAGACCGTTTGAAATAAGCAGCGGTCGACCGTACAATTCTCGCAGTCGACTGCGAGCCAGCTTTGAAACTTGGAAAATTTCTAGAGACTTCTACTGTCGACCGTGGCGGTCGATCGTGGGTATTTTCGAGCTCACGGTCGACCGTGGCGGTCGACCGCGAAAGTTTCTGCTACCCACTCAGAAAAGAACTCAAGCGCGGTCGACCGTGGCGGTTGACCGCAAACTGATACACAGCAAAAAAACTATTTTTGACTCTTTTAAAAAATCTGTAAAATATTTAATTGACTTTCAAAAATTGTGAAACTTTGTAAAATGTTTTTAACACTAAAAATAAATTGTTTGGAAAATGAATTTTGTGAATAGGTCCTCATACTTATGAAAAATGATATTTTGTGAAAACGCTCAAAACTATAAGTATGAAAACGTGTGTGTGATATCCCAATAGCTTCAAATAAAATCTAAACTACTTGCCTACATTCTAGCACTAGAGAGAAAATAAAAACTAGCTAATATCCTCACATAGAATACAATTCTTTGAGTCTTGATATAGCTTGAGTTTGATGAAGCTTCTTAATACATTTGGTGTTCTTGAATAAACGTTGCTTCATCATTATGCCTCCTCCTCCTCCTTTGGATATCATCGTTGTAGCGCATATTCCATCCAATCCTCCATGTATGGTACTAACAAGCTTGATATATGTATTAACTATAAAATCACTCAACAAGCAATTAGTACCGATAATGGTGGTTGTTGTAGGCGTATAAAACTGCTTATAGGTCCCTTAACACAGCTCGGCACGATGATTCGACAAACCAACGAACCATCGAGCGATGAATCCAAGCATGATCGTTAAACCACAATATCGAGGCTAAGTAAGACGCGACGAAGCAGATTAACGAGGCAATGAGGTTAACGAACTCGAACACCGAAGCAGATTTACTGCCAAATCAGGATCCGGACTGCCAAATCAGAGTCCAGATCAACAAATCAGAGTCCAGAGCAACAAATTAGAGTTCGGATAAACCACGAAACCGGAAAACGATGAAAACCAACATTTGGAGGACTCAGCCAAAACCGAGCCACCTTTTGGTGGCTCGGTGGCCGAGCCACCAATTGATGGCTCGGCCAAAACCGAGCCACCTTTCGGTGGCTCGGCGGCCGAGCCACCAAAAGGTGGCTCGGTGGCCGAGTCACCAAGGTGGTAGGCCGAGCCACCTTTTGGTGGCTCGGTGGCCGAGCCACCAAGGTGGCCGAGCCACCTGGGCCAAAGCCCAGTTCTGAGTGCCTATAAATAGGCTTGGTGGCTCATTGTTTTGGAGGTTGGAATTTTTAGAGGCGAAGCTCTGCTGGATTGAGATATGAACCTTAGAGTTTTGAAGCTTTGAAGACTTGAACTTTCAGATCTGGTTCTTGGCGATCATCCACACCAAACAAGGCAGGAGTTCGAGAGAGATCAGATCTGAGATCTATACGGCTACCCTCCGGATCAAAACTTGGTTTTTGATCCCGAGAAGAGTATCGATTTCGCTTGGTCGATTTCGATTACTTCGGGCGATTATTTCCTTGGTGAACTAATCCCCCCCGGCTATTATTTCCTTCGCAAAATAATACCCATCATACCGTGTAGACCCAACCGGATCTAGATCGCGCGGTGGTCCACGGATTAACCCCGGCACAGGCGAAGAACCCACACAAGCAAGAGACCGCAAAATAGGATCTTGCGATTTGTTCCACAAAAAAGGAAAGTTGTAATCTTTTTATTTTTCTTTGATCTTGTTGTAACCGGATCTTATAAAAAGACCGGATCTTTTGTAACCAAAAAAAATAGTTGCTTGAGAAAACAATAACTTCAATGAAAACAACAATTTTTCCCGTGAACAATCTGGCGACCACAGTGGGAGCCACCGATCTCGCTGCCGAGATCGTTGTGCCGCAGGCGCGGATCTCAATCCCGGTCGAGGAGGAGGTCGAGTATGAATTCGACCAACAAAAGTTCGAGGAGTATCTGTCATCCTCATCCGGATCCACCTCCCCCCGCAAGTCCAAGAAGTTCTCCTCCAGGAGAAAAGTCCGTTGGTATAAGGAAGTAGAGAATACCAACAAAGACCTCACCCCGATCGATGCCGAAGTTGCATCGAGTGAAGTTCCACTGACCTCCAACCAGGTCAAACCTGTTCTCGCCAATTCCTCCGCCACTGAAGGCGTGGGGACTCTCTCAAAGAGAGCCCGCCAGAGGCGACGTCAACACCTGGCGCGACAATTAGCAAAGGCGATGGAGTCCGTTGATGGAATCCGCTACAACGCGGATTTGAAGAACAGGAGAGGCAAACAGCCTCAACAACCAATGAATGACAGCTCCTCCAAGCCGCCAACGAATGAATGGATCCGTGTCAAGCGGAATCGTTTGACACTCGATGAGCGTATTCGCAAGCGCTGCGCACTGTTGGCGCAGGCACGGGCTAAAGTTCAAGAAGCCCGCAGAAGACTGCAGAAGGAGGTGGCCAAAAAGCTGCCACCAACCCGCCAAGTGTGGAGGCCAAAGTCTGAAGTGGCGATTCAGGCTAAGGAACAACCATTGCAGCCTTCAACAAAGGTTCAACCTCCGGCGAACCAACCTAAGTCACCGATAATCCCCATAGCTGCTCCGGGAGATCCCGCAGGACCATCCTGAAGAAGAAAGTCAGTTTTGGAGCGCCTCGGTCCACTTCCCGATGAGCGATGCAAAGCTCCAATTCAAGAACGTTTGGGCCCAATAAAGAAGCCCCGAACGACGCAACATGCTGGGGTCGCTCCCACCCTCAACATGACAAGGAGTTCATGTCAACTGCGCGCACCAGTTTGCACATTAAAGTCCAAGAGCCCGCCGAGAACTCACGCCCACAAAGGCGCGTGTCGAGACGTATGACTCTTGAAAACCCAAAGAAGGCAATTCGCCCTCAGAAGGAAACGTTGTTGTCTAATGATGATAGCGTTATACCTAAGAAGTCTGCCAACACACGATAGGTTACTCTGACCTTCAAACCGACGAGTTGCACTATCGTGTTGGGGGTACGAGTAAAACCAGGAAAATGATTCCTCAAAAACTAAAAACTCAGTGCCCCTGTTCCAAACTCATTCGAGCAGTATTGTCTGAGTGTAACTGTATCAAGACAGTCCTCGAAAGAACTTCGGTTTTCGAAAGGCTCAGTACCGAAGCGCCAAAACCAAGACCTAGGCGTTTTCAACGAAGAAGAATGGTAGTCGAAGATGGAGAATTTCCGAGGGTCACCACTAATATGACCAGCAAAGGGACATCGACACGGGATAATCCCGAGTCGATTCCGGAAGCACCCCGACGTGTAACCCGTTTGCAGTCTGGAGCCATCATACGAGCAACTTATGGTAGGATTCGGACAAGATTACCATCAGAAGATGAAGAATCGGATGCCGGCTCTGCGGTCACATCAGATAATACAGTATCCAACGAGGGACAACCCCACGAGGCACTTATGATAAGTGCGGAACAAGTGGCCAAGATGCTCGAAAAAGCCATGGCCAAACAATAGGAGAGCTTCAGGTTTGAAATGCAGATGGCCATGCAGAATATGAGAGAAATGCATGACCAACAAATCCAAGCATTGACAAACCGGCAAGGCGAACCAAGTCGTCATAACTAGGTGAATCAGGAAGATGAGGACGCACATACGGATGAAGCTCATAATGCCAATAACCCTCCCGTCAATGCAGGGGGTGGTAACGAGAATGCCAACAAAAATACAGGTGAAAATTTGAAGATTAAAAACCTCGAGAGCAAAATCAATACGTTGATTTCCGCTCAAGAGATGAAGAAGACGGGCATTCCTTGTCCATACCCAAGAGAATGGGAATCAATCCCGTATCCGGCGAAGTACAATCTAATTAACTTCACGCCGTTTGATGGGAAGGGTTCACCCACTCAGCATTTGATTTACTTCAAATCAAACTTAGGGGTTATTTCTGGTAATGAGCCTCTGATGGTACGGTCCTTTGTTGGCACTCTTCGTGGAGTCGCCTTCGATTAGTATCGCCGCCTCAAGCTAGGAAGCGTGAATAGTTAGGACGACATGGAGACTAAATTCCTCACCAACTTTTTCGACGACGACACTGAGATATCCATCGGGTCGTTGCTTGACGAGAAACAGAAAGACGGGGAATTAGTTGATACCTTCGTCAAAAGGTTCTGGAACAAGGCGATGAACTGTCGGGACCCGATCACTGAGGAATTCATTCTCCAGACTTGCCATAACAACCTCGCATTGGACGTGTTGGAAGCGATAGGGACAGCACCGTCCAAAACCTGGAAGGATTTGAAGGTTCGATGAGAGCAAGCCGAGCGATTCCTCAGAAGGAAGAAGGCGGAGAGAGGCCAACAAGCGACGAATGCTCCAACACAGAATTTCAACCCACGAGGGAAAGGTAAGGCACACGCTAATGCAGTTGATGCTAATCAAACTTTCCAATTGCAACCTCAGCAACAGCCACAGCAATAAGCACCACAACAATCGCAGTCGTAATGGCGACAACGACCTCAGAAGCAGAAATCTTCGGAGCCAAGATTTCCTAAAGTTTACTCCTTCAAAGATGATGAAGTTCCCGTCATCTTTAAGTACCTGTTGGAGAATAACAAAATCCAGCTACCGGCGATCGTGGATCAAGAAGGGGCCAGCAAAGTAACGGATCCGAAGTATTACGTATACCATAGAGCGGTCCATCACCCTATAAGGTTATGCTACCATCTCAAGGATAAGATCCAGGCGTTAATTGATGTAGGCGTCATCACCCCGAAGCCGCCCAAGAATGTAGGAGCAAATGCAGTATCAAATAGCTTTGGATCAGTACCCACAACATGGTTTGAGCCAAAACGCATCACCAAGGTCGGAATGAAGACAGTAAACGACGACCCATACGGACAACGCCAAAAAGGACTTGTACCACATACAGCCCCAAACGGTGAAATCCTCTGGGTCCATCCTGATCTTCTTGAAGACGATCAGTGGACGACTTCCTCGACCAGAAAGGGTAAAGGCAAGTCCTGCAACGCTATTTCCGCGATCTTCGAAGAGGATGGTGATGAAGCTCCTACTTTCCCGCTCTCCGAAGAAGAACAAGAAGTTTTTGCCACTAGAAGCGGAAATCAGTATCACTTCAACTATCCATCACCTAGTGATCAGGTAGCTGAGCAGGGGGTGACTAAACGGGGACCAGCCAAAACTCTCACAGAACTGGGGGTGATTGCGGCTCCTAAACCGGTTGAAGAAGCTCGACGACAGCCGGTTGATAAACAGAAAGAAAAGAGGCCCCAGGAGGTTCAGAATCCGAAGCAGTCTCGTTTCAACCGTCCGATTGGAAGAGACAGACCGGAGAGTTCGAACACTCCGCGCATCTTCGATATTATGGCTCAACTAGCTAACATTCCAGCACAGATAACATTGTATGAGTTGCTACGGTTGTCTAAAGAAACCAGGGAAGCCTTGCAAGAAGCTTTGGCCAATTCAGAAGTGTTCCTTACTCAGATCAAGCCGGTACCTGAAGAGCCAGAACTATTGATTCAACACTGTAATATAGCGGCTAAAAACCTTCCCTGCATTACCTTCACCAAAGAGGATATGCAGACGAAGAATTCGAACCATGATCGACCTCTATATTTTATCGGGTATATTGGCTCCAGCGAAGTCAACCGAATCCAAGTGGATCCGGGTTCCGCTGTGAGTATTATGCCGCTTCGCTTGATACATAGCCTCGGCATTCCAGTTAGTAAGTTGGCGTCCACAGGCACTGTTATCTATGGATTCAACACTAGCGGGTCAAGACCCTTGGGTAAGATTCGGATAAAATGTCAAATGGGTGATTTAAAGACGGAAGTCACATGTTATGTGATTGATGCCGAGACTTCATATAACTTACTATTGGGTCGACCTTGGATCCATAGTAACGTTATAATTCCCTCCACTCTCTATCAATGTTTGAAATATGTCGACACTGATGGTAAAGTTAGGACGGTGGTCGCGGATAAGCAACCATTCAAAGGGTTTGAGAATTATTTTACTGATTCTCTCCTTTATGGAAACGAATCCGATACTGAACCATCGGCCCAGGGCACAGATAGCGAAGAAGAAGCTAATACCGGAGCTGGATTTGATTACGATGGAGGTTTTGTTTTAAATGACATTGTACCATTGGTAATCAATCTTGATGATGAACAATCGTCAGATGGTAGTTGTAACTGGCAACTTGCCAATAATAAAATAAATGATGATTTAGAGTACTCACTGTCTCTTGATGATGCGATAAAGGGATTGTATGATAATCCTAATTTATATACGCCGCTTCGATCGTCCTATATAACAAAGAAACACTTCCAACATTCATTCGGAACAACCCTGATCGTTCCTGCCAAAATAGGAGGCGAAAAAGAAGTGATTTACGGTAAAGGAGAGAGTTTTCCATTACCTGATCATTTCTTAAGGGAAGATGTGAATGATGACAAACCTGGTCGACATTTATCTAAGTATAGTCCGGAAGCGCGCAAGCTCATGGAAAAACAGGGATATGATTTCACACTCGGAGAAGGTTTATACTTCGATCGAGGTTCCCATATTCCAGCCAAAGCGGCATATATACCAGAAGGAAAACCGGATGATTATTATAAATTCAGACGAGGATTAGGATATGTCTCTTCTTCAGAAGACGAATGTTGCTGGTTAATCAGTAACCAAGCATCTGGGCAATACAAAGATGGGTACTCGTCAGATTCTTCGGAGTGGGATTCCGATA
Organism: Asparagus kiusianus; assembly: GCA_022839385.1. Lineage (NCBI taxonomy): Eukaryota > Viridiplantae > Streptophyta > Magnoliopsida > Asparagales > Asparagaceae > Asparagus > Asparagus kiusianus. The sequence continues at coordinate 94,307 of BQKN01064677.1, forward strand.
TAAGTCTGGGAGGAGTATTCAAAGCCCTAATGACGAACATGGCTACAGCTGATCCATCCACAATGGAGGACGACGATCAAATGCCAACATGGGAAGACCCATGGGTTCATCACCTGAACATGCAGTACGGTGATAGGTTTGAACAGAGGGAACCCCCTACTGAAGATAAAATAGTGCAAATCAACATGGGCGACGAGGCCAACCCAAAGCCCATATTCATCAGCGATAGTCTTCCCCCAGATGAGAAGGAGGAATTAATTGCTCTCATCAGGGAATACATTGACTTCTTCGCTTGGAACTATGAGGACATGCCAGGGCTCGACCCCAATGTGGTAATGCACCGCCTCGATATCAAGTCGGATGCCAAATCTGTCAAACAACAGCAAAGACGGTTTCGTCCGCAGATTATGGAAGCCATTGAGGCAGAGGTTAAGAAATTGATCGACTCAAGATTTATCCGAGAGGAGCAACATCCAGACTGGCTAGCCAATATTGTTCCCGTCATGAAGAAGAATGGTAAAATCAGGATTTGCATCGACTTCAGGGACCTGAATGCGGCATGTCCAAAAGACGACTTTCCTCTCCTAATCACGGACGTCATCATCGACAATACGTGCAGATTTGAGAGAATGTCTTTTATGGATGGCTTTTCAGGATATAACCAGATCAAGATGCACCCGGATGACAAGAAGCATACAGCGTTCAGAACGCCCCTCGGTGTCTTTTGCTACACGGTGATGCCTTTCGGTCTAAAGAATGCAGGCGCCACGTACCAGCGAGCAATGACTAAAATTTTCCAAGAACATCTCAGGAAAACAGTCGAGTGCTACGTTGACGATTTGGTTGTAAAAAGCCGCAACAAAGAAGATCACATCAAGGATTTGAAGACGATGTTCGATCTCATGCGGAGTCATCAATTAAAGATGAACCTCACTAAATCTTTCCTTGGAATGTCCAGCGGAAAATTCCTTGGATTCGTCGTCACCACTAAAGATATACATATCGATCCTGATAAGGTGAAGGCGATACATGAACTGCAACCCCCTAGAAATCTAAGAGAGCTCAGAGGATTGCAAGGACGTTTGGCTTACATCCGGCGGTTCATCTCAAATCTTTCTGGGAAGTGCCAACCATTCTCTAAGCTAAATAAGAAAGGTGTGTCATTTATTTGGGACGACGCCTGCCAAAAAGCACTCAAAGATATCAAACCATATCTGACGAATCCTCCTGTTCTCGTTACACCGAAATCAGGTAAACCGTTCTTGATTTATCTCAAGGCGATGAACCACTCAATAAGTACTTTATTAGCACAAGACGATGATAACGGTCACGAACAGGCAGTTTATTACCTAAGTCGGACCTTGGTAGGCGCCGAGTCTCGATATCCGATGATTGAGAAAGAATGCCTCGCATTGGTATTCGCAATGCAAAAGATACGGCATTACTTGGTCGGACAGACGATTTACGTCATTTCTAACGTTAATCCAGTACGGGTATTTATGACTCAACCGGGTTCGATGAATTGGCGTTTAGCGAAGTGGGCCCTTCTCTTATCCCAGTATGATTTGCACTTCAAACAGCAGAAGTCGGTCAAAGGACAAGCGATTTGTGATCTTTTGGCGGCAAACCCGACAACAGATACGGCAGAAGTATATGATGACTTGCCGGATGAAACCCACGAGGTTAACACTACATCACACCAACAAGTATGGCAATTATACTTTGACGGTGCTTCGAGAGCAGTTAATATGGCAGTAACCCCCGGATGTCCTAAGGTCTCCTCCGGAGTTGGAGTTGTCTTAGTTTCCTCGGGGAAGCATGTAATGCCTTGGGCTTATTCACTGACTGGTCCGTGTTCCAATAACGTAGCCGAGTACAACACGCTTCTCATTGGACTCAGTTTCGCCAAAGAGCTGGGGGTCGAATATCTCGAAGCTTTTGGGGATTCTCAATTGATAGTCAACCAAGTCCGTGGAGAGTATGAAGTCAAGAACCAAGACCTGATCCCGTACCACCAGGAGGCCATCAAAATGGCAGATTCTTTTGAAGAATTCTTTATTGAATACATCCCTCGTCTCCAGAATGCTTATGCGGATACACTGGCAGCACTAGCGGTATCACTTTCGCAGCCTCCCGAAACTGAACTGCTAGTCACAGTAAGATCGCATCAACTCTACATACCCATATACAATATGGATATCGAAGAGGAAGATGATAGAAACATAAAAGCCAAGGAGGTGAACTCAACTCAAATTGAGTCCGAGTCCCGAGATTGGCATTTTCCTATCATTGACTACGTCCAATATGGTATTTTGCAAGAAGATGTAAAAGAAAGGGAATCAATCCGCCGAAGAGCACCAAGATTCTTCTATAATACCGAGACCCATACATTATACCGTCGGGGGTACGATGGTTTGTTACTCCGATGCCTTTCGAACAAAGAAGCAGAAGAAGTTCTTAAGGAAGCGCACGAAGGAGAATGTGGTGCACATCAGCCCGGTCCCAAGCTGTATGATCACATCAGGAGAATGGGATATTTTTGGCCGACAATGGTTCATGATGCAATCAAATATCCACGAGAATGTCATGCCTGTCAAGTACATGCAAATTATATGCACCAACCACCGGAGCGTTTACACACGTTAACCACGTCTTGGCCATTCGAAACATGGGGTATGGACATTGTCGGTCCTATTTTTCCCCTTCAGTCAAAGGTGATCGATTCATTCTCGCAATCACGGATTACTTTTCAAAGTGGGCTGAAGCGATTCCGCTTAGAGAAGTGAAGACGAACAACGTCATCAATTTCATCAAACATCATGTCATATATCGACATGGCGTGCCAAGACGGATCATTCATGACAATGGTCCACAGTTCATAAGCAACGCTTTTGTCAGGTTTTATGACAAGTTCAAAATTTAAGATATTTCGTCAACAGCTTATTATCCCGCCTCGAATGGATTAGCTGAAGCTTTTAACAAGACGATCATCAAAATCCTGTCAAAGCTTGTGAAGACCAATAAACGAGACTGGGATGATAAACTCGGTGAAGCACTCTGGGCTTATCGTACTACCATACGCACACCTACGGGAGCTACCCCATATTCGCTGGTATACGGATGTGAAGCGGTGCTGCCATTGGAAATCCAAATCCCATCCCTTCGGATCGCTCTCGCAACTGAGATGACGATGGAAGAACAACATCAGAAACGTATCGAAGAACTCAAAATGTTGGATGACAAGCGCTTGGAAGCTCAACAACACATTGAGTTTTATCAAGCCAGAATATCTAGGGCTTTTAACAAAAGAGTTCGACAGAAAAGCTTCAAGAAAGGAGATCTGGTCCTCGCTGCTCGCCGACCGATAATCCTCAACTCCAAGAAGAAAGGTAAATTTGAACCTAAATGGGAAGGGCCGTTTGTGATAGACACAGTCTACTCAAACGGCGCATATCACCTGATTTCTCTAGAGGGCGTCAGGCAATTAATGCCAATAAATGGGAAGTTCCTGAAAAAGTACTATCCTTAGTACATTCAGGATAACCCATTTACCAGGAAGTTCCTTGAAGAATATTACACTTAATATTCTAGAGGATAACCCAAAATCATTTTTACCACCAAAGTCCCTCACTGATCAATTCCAATTGACAGTGAGTCCACCAAAAGTGTCTTTCTGGTCCAAGTCACCAACAAATTCCCCTCTTGATTCTTTCCACGAACAAGAGGTCCACATTCAGTTCAGAGTCCCCTTTCGATAAACGAAAGAACTCCCCTCTTTTTCTCTTTGGTTAAGCCTTCTCATGGTTATAACCGAAGTTGAAGGTTCATTTCGATAAACGAAAAACTCATCTTCAAACTAGATAACCTATCCTATAAAAGGTAAGATTATCTAGATCTTCCAGATTCTCGGAGTGGAGATCCCACTTCTAGTTTCTTTTGCGCTGGAAATAGAATATAAAATTCTTCCTTTCCAGAATTAAGGAATAGAATATAAAATTCTTCCTTCCTTGTATTCGGGTTCGCCTTCACCCTAAAAGAAGACCGGGAAATAGAATATAAAATTCTTCCTTTCCCAACCTTTTCTAAGAATTTATCAATCTAGGATTCATCCTAGGAAGTTTATCCCGAATCCTAAGCAGGGATAAGTCTGCGCCTAACACGCGCTGCCGGTTTAGTCTTTCTCCATAGAAAAAGACACCAGAGTTCGATTCTGGGGTATCCTATCCTAAAACCTAAGCAAGGATAAGTCTGCGCCTAACCCGCGCTGCCGGTTAGTTCTTAACCGTTAAAAAGAACACCCGCCCATATATTCAACATTATGGCAGTTTGTTATTAATAACACCAAAATCCATGCCTTACACGCATGGGGAATTTCATCCTGAATCCTAAGAAAGGATATGCCGACGCCTAACACTCGTCGCCAGGTTAGTCTTTTACTGTCTAAGAAGACACCAGAACCAAATTCTGAGGACCTTTATCCCGAAGCCTAAATAGGGATAAGTCAGCGTCTAATACACGTTGCTGGGTAGCCTATTTCCGTAACAATGGCGAAGTTTACGTATTCAAAGTCGTAGCACAGAGTCTAGGGGAGTTCATTCCGTTAGCACAACGTTACATGCGGAACGGATTTAGACAATCCGCATGCTAGCCCGACTCAAACGGTAGTCGGTAAAGGCTAATCAAATCCGTTGAAGGCTGGGGGTTAGCCAAAAATCCTAAAGTCAACGCCTAACACGTGTTGCCGGGTAACCTATTCCCGTAACAAATGGTGAAGCCTATGTATT
>BQKN01064677.1:99100-115878 GCA_022839385.1 Asparagus kiusianus
GAGAATTCACTCTCTTAGCACAACGTTACATGCGGAACGGATTTAGACAATCCGCATGCTAGCCCAACTCAAACGGTAGTCGGTAAAGGCTTATCAAATCCGTTGAGGGCTGAGGGTTTGCCAAAAATCCTATGAGTATTATGGTCAATTATTCTAAACAGAATGAGAAATCATAATAAAGATAAAGATAAAACCATTTCCACTAAGAGGATCAAAAGTTAAAGTATCCAGCAAAAGAAATCATACATCAAGCCCATGGCTAAAAATCTGCTGACTAATCTTAGACAGCTTCTCATCATAAGCTTGCCTAAGCTCATCCTCCAATTCAGCTGTGAGGGACTCTTCAGTGGTGGCTAGAGTCTTCACAGCAACCTCCTCCGTCTCAACCAGCTTTTGCTTCAAGGACGTCAACTCCTCAGATAAGGCAATGTGGGCTTGCTGATCCTGTACCTTCGTCATTTGAAGGATACTCAAAGTCTCCTCTTCTTCACGAAGTCCTTTTCTGAGCTGTTCTATTTTGGTTTTGCAAGAGGCAATAGAAAAGTTAAGCTCAGCAAGTGAAGATGATCTAACAGCAAGGTTGGTCTCAACTCGATCTACCCGATCCCGCTGCACCTGAATCTCGAACTCTGTAAGAACTCGAGTATCGCGCTATGTCTGTAAGTGAGTATCCAACTCGGCAGCAATGAATGAAGAGGCACCTGCATCACGGAGATCACGTAACATCTGAAGTTCGTGCTCTAGACAATCAAGGTCATCAATAATAGCCTTCGCCAGATCCAGATATCCTGCTTCCCTTATCGAATTTATTCTGGAATCAAGGAAAGGCTTGAATTGGTGAAGGAAGAGTCCGCCGTGGAAGAGCTTGCCAATCATAGTGTTCACGAAGGAGAAGAAGGAGCGAACTTCTATGTAGATGACGATCTTCTCAGGATCGTTGTCTGATAACAACTCCTTCATAAGGACATGAAGCCGAGAAGAAGACCCTACACAAAGAAGGGGAAATCCGTCAAAAAGCCTTGAGGAGGAAATAAATGACATTTCTCAGTTGCTTAATTCATACCCTCTTCCCCTTAAGTCACTGGGGGTAGTGGAGGTGTCACCGCTGTTGATGCATCAACTGGTGTAGTTGGTCTCACAGCCGGCTCAACAGGATCAGTCTCAACAAAAGCTTCTGTCAAACACAAAATGAAATTTTCAGATTCATCACATTATAGCTGCATTAGTCACAAAATGGCTAGTCCTATAATTAACCTGAGAAGAGGCACGTACCTTCAAGAGGACCATCCTCGGAATTCTTGGGGAGTGTAGACTCAGGAAACATATCTTCAGGCATGTGGTCATCAATCTGAGGAGAGCCGTATATGAAGTGGAGCATAGGAGTGTCCACAAGCAAACCCTCCTCATCGAAATCATCAGTCAAAAAATCTGACACAAGAAAATATAAATGCGAGGGAAGAGTAAAGAGACTACGATCAATGGAAATGAGTTACCTCTTACGGATGCGTTAGTCTCTCTACCCCTAAGGTCCACGTTTTCCCCCTGCAATTTATCTGAAAGAGCAAAAAGCATAAAGACAATTAAGGGAGGCATCAATTTTGAATCATTCCGTTCCTTTGTTTGCCATCTAAAGGATATATTGTCAATTGTAGATGTACCTGGATTCGCTGAATCGGGTCCTACATTGATAGTCTCCCTAATATTGGCAGCTTCTGCAGGTTTTTCTACCTGGTGTGGTAAGTCAGGCTCACCAGAAAATGCAAAATCATGAGGAGTAGGATCGAGACTCATCTCGCCTTCCTCACGCTCTCCTATATAAAGAGGAAAAAACATGAGCTCAAAATTCTGAATAATCAAGAGGATGGTCTATAGGGTAGATGTTACCTCCGTCGCTAGCGGGATCATCACCAGCCAAATCTACCTCAGGTGCTCGTGGATCTGCACACGGCTTGTGGGCTAGTCTCTTCCGCCTAGCAGCTGTGACAACAATCGGAGGTCTTGCCTGGGTAAAAGGACGGAATTCTTCTTCTTCATCAGCCACTGTCCCTGAAACATCAAACAGTTGTTAAAACTAATAATTCTGGAGAACAGAGAGAAAAGATGGGTGATTAACCTCACTCGAAATATTCCTCGTAATCTTCAGGATCTTCGCCTGAGGTCTCTTCAACAGAATTGAAGGTCTTTGTTCCTTCTTCGTCTATTCGACGAGTCTTGCCCCGCATCCTCTGTGACCGAGCATCTTCTTGAATCGCACGAGAATCAGCCTGAGAAGCTTCCTCAGCCACTAACTCTGCAATCGGCCTCACAGGAACGGTTTTGTTAGCTGCTAACAACCACCTGCAGCTTAAGAATGTGAGCTTTAACTGACGCTCAGTACTCGGGAGACTAAACTTAGCACCAGTGCAGCCCGTCACGGTCCACAGCCATGCCCGAAGACCGTCCACCAGACTTCCGTGAGTCCGAAGCTGCTGACGTGGGTTCCCGATGTAAAGCTGGTCATAGCCAAATTGGCGAGCGAATCGGCAGGGTAGATATGGCTCTATAAAACACTGATTCTTCACCCGGAAGGTCAGATAACCCGGCCTAATGTTCACTAGCCAATTAAAGCAGCCGATATCTAAATGAGTTCGGTACTCCCTCGGTCTCTCCTCGTCAATCAAACACTCGCCGTATCGGCTGAAGAACTGCGGGAAGCAAGTGGAAAATGCCCAACACTTATGGACCTGTAGCTGCTTCCTGACGTCGAGGAATCCTCGCCCCTCCCACATGCCATTCTCAAACAACTGTAGTAGGGGAACAGAGCGGTCTGTGGTGTTAGGTACCGACATCATATCAGAACGATGAAGGACGAACCAAGCCATCAAATAAGTGTATGGAAGCTCCACCTTAGTAACAGGAGTCCGAGCCGACGGTTCATCTTCTTTCTGTGTGAAAGCCCTAGAAATCTATCGAAGCCCTCGATGAATGTTAGCTACCATCGCCGGAAGAAGCGAAAGCTCCTTTTTGTAGGCAAGCTGAACCACTGGGTAGAGTACTTCCAATGGCAAAATATCACCGGACTGACATGGGACCACACATTTCTTTAACCAGATAGCGAGGTAACCGGCAAGAAGGGTCATCGGCTGAATCAAGGTGGTCGCATGCCATAAGAATGATTTAAACTTGTTCCCTGCAGGAAAGCCACTCTCGGGACTACTAATGGTATAGGAGTGAGCGTCAGTCTTCTTCAGTAGACCATTAACCTCTGAAGGAGTAAGCGTTGCCAGCTCACAAATAGCCTCGCCAGAAGTGCTCTCTAAATTTCTGAACAAGTAACATGCGAACTACTTCAGACTCACATGTGACTTAGTCCTCTTCGCTAAAGGCTCAGACTGCGCCAAAGCAATATGGTAGTGACATGTGAGATCCCATAAAGTCTCATAGTGGTTGGGCATTTGGTCCTTCAGCTGACTCAACTCATGGTTGGAGGGAAAGTACTCCTGATATAGCATCTGGCGCATAGGCAAACCGAAAATCTTGTGCATCTCATGGAGAGCCAATCCCAACTCTCCTTGCCTAGTCAGGAAAGTGTTTGAATCCGAGTTATAGAGCTCGTACAAAGCGAAGAAATGTTTAGTGCTGACAGGTAAACCATACATGGTGGAACGAACAGCTGCATATAGACCACAAGCGTGCAACTCCTCGCTCCATCGGTTCAAGACATAGTTCGTCAAACGAGCCCACCAAAGCTTGTCCGTAGAATAGACCCAGCCATAGAATCTGTGACGCGACGCAGGCATCTCCCGTCCTAAGTTAGCGAGACGGTTCTTCAAAGTAGAAGCAGAGGCAAGAAACTCGTTACGTGGCGGTGTATCCAGCCCCAATACTCCCGGACGTAATCCAACGATGTGACTCCTGTTCGAACCAGGAGCTGCCTGATGAGTAATGTAGCCACAGTGAACGCTCTCATGCTCCTCCGTCAAACGCCACAACATCTCCCGTGTCACAGCCTGACACCTGAGCTCAGTCAATGAATGGTGACGAGGAATCTTAGGCAAATATAGAAAACCCTCACCATCTTTATGAAGCCACTTCTCGGCATTAATAAGCACTGCAGCGGGGTCTTCCTGAGAGGCTGAACAGAGCTGATATCCTTCACGAAAGGCGCATCAGTAATCAACTGTCGAAGAGCTCGATGTCCACCTTCCTTCACCACTTGGGCAACCTCTGTCGACGTGCTTGGAGCAAACTGAAGAGTAAGCGGAATGGGTAAAAAATCATCGGAGGTCGAATAATACTCGTCACGACGCCCGTCCACTACATGAGATGAGAACGCTCTGGAGGGATATTCCACTGGAGACAAGCAATTAAACATTTGTTAGTCTCAGTTATAAAAGGAAGTTGAACTCATCTTACGAATGGGTAAGATAGAGTCACTGCCATATAAAGGTTGAGACGATTTGGCCACATTATGCATTTATAAGATAGGGTATATCCCTGCCTTATAAAGCACAATGCAGCGTCAAATCGCCCCCTTTATTTATTTTGAGATATAGTTTTGACCAAGCAAAACCCATCTTTAAAGCGTCAATCTCACCAAGGAGAATCAAGGCTCTTCCCGATTGTCTCACCAAGGAGAACAAAATGGGGATAAAAGGACTAATTTATAAATCTCGAAATACGCCGAAAAGAGAGCTCACCAGAGTATGAGGAAAGCACGCCAGACCAGTCTTGAACCAGTTCTGAACCAGTCTTGAACCGGACCAGACCAGTCCTGAACCAGACCAGACCAGTTCTGAACCAGACCAGACCAGGATAAATCAGTTCAAAGGAGGCTGAACCAGACCAGACCAGTCTGAACCAGGCCAAACCAAGCTGAACCAGACTGAACCAGGTTAAACCAGTCCTGAACCAGTCTTGAACCAGGCTGAACCAGGTTGAACCAGTTTTGAACCAGTTCTGAACCAGTTTGAACCAGATTTGAACCAAAATCCAAATTAAAGCTGAACTGAGTATCGAAACGACTTGAGATCGACCGACGGTTCAGTCCCTCATTTATTCACCCCTCTCCCATATATTCGGAAGGGTCGGAAGATTTTTTTGAGCCTGATTACTACCTTTTTTGGGGCATTATCAGACCGGTTTAACTCATTCGAACCTCGCCATACTCCAATAAGGTATACGAGTATAAACTATTCCCTATTTTTGTTGAGAAGTTTCTGGAGAGTATTTTTCTAAAAATATTCTTAAGGATAACTCAACAACACTCCGAAAAGTAAAAGAGTATAAACTGCTTCTCGAGACTCCAGCAAACGTACGAGTATAAACTATGTCAAAACGCCGGACAACGCATTGCAAATGAAGACTCAACGCCAACAATCGATGGTCAGTTCTATGTTGAAACAACAAACACGAGCTAAAGATCAGAAAATCAGGAATTAGCTTCAAGTTCGAAATTCCGACAACGGTCAGACAATAAATGCAGCACCGGAACCCTTGCAGACATTCGACAAAGCACCGAATAGCCTGGAGGATTGAAAGAATCAAGAATAGAAGCTATTCCAAGGTCCCGTTACACCGATTGAAGGTTAGGACAATCATATCCAAAGTATTCCAGACTCTTCTATAAAAGAATGAGGCTGAAACACTTTGGAGGGGGTATCTGTAGGCGTATAAAACTGCTTATAGGTCCCTTAACACAGTTCGACACGATGATTCGACAAACCAACGAACCATCGAGCGATGAATCCAAGCATGATCGTTAAACCACAATATCGAGGCTAAGTAAGACGCGACGAAGCAGATTAACGAGGCGACGAGGTTAACGAACTCGAACACCGAAGCAGATTTACTGCCAAATCAGGATCCGGACTGCCAAATCAGAGTCCAGATCAACAAATCAGAGTTCGGATAAACCGCAAAACCGGAAAACGACGAAAACCAACATTTAGAGGACTCGGCCAAAACCGAGCCACCTCTAGGTGGCTCGGTGGCCGAGCCACCAAGGTGGCCGGCCGAGCCACCAACGTGGCAGGCCGAGCCACCTTTTGGTGGCTCGGTGGCCGAGCCACCTAGGCCAAAGCCCAGTTCTGAGTGCCTATAAATAGGCTTGGTGGCTCATTGTTTTGGAGGTTGGAATTTTTGGAGGCGAAGCTCTGCTAGATTGAGATCTGAACCTTAGAGTTTTGAAGCTTTGAAGACTTGAACTTTCAGATCTGGTTCTTGGCGATCATCCACACCAAACAAGGCAGGAGTTCGAGAGAGATCAGATCTGAGATCTACACGGCTACGCTCCGGATCAAAACTTGGTTTTTGATCCCGAGAAGAGTATCGATTTTGCTTGGTCGATTTCGATTACTTCGGACGATTATTTCCTTGGTGAACTAATCCCCCCGGCTATTATTTACTTCGCGAAATAATACCCGTCATACCGTGTAGATCTGACCGGATCTAGATAGCGTGGCGGTCCACGGATTAACCCGGCGCAGGCGAAGAACCCACACAAGCAAGAGACCGCAAAATAGGATCTTGCGATTTGTTCCACAAAAAAGGAAAGTTGTAATCTTTTTATTTTTCTTTGATCTTGTTGTAACCGGATCTTATAAAAAGACCGGATCTTTTGTAACCCAAAAAAACAGTTGCTTGAGAAAACAATGACTTCAATGAAAACAACAATTTTTCCCGCGAACAGTTGTAAAACATCATCAAAACATAAGGGCTAACACTAAGTAATATCGAAAATAACTATGGTTAAAAGAAAACTAAAATCTGTTATCGTTTTGCACATGAAATGTTGCAGTTTACAACTACTGACACAAAATCATAATTTAATCTAAAATCCAAAATAAATAATCATTTTTGCAAATAAATTCCTTTAAAACATCATAATTATCAAAAATATAATTCTTTTGCCAAAATAACTTAACAACTCAAAATAACCCCTTTTCCGAAATAAATAACTTTAAATTATCTATTCTAATAATTATTCAAAACCAACCCCTTTTCGAAATAATTTTTTTCCTCATCATAATAATTCTAAAAATAACATTTAAATATATTCTTTCTTTTAAAAACATCTCAAATAACCACTTTTACACAAAATACTTATTCCTTTAAATTACATATCATAACATCATTATCAATATGATCATCAACAAGCCCACGCAATTATCATAATATTCATATTGTAGCATAATCACATCACAGTCTAATCGAAGCATTAATTCATAATATATCTAAAAATTAAAACGACGAGTTAAAGAATATTGGGATTTTACCTCAGGGCTCATCGAACGAATCGATATTGAAGTGCTGCGCGTCGGCGCTAAAGGTGCGACGGATCTGCTCGGTGTTAGACCTTAAAGGGGGGGTGATTAGGGTCTTATGCTAATCTAATCCGATTAAATGCCAATTAAAATAATTAATAAGTTATCCTAGCAAGTATGAAATATAACAACTATATAAGCTAGGATAAGCAATATGAATAATGAGATATATCCTATATGATGAAAATATATATGCAAGGATATATAAACTAACACAAGGGGTAAACAATTTAACTACAAATGTGATAGGGCAAAAAGATCAACAAGCAATACACAATGGCGATGTAAGATATGAATATGAAAACAAGTGCGCCAATGCAATAACAAACAAAGGATATGTTTACGAGGTTCGGTCCCCACGACCTACGTCCCCGCTCCTCACCTCGAGGAGATACTCCACTATCACAACCGGATTTTCTACGTTCACCCGAACAACGTTTACACCTCACAATACAATCACTATGCAATCACACCTCACACACTAAGTGTTGGTCCTAGCCCGTGTCCTCCTCCTCAAGTGCTCGGTTACAACCTCTCCCTAGGCATGTCAACCGACGCCACTCCTCTTGGATTCGACCCCGTCTCTCACCACACACTTCTCTCGGTGTACAAGTGTATTACAAGTGAATCCTCACTATTAGGCTCAATACAAAGTGTTTGTTCTCTACAATGAATGAGAACGAATTATAAGCTCACTCTCTAAGTTACACAATCCCACAACCCAATTATACTATGAATGTAAATACAATAAGCTCAATGGTTGTGTGTGTACAAAGAGATAAATAAAATCAACTAAACTCAATATAAACACTAGCTTAATAAAATGATAATCAAATAATAAAATGTAAAGCTAGATTGAGTTTAGGAAACTTCTCCAATGAATGACAAGAGAGAGGGAGAAGAATGAATGCTCAAACACCAAGGATGATCTCCACTTGCTCTAGTGAAATTTGCTTCACAAACCAAAACTCTTGTAAATGCTTAAAAGCTTTTTAAACAAATACTAAACCTTTAAACAAAAACTTGTAAACCTCTTAAAAACTTTTCTCTTGTTAGGTATGAGAGGTAAATGCAATGGGGTATTTATAACAACCCAAGACATCAGCCAACACCCCAAGGAAATGACAAAAACAGCCCCAAAGAACAGCTTAGAAAAATAGCCGTTGGGAACCAACGGATACATTGGCGGTCGACCGATGGAGCCGTTCGGTCGACCGATGGAAAATTTCGGTCAACCAACGGAACGGTTCGGTCGACCGCTATTCAGGTCGAAAACGAGAAAAACAAGCTGACATCTTCGGTCGACCAGTGCGGTCGACCGATGGAGCTCTCGGTCGACCGGACCGGTCGACCGACCAACTCTCTGCTACATGCTGTCGAAAAATCAAATGAGCGGTCGACCGGTGCAGTCGACCGAAAACTGATACAGCAGAAAACTGATATGCTGATTTAAAACACTGTTTAAAAATATCAAATAAATTTCAAAAAATGTAAAACTTTGGGGAATGATTGTAGACATGATAATAAACATGTTACAGTGAAAATATGGGATACTTGAATTTTGATGTTTTGATATAAACCAACTTTTGAAACTTTGTGAAATGTTTTTATAGACTTAGTAAAACATGAAAATATGGGATACTTGAATTTTGATGTTTTGATATAAACCAACTTTTGAAACTTTGTGAAATGTTTTTATAGACTTAGTAAAACATGTATAAACAGATATTGAAGTCTACAAACTAAGAATACAATATTTTCATAAAATTGCATATTCTATGCAATGTTTTCAAAAACACAATAGTAAATATGAAATATATGATTTCATATTTATAAACATGAAAACTCAGAAACTATGTATGTATATATATAACTATATATATGCATAGAAACCAAAACTTATGTATATATATATAACTATATATATATACGAAGAAATCAATAAATGTGTGTGTATAGATATTGAGCTTAGAGTATATAACACACGTAATATAAAATCTAAAACTACATTACCCAAGCAATCTTGATCTTCAACTAAGCTTGACTTGGTACACTTGCGGATGAAGCTTGAACTTGATCTTTAACTTGAATTGCATAAGCTTCACCGACATTCCGCCAACCTCCATTTGATATCATCGTTGCAATCCATCTAACCTCCAACAACGTTGTTTGTCTACAATACATAGGAATGCACAAACACTAGACAAACAACATTAGAAGTAAATTGTTTGTTAAACATCATCAAAACAAGAAGGCCAACAATCTCCCCCTTTTTGATGATGACAAACAATTTACAAAAAGGATATATGCATGAAAGGAAATGAATATATAAGGTATAATATATCATGCATATAAACAAGAAAGAATATACTTACAATATTTCTCCCCCTTTGACAACATCAAAAAGGGGACAAAAGAATTAAGAGAGCGAAAGCTCCCCCTATCAATAAGCATAGGTGAGTATCAAACAAGAAATATATAGGGGTTGCTCCCCCTATCAAAATGCCATATAGAATATAGACAATGAAAGATCATGACAAATATGTGAGCAAGTATAAATGAAAAGATATGCTAAACACCACTCACATACAAACAAGATACAATGAGGACACATAATGATATGACATTATAAAGATAGTGTCTCATTATAAAAACCATGTAAATGAATAGATTTATGAAATCAAAAGAAGAGGAACATGAGAATCATGTAAAAAGTTTTCAAATGAAAACAAATCAACCAAAAGAAATCATAAGTCAAAGTTTATATCCAAAAACGATGTTTGATCAATGAAGAACTTGATCAAACCACTCATAGAATACATTATAAACCACGAATAGATGATCCATAAGCACGAACACATAAATATCATCATATAAGTGAAGTATAATGAATTCAAAGCAATCAATCAAAATAAAATCTTTGACAAAAGAATTTCAAGAGAGGCAATAATATATCAAGCTCTTAAGCTTGTTCCAACCCATATAATCATTCTAGCATCCGGTAAACATGATTTGGGAATAAACACCCAATAAACGCGGAGGGTTATATAAATGCAAACCTCTCATCAAAATATGACCAATAATCATGAAAAAAAAATTGATCAAAAAAAATTTGTTTTCATAACCAAAAGATTTTAAGACATGATTTTTAAAACCAAGAAAAGGAAAAATAAGAACACTAAAATTCTTGGTTAAAAAATTAAATTTGTTTTGGTATCCAAGAACTCTTGGTACCAAAAGATTTAGGGACATGACCCCTATCTTTTAAGCTCAAAGCCTTAGGGTTATGAACCCTCTTAGGCATATGTGGTGCACTAACACGGTCAAAGCAATAATCGCTTAAATGACCCTTCCGATTACAATTTGTGCAATGAAAGAGATCCATTTGTTTTTATGGACCATTTGCTCGTGCACGTGAAACATTTGCAAATAAAGATTTTTCTTTTAAATTATATTGCAAATGAGAAACATTCTTAAACAATGGTCTATTTGGAACATATTGCAACTTAGAAGCTTTTTGCATATCAAAATAAAATTTAGCAAGATGTCCAAACCTACCACAAACATCACATTTAAAAGCATGTGGTCTACTAGAAGCATTTGGCAAATAAGATTTATTTTTCAAGACAAAACAATATTTGGCCAAATGACCAAAGCGACCATAATAATCACATTTATACACACTAGCATGCTTATGATGAACATTATGTGCGTGTGTGTGTACATGTAATGAAGAAGCTACATGAGATGTACAAGGAGCATTGACATTTTTATGTTTGTGTGCATCATAACAAAATTTAGCTAGATGGCCTTTAAGGCCGCAAATTGAACACTTATAAACTTTGCTATATATGTGTGCATGATGAGTAGATGATGACTTAGACTTGGCATACATATCCATAAGCTTCTTATGATTATTGATGCATGTTTTCAAAGTTAAATCTAAAGATGAAATGCATTTTTCATAAGATTCAAGTCTTCATTTTTAGGCACATATGCACCTTTAGAAGTAGAACATAAATAATCATCTATAAAAGAGGCAGTATTATTTTGTATGTTCTTTACTTCTAACATGGCATTATCTCTTTCATGAGTTAAGCTAGAAATGGATGATGTCAATTTTTCATTTTCTAAAATTAACATGTCATTATTTTCTTTAAGCATGGTATTTTCTTTTGCAATGACATCCAATTTTGACACTAGCTCCTCATGATCGGATTCTAAATTATCATGTTTGCATTTTAAATTAATAAAATCATTTTGCAATTTGTTGTAGGTATGTAATAATTTTTTACTAGCACAAGCAAGTTCATCACTAGATAAATCATTAGCGGTTTCGAACTTGCAAACCTCATTAGGGCTATCACCTAGTGCTCGTGTGCATGATGCTCCATATGAACTTGAAGCGGGATCCTCCAAAGCTTGTTGGATCACCTCCAAGTCTCCTTGATGTGCTTCTATAAATTTCCAAAGTTTGTAAGCACTATCAAAATGAACAAACTTGTTAGACATAGATGAATTAAAAGCATTTAGCAAATATTCTAACAAAATATTGTTCATTGTAAGCATACGATGATCATTCTTATTCCACTTGGATTTCTCCAAAATGGGCACAATATAAGCATCATCTATAATTTCCCATAAATCAAAATGTTTAGATCTAACAAATAGCTTAAATCTAACACACCATTGGGCATAGGAGAAATTATCTAATCTAGGAGCAATACTAGAATCATAGCCTAAACAAGATACATCATTCATATCCATAAATTATAAAAATATGCAAGCAAGATGCAAATGCAATCAAAACAAGATTAGCAAAAAAAAATAACTTGGATCTTTAACTCAAGGCGATTAGACCTTAAATCAAAGAGCACCAAGCTCTGATACCAATTGTTAGACCCTAGAAGGGGGGTGATTAGGATCTTATGCTAATCTAATCCGATTAAATGCCAATTAAAATAATTAATAAGTTATCCTAGCAAGTATGAAATATAACAACTATATAAGCTAGGATAAGCAATATGAATAATGAGATATATCCTATATGATGAAAATATATATGCAAGGATATATAAACTAACACAAGGGGTAAACAATTTAACTACAAATGTGATAGGGCAAATAGATCAACAAGCAATACACAATGGCGATGTAAGATATGAATATGAAAATAAGTGCTCCAATGCAATCACAAACAAATGATATGTTTACGAGGTTCGGTCCCCACGACCTACGTTCCCGCTCCTCACCTCGAGGAGATACTCCACTATCACAACCGGGTTTTCTACGTTCACCCGAACAATGTTTACACCTCACAATACAATCACTATGCAATCACACCTCACACACTAAGTGTTGGTCCTAGCCCGTGTCCTCCTCCTCAAGTGCTTGGTTACAACCTCTCCCTAGGCACGTCAACCGACGCCACTCCTTTTGGATTCGACCCCGTCTCTCACCACACACTTCTCTCGGTGTACAAGTATATTACAAGTGAATCCTCACTATTAGGCTCAATACAAAGTGTTTGTTCTCTACAATGAATGAGAACGAATTATAAGCTCACTCTCTAAGTTACACAATCCCACAACCCAATTATACTATGAATGTAAATACAATAAGCTCAATGGTTGTGTGTGTACAAAGAGATAAATAAAATCAACTAAACTCAATATAAACACTAGCTTAATAAAATGATAATCAAATAATAAAATGTAAAGCTAGATTGAGTTTAGAAAACTTCTCCAATGAATGACAAGAGAGAGGGAGAAGAATGAATGCTCAAACACCAAGGATGATCTCCACTTGCTCTTGTGAAATTTGCTTCACAAACCAAAACTCTTGTAAATGCTTAAAAGCTTTTTAAACAAACACTAAACCTTTAAACAAAAAGTTGTAAACCTCTTAAAAACTTTTCTCTTGTTAGGTATGAGAGGTAAATGCAATGGGGTATTTATAACAACCCAAGACATCAGCCAAAACCCCAAGGAAATGACAAAAACAGCCCCAGAGAACAGCTCAGAAAAATAGTTGTTGGGAACCAACGGATACATTAGCGGTCGACCGATGGAGCCGTTCGGTCGACCGATGGAAAATTTCGGTCGACCGACGGAACGGTTCGGTCGACCGCTATTCAGGTCGAAAACGAGAAAAACAAGCTGACATCTTCGGTCGACCGGTGCGGTCGACCGATGGAGCTCTCGGTCGACCAGACCGGTCGACCGACCAACTCTCTGCTGCATGCTGTCAAAAAATCAAATGAGCGGTCGACCGGTGCGGTCGACCGAAAACTGATACAGCAGAAAACTGATATGCTGATTTAAAACACTGTTTAAAAATATCAAATAAATTCCAAAAAATGTAAAACTTTGGGGAATGATTGTAGACATGATAATAAACATGAAAATATCATCATTTTACAAAATAGTCCAAAACATGAAAATATGAGATACTTGAATTTTGATGTTTTGACATAAACCAACTTTTGAAACTTTGTGAAATGTTTTTATAGACTTAGTAAAACATGTATAAACTGATATTGAAGTCTACAAACTAAGAATACAATATTTTCACAAAACTGCATATTCTATGCAATGTTTTCAAAAACACAATAGTAAATATGAAATATATGATTTCATATTTATAAACATGAAAACTCAGAAACTATGTATGTATATATATAACTATATATATGCATAGAAACCAAACTTATGTATATATATATAACTTTATATATATACGAAGAAACCAATAAATGTGTGTGTATAGATATTGAGCTTAGAGTATATAACACACATAATATAAAATCTAAAACTACATTACCCAAGCAATCTTAATCTTTAACTAAGCTTGACTTGGTACACTTGCGGATGAAGCTTGAACTTGATCTTTAACTTAAATTGCATAAGCTTCACCGACATTCCGCCAACCTCCATTTGATATCATCGTTGAAGCGCAATCCATCCAACCTCCAACAACGTTGTTTGTCTACAATACATAGGAATGCACAAACACTAGACAAACAACATTAGAAGTAAATTGTTTGTTAAACATCATCAAAACAAGAAGGCCAACACTCGGATCTGAGGGTGGTGACCGAGCACAGTGCGGTGACTACAGTGGCTGATGGAGAGGAGCGATTCGGCTGTGGAGACAGGGGTGTTCTTCAGGGCGACGACAAGTTGAAGAGGGGAGAGGTATCTGGAGTTGAGGTGGCGAACAGAGAGTCGATTGAGCGGCTTGGTGAAGGCGGACGATGGTGGAGGATGAGGGGCTGAGGGTACAAGATCTAGGCGTAGGTTAGGGGTGACAGAGGCGTCGTCGAGCGGTGGCGCGATGGGCGGGTCGCTAGAGGGGGTAGAGGTTGTGGATAGTGGCAGTTAAGGGCGTTGCTGGCTGACGCGGATCTGAGGGTAGAGGTGTGGGTTGTGGGGGTGGAGCGGATATGGGAAGGAGCTGGGTGACTACAGGAGTCCTTCTGGGTTAGGCTTGGCTGTGGGCGGCCGATGGTAAGAGGGCTGGTTCGGAGTGGCTTTGGGGCTAAGGGAGGGTTGTTGCTGCGGTTTGCTGTCGGCTGGGAAAGGAGGTCGGTGAGGAGGACGTGGTTTCGGGGGCGGCCAAGGTGAGGGCTTGGGCGTTGGTGGAGCTCGTCGGCGAGGGGAGGCCAACGAGGAAGGGGAAACAGAGATGGGTGGCGGCGCTGTTTGCGTTTTGGGGAAGAAGAAAAAGAGAGAGAGATAATTATGTCATATATATATATATATATATATATATATATATATATATATACATATATATATATATATATATATATATAGGAATTTAGGGTTTAGAAAAATAATTAAAATAATAATAATTATTATGAAATAAATTAAATAATTATGTGAAAATTATGTACACATCAAAATGTACTAGTTGTAGTATTATAATCGATAATACGCAACAGTAAAAATAATAAAAGAAATTATACAATTAAACAAAAATAATTAATAAAAATATAATTACTTATATTTAAAATTAAATAATTATAGAATAATTATCTACGTGATAAAACGTACTAGTTGTGCTAATACGACAGTGGATACATAATTGTAGAAATAATACAACAAACTACACAAATAATACATAATTAATAATACAATATAATACACGAAATAATACGTAATAGTGTCAATAATACAACAAATTAATTCCAAAAATTTTCACCACACAAAATTAATTTATAAATATTAATATCATTTAAATAAATATAAAACTTGGACTTTAAATCATAGAAAAAATCTAGAAAATTTAGAAAAATACAATTACTCTTTTAAAAATAATAATTAATATTTTAAAATATCAAAAATTATTTTAACTAGTATCAAAAATTTTTGATCCTTACACAAGTTATGCAAACACTTAGAGGAGTGTATTGTGTATTAACAATTGTGTGAGTTGTAAAAGTTTTTAGTGAGCTAGAAAACCGATTGTGTAGTTGATTTTGTGATTAGTGGAGAATCTTCTTGAGGGTGAGGAGTAGAGACGTAGGTCGTGAGTTGACCGACCTCTGTGATTAATTTCTTGTGTTTGTGTTTAGCATTGACGTATATTTCTCTTATATCGTTTGCTCATTGTTTATATCGCATATTGTCATATTGTTCATCCTTGCCTTTTGAATATCATTCTTTCTAGGATAATTAGTTAATAAGTTTTTATTTGGCATCGAAATTAGATTAGATTAGTAAATACCCTATTTACCCCTTCCCCCTCTAGGGTACTTTCATGTTGACCAAGTGGTCATGAGACTCCATAGCCAGGTTACATAGAGGGCAATTGGGGTCACCATTAGACAAGATGTCTCTGGTTTGCAGCCTTCATTTACTTAGGATCTAGAAGAAGACCTTGACCTTCAGCGGGACATGAGATTTTTAAATAAGGTTGTGAAGATAAAAGAGGGTACCTCTCCAGTTAAGGATAGAGTCGAAGGACTTGACTGAATAGATACCCGAGGGATGATATGACCACTAGATATTGTCTTGATCAGAAGCTCTTATAAGCTTAATTAGATCAACGTATGAGTGGAGCGCATCAATCTCAAATAGGGGTGGAAATGAACTAAATAGTTAACAAATAGTTCGATAATTGTTCGAATAACTATATGGTCATATTCGATTTAGTAGTTCATTTACCACTAAACAAATATTTTTAGTATTCGAGTTACTAATAAATAGAATTTTATCAGATGTATATTCAATTTGTTTGTCTGTTAAATATTCATTTAAAATTTGATCACAACTTATTATTTGTATTATTACACATATGATGTCATATTTTTAACCCATTTATCCTTCCTACTTAAGTTTTATATACTGATTTTAAGACTTAAATAATCTTAAAAATTTTGTTTTTTAATTAAAATCTTGATATATATATTAATTAAAATCTTGATATATATATATATATATATATATATATATATATATATATATATAT
>BQKN01064683.1:0-20959 GCA_022839385.1 Asparagus kiusianus
AGAGTAAATGGATGTTTCTTTAATTTGATTACCATTTGAATTGCCTAAAAAACATAATTAAAAGAAAACTTAATTGTACTGTTATCATACAATCAATAGAAACCAACGCTTTGTCTTCCATTTGCTTTCCCAGTGTTCGGAGTTGGGGAATTGAATATTACCTCTGTCCACGGCGGCGAGGTCCGATTTGGAGAGAAAGTCCACGGCGGCGGAGAGGTCCGATTTGAGCAGGAGAGGTGGTTTTTTAGGGGGACTCGGCGGAAAACTGTAGGGTCGACAGCGGCAGCAAAACTACAGGGCTCGACGGCAGCGGCAACCTCTAGGGGTGGCGACGACCTCCGATGGGGTTTTTTGATGTGTGAGAGAAAGAAAGAACGGGGCGACCTCCAGGGGCGGCGACGACCTAACTCATATTTCAACTATTTAATGAAAATCCCACCTCTAATTAGAAATATTCGCATCATTCATATTACTAAATCATAAGCTATAGGGAAATTTAAAAGAGATGCTTTAACTGATTAAATTCAGACCTTTTGCTTAACAACGGAGCTCTTGTGATCGAGGCGCTTGAGGATGTAATCAGAGACCTCTTTAACGATGCTGACATGAGAACTCCTCAAAAGATCACAAACCTCCTCCAATTTGTACACAAGAGCTACCTTGTCATCGTCTGATGTCACTCCGTCGATCATCTGAGATCTCCAGTACGCTTCCACTGCTCTCCTGCTCGAATCCATGGCGATCCCAATCGATTCAAAACCCTAGAAATATGATCGCCTATTGGATCTGTTCGTGGTTGGGAGAGAGAAACCCTAGAGAGAGAAAGACGAGAGGGAAGGTGATCTGGTGAAGGTACTATGGCATGCGCTGTGTTAACGGCAAAAAAACAGAGCGCCGCCGAGTTGGTGGGGGGGGGGGGGGGGGGGAGAAGGCGCACCGGGGGGTTGGGTTTTTTGATGTGTGAGAGGGACAGAGAACGGGGCCGGTTTGGGGTTTTTTGTTTTGTTTTTTCAAATTTCGCGAAAATAAAAGGGGGGAATTTTCCCTCTGTTATGCGTTTAGACTAAAATTACTTGTCCCAACGGTTTTAACCGTTGGGGCTTATGTGATCAGCCCCAACAGTTGTGTCCACCTGTTGGGGCTGACCCTCTTTTTACTAGTGTTTATGCCTATTACACGGTTAAAGTCAACATTATTTCTATAATCATGGTGGAATATTATTCCTTTGTGTGATATTTTTTTTTTGTAATTTCCTTATTAGTAATAATTTCTAATCCCTGTTGTGTTTCTAACAATCTTAAAGGAGATCTTCCTTTTAACTAATTACTATGGCTTCAACCAACGACGAAATGATTAAGTCTGTCCAGCGAAATATGGTTGCCGACGGAATTGTAACCACCAGTAGGCGAACATGTCAAAGAAACTAATAAATGAATACAATGTATTAAAAAATAACATGAAATCGTTTAAAAATTAATTGTCGCATCATCTTCAATATGTTGGGAATATTAGCTGTTTAGACAATAATTAACACGAAATTATATTTTGAACAAACGATTAATATCAGATAAAAACAGATTAATATTTTATCACAGAAATGAAATTAATTATAACAAAAAATAAATAGGGTTAGAAATACGGCCTGATGGTCGAGGCGTGCAAGGCAGCACTGTCCCAAGAATCTAATTGCCCCCTCTCGTACAAAGCTACACGACAAAAGTTCTCTGAGATACAACGACCCTCGGTCAGGCGATCTCCTTCTCGTCGGCACGAGCTTCAAGAAGGCTTTGCGAATTCTTCTCGACTTTCAGGGAACCAACAGAATGTAGTAGTAAGAAAACGAAGAGCAAGAACAGAGAAGATGTTGTGATTTGCACTGTTTTGAAAACTGTATATTTAGCCTTCGCAGCTTTTAGTTTTTATAGAGGTTAAGGATGAACGTTTTCAATTACCGATTTAATTCTTATAAAAATCTATTTCCGTTTTGATTATGTTTAAATATTACCGTTTCAAATCAATTTACCGTTTTAATTATATTGAAAAGAAGATCCACATTAATCACATTTTAATTGTTCTAATTTGCAAAAAATAAAAAATTAAAATGTAGCGGATTAAGAGCCCCTCACTCCGGAGCTGTATTCGTGTCCACAGGTCGTGGGCGCGGGCCACCCGACCCGACCCGACCCCGACCCCGAGCCCGGCCCAACCGACGCGCGCTTTTGTGGTGTGGAGCATAACCTTTATTTTCTTCTAGGCATAAGAGAGAAGGGAAAGGCTTATAAACACCCTTCCTTCCTATTCCATTTTCTATATGGGACTAAACTTTCCCACTACAATGTCAAGTTTTAAGTTACACTTATTATAACTCCAACAATCCCCCACATAACTTAAAACTTAAAACAATTCAAAATTAAGAGTAAAAGAAGAACTTTGAAAATTAAGATTGCTGGTTCCCTTATACTATGTAATAGGTGGAGGTACCTTTCAGTTTGAACTTTCACTTAGTGAGAGTTGTATAGATCCGTGAGAGCTTGGTGGACTATGCCTTGAACCAGTCCCATTTATCGGATTTCTACAGAAAGCACACATAGTACAATTTTGAATAATTCTAAACGAGTTGCGCTATTATCGGCCTTGCGCAGGTATCTTTCATGTGTGTTACTAGGGAGCAGGCCTGATCCCATAGTCGCGGCCTCACAACTGTACACATATAGGCGAATTCTAATAAGGATGCGAGCAAGTAAGCATCCTGCCTCATGGGTCTTGAATTCATTAAGAGTTTAACTCAACCTTTCACTTGCTTTTTATGAGCACTGATCATCCTAGGAATGGGAGCAAATAAATTTAGTGCTCCTCACAATCCCAAATAAATTTAGTGCTCCTCACAATTAATCACCCATCTAGTTTGTTTCTACCCATTGAACCTCTGCGAGGTTGGGTTGTCACTGCAGTGATTTTTTTATGGGCTTAATCTTATCCCCCTCGATGATTCTAGGACCACTGCCCTAGATAACCCTTATTTAAGTGATCTGCAAGATTTTTCTCTGATCTTACAAAATCTAAGACTATTATATGGTTTTTCATCTTATATCTCAAGGATTTATGTCGCACTTTCAAGTGTCGATTCATCTTCACATTTGCATTCTCTTGATGACATTTGTCAATCACTGACCTGTAATCACAATGAATAGAAATAGCTGATAATGGTTTTTTGTATTAATGGAATTTCAATAAGTAAATCTTTCAACCATTCAGCTTCTATACTAGTAGTATCAAGAGCTATTATTTCTGATTCCACTGTACTTCTAGCCATTACAGTTTGTTTAGTAGATTTCCAGGACACAACTCCTTCTCCTAAAAGGAACACAAAACCAGTGGTGGATTTTACATCTACTGAGTCACTAATCCAATTTGCATCTGAGTATCCTTCTAATACAGATGGATAACCTTTATAATGTAAACCATAGTTCATAGTTCCTTTTAGATACCTTAAAATTCTTTCTAGAGTATCCCAATGACTCTTATCAGGATTTGATGTATATCTATTAAGTCTATTTACTACATAAGCAATGTCAGGTCTGGTGTAGTTTGTTAGGAATCCTAATGATCCAATTATTTGTGTATATTCTCTTTGTAATTAAGGATAACCTGTATTTTTCTTTAGATGTACATTAGGATCATATGGAGTAGAAACAGGTTGACAATTTAGATCATAAAAGTTCTTGAGTATTTTTTCTATATAGTGTGATTGTGACAACACATATCCATTCTTATTTTTTAAGATTTTAGTGTTAAGAATTAAATCAGCTTGACCTAAATCTTTCATGTCAAAATTTTGTGATAAAAAATATTTGATTTCATTTATGCTTTGTATGTCAGAGCTAAAAATAAGAATATCATCAACATATAAGCATAAAATCACAATTTTGTTGTTATTATCTATTTTATGATATACACACTCATTTGTTTGATTAATTACAAATCCATAGGATAGTATGATCTCATCAAATTTTATGTGTCATTATTTTGGAGCTTGTTTGAGACCATATAGTGATCTAATAAGTTTGCATACTTTCTTTTCTTGTCCAAAAGCAACAAATCTCTCGGGTTGATCCATATAAATTTCTTCATCTAAGTCTCCATTTAAGAATGCAGTTTTAAAATCTATTTGATGTATTATAAGTTTGTGAATGGATGATAAAGCTATAAGGACTCTAATGGTAGTAATCCTAGCTACTGGAGAATAGACATCAAAATAATCAATACCAGATTTTTTGGGTATATCCTTTAGCTACTAATCTGGCCTTATATTTATCTATTGTTCCATCTGATCTGAGTTTCTTCTTAAATACCCATTTACATCCTATAGTTTTGCATCCTGAAGGAAGATCAGTTAGTTCCCAAGTATGATTTTGAACTATAGATTGTATCTCATTATTTATAGCTTTCTTCCAAAATGGAGCATCTACTAATTTCATTGCATCTTCAAATATAATTGGAGAATCTTTTACAAGTAATGCATAGAAATCTTCATGGACCTTTTCTATTCTAGTTCTTTTACTTCTCCTAGGCTCCTCTGGATTTTCTAGTGGTCTAATTTGTTTAGAACTAATTTCATCTTGGTTAGAACTAGGCTCTGAATTGCTAGAGCTAGGACCTGTGTTGTTTACTTTGGTCTTGTAAGGGAAAATATTTTTAAAGTAATGTGCATCCCTAGCTTCAATTATGGTGTGTTGTTGGCTATCTCATTAATGTCAGAGTTGATTATTAAAAATCTATTTGCATTACTATCAGAAGCATAGCCAATAAATATTCTATCTACAGTTTTATGACCAATCTTCTTTCTCTTATTCTCATGTATTTTAACTTTTGCTAAGCACCCCCACACTTTCAGGTGATCTAAATTAGGGTTTATATTCTTTCAAATTGTGTAAGGTGTTTTATCAGAATTCTTGAATGAAATTCTATTTAGTATATGGCAAGCAGTCATGAGAGCTTCTCCCCACAGATTCTCTGGCATACCAGAATTAATCAACATTGAGTTTATCACGTCCATTAAAGTTTTATTCTTTCTCTCAGCTACTCCATTAGATTGAGGTGTATACGGAGCAGTTATTTCATGAATGATTCCATTCTCTTCACATAATTGTTTTAATTTATTAGAAGTGTATTCACCACCTCTATCTGATCTTAGTATTTTAATTTTTCTATCCAACTAATTTTTAACTTCTGCTTTATATATTTTAAATTTGTTTATAACTTCATCTTTGGTCTTAATTAAGTAGAGGTAATAATATTTAGAACAATCATCTATAAAAGTTACGAAATATTTGTTAACTCCTCTAGATGTTCTTTTTGAATCACAGACATCACTATGGATGAGTTCTAATATCTCAGAATCTTTATCAATAGTTTTAAAGGGTTTCTTAGGAAGTTTAGCTTCTATACATATTTTATATTTTCCATCATCTTTTATATTAAGCTTTGGAATTATATTGAGATGCATCAATCTTTTAATTGAATTATAATTCACATGTCCTAATCTTTGATACCAAGTGATAGAAGGTTCGATATTCAAAGTTATTGGAGATGTAAGAGTAGAATTCTTGACATTCAATTTAAAAAGACCATCACATAAAAAGCTTTTTCTAATGAAGTTCAATCCCTTGGTTATTACAACTTCATTTTATTCAAAAACAAGTTTGTAACCTTGTTGCACTAATAAAGACCCACTAATCAAATTTCTCCTAATGTCTGGTACATGGTGGACATCCTGCAGGATCAAAGTCTTATCCGAAGTTAGTTTTAGGTTGATCCGACCTATTCCAGATATAACAGCCACATTATTATTTCTCATTGTCACAGTTTCTCTACTTGAGACCTGATAAGTGGAAAACAGAGATTGATTAGAGCAAACGTGAATATTAGCTCCAGTGTTAATCCACCAATCATTTGCTTGAAAGGTCATGTTTACTTCAGGGGTGAAGAAAACAAACCTGAAAGCTGTCTCAGCTGAACTGAAAGTCACCATGTTTACTTGTGACTTATTAGGTGGAGGTCCTTCCTTGCTAGGCTTGGGTGGTTCTGTCTTCTTGTAAAAGCTGGCCTTAGCAAGGTGGTTGGTTCGTCCACAAACGAAACAGGCTCGATGTTCATCTCCTTCCTTCTTTTGAAAGTGGACATGGTTCTTATTTTGATTAGATGATTTCTTCTTAAATGTTTTATTTTGATTTTGGTGGAAGGGACGTTTCTTGTGTTGGGGAAAGGGTTTGATTCAACATTGTTTACTTTAGGTTTGGATTTTGTCACATTTTTCTCCCTAAGTCTATGTTGCTCTTCAGTTCTAATGGCATTCAACACTTGTTCAAGGATAAGATCTCCTTGGGTATGATTAAGGTTTTTGGTAAAATCTGATCAGGACTCGAGAAGTTTCTCTATAAGACAGGCTATCTGAAATGTTTCATCTAAGATAGATCCATTCACTTTTAATTTGTGAATTATATGTTTGAATTCATGAATTTTCTCATTCATCGGTTTAGAATCTACCATTTTAAATTTGTTAAAATCAGAAGCTTTAAATCTTTTAATTCCCATATTATCTAAACCATACTTTTTCTCTAGTGTTTCCTACAGAACTTTAGCATTAGTGATAGCATAATATATATCATATAACCTATTAGATAAGGCTCCTAATATTCTGTGTAGAAAATGATACTCTATTTATTAAGGTGTTCTCGGGATAGGAATGGAATCTGTGGAGGACGATGAGAAAGATTGCCTAGTAACTGGTCTAGATGAAGATGGGTTGTCCGGTTCTATGGCAGTTATTAGATTTAGAGTTGTTAACCAAAATCTTATTTGGTTTTGCCAACGACGAAAATTATTCCCATCAAACTTCTCTGGTTTAGCCGACATAATTTCACTTGTAGCCATAATCTGATGATGAATGAATAATTTTGTTATTATAATACAACATATGTGATTTAAACATTCAAACAACAGAATCAAATGTAACATGTCGGTTTTATAAGACGTAGACTGCATTAACATAACAAACATAATAGGAAACATAATACTAAACATGCTAAACATGATATTATTCTAAACAGCGTAATTAGATTATTGGATTGTTGGGATTATTAGTTGTTTAGACAATAATTAACACGAAGTTATGTTTTGAACAGACGATTAATATAGATAAAAGCAGATTAATATTTTATCACAGAAATAAAATTAATTATAACAAAAAATAAATATGGTTAGAAATACGGCCTGATGGTCAAAACGTGCAAGGCAGCATTGTCCCAAGAATCTAATTGTCTCCTCTCGTACAGGGCTACACGGCAAAAGTTCTCGGAGATACAACGACCCTTGGTCAGGCGACCTCCTTCTCGTCGGCACGAGCTTCAAGAAGGCTTTACGAATTCTTCTTGACTTTCAGGGAGCCAACAGAATGTAGTAGTAAGAAAACGAAGAGCAAGAACAGAGAAGATGTTGTGATTGGCACTGTTTTGGAAACTGTATATTTAGCCTTCGCAGCTTTGAGTTTTTATAGAGGTTAAGGATGAACGTTTTAAATTATCGATTTTAATTACCTATTTAATTCTCATAAAAATCCGTTTTCATTTTGATTTTGTTTAAATATTACTGTTTCAAATCAATTTACCATTTTAATTATATTAAAAAGAAGATCCACATTAATCACATTTTAATTGTTCTAATTTGTAAAAAATAAAAAATTAAAATGTAGCAGATTAAGAGCCCCTCACTCCAGAGCTACATTCGTGTCTACAGGTCGTGGGCGCGCCACCTGACCCGACCCGACCCGACCGGCGCGCGCGTGTGTGGTGTGGAGCATAGCCTTTATTTTCTTCTAGGCATAAGAGAGAAGGGAAAGGCTTATAAACACCCTTCCTTCCTATTTAATTTCTTATGTGGGACTAAACTTTCCCACTACAATGTCAAGTTTTAAGTTACACTTATTATGACTCCAACACGATATAGTTGAAAAAAATCACAACCAAGATTTTAATTCTTAAAAGAATAAGCAAAAGCAGACAACCAAACTTGTGTTCTCATATGCAAGTCATGCTCGTGCAAAAGCTGATCAATCAATTATATAATTAATCAATGAAATCACACAATTAATTCTACACAAACTTTAAATAAAAAATAAAACTAACCTGAAGTTTTCAATAGATTACATAAGTGGCCCATTTTCGAATGACAACGCCAGCAACACTCAACTGCGACTATATCACTCATTTTTGTCTGTGAACATAAACATAAGCTTAATATCTTATAAATATAAATTCTGAACATATTGCACATTGATATTCTGAACATATTGCATACTGATAATATATAAGTTAAAGAATGGCACATACCTTAAAATGATGTCCTTCATATTTTTAATGAACGTAGGCAGAAATAGACATATTTTGAAAATCATAACTACTTGGCCTCTCTCATCTTTAGTAATGTGTAGTTAGTATATATTGCAAAATGGAAAAAGAAACCCTTTAATCTATATGAATGGAGATAAAAATAAGCATATGTAGAAATCAGGATGGTATAACATATTACATTCATTTGCAAACGACTCTCTCATTTCATTAAGGACAATTTTAGCTTCTTCTACTTGACCAACACGGCATAGCCCATGCATAAGGGTAGAATAGGTTACTGCTGTTGGAGAAACGCCTCCGGTTTTTATTTCAGCAACAATGTTAAAAGCCTCTATGGTATTACAACCTCTGCAAAGCCCTTGGAGAAGTGAATTATAGATAACAACATTGGGCTCTAAACCAGAGTTCCCTACCTCATCAAAATAGATTTTTGCCTTACCAACTTCTTTAGCCTTGCAATAACCATCTATTATCGTACTAAAAGTGTAAAGGTCTGGTTTCAAATCCGCTTTCTTCAAGTCATTCCAAAGTGCAGCAGCCTCTTCCATTCTGCCCAAATCGCATAAGCCCTGCATCAGGGTATTATATGTGCATATATCAGGCTTTATACCTTTTTTAACCATCTCCTCCCGAAGCAAAAGCCCTCTTTCAATTTTCTTTTCTTTGCATGATCCCAATATCAAAGTATTATACGTTATCTTGTCCAGAGTCACTCCCTTCTCAAGCATCGTTTTGAGAAGACCAATAGCCTTTTTCATGTTCCCAGACTCACAAAGACCATGAATCAATGAGTTCGAAGTGATTGCGCTCACACCAAAGCCTTTCTCCAACATTCTATCCTAAACATCAACCGCGTCCTGATGCTTACCATTCTGGCACAATTCTTCAACCATCATTGTCAGTATGAAATCTTCCAGTCGTGAATTTCTAAACATCTCCTTAAAAATCCTCACTGCCGAATCTAACCTCGTCTCCTCCTTCACAAGTCAAACAATAACCGAACTAAACAAACATGCATTCACCTCAATCCTCTCTATCAACATCTCTTGCAACAAAATCTCTGCCTAGCTCATCTCGCCAGCTTTACAATATCATCTAGCAATAACATTACACGTAACTGAATTTGGCCTCAACCCTTTCGACACCATCTCATCCCTCAACCTCAAAGCCTCCTCGAACCGTCCCATTCTACAATGCCCATCAATCAAAGTATTATACACAAACTCATTCACCACAATCCCCTTTCCCTTCATCTCCTCCATAACAACACATACATCCCCAAATCTATCCAATTTAACCAACCCGTTAATCAAAATCCTGTAAGTAACAATGCTACCCTTCAAACCATCTCTACCCATCTTCACCTTCAACTTGAATGCCTTATCAACCATCCCCTTCTTACAAAATCCATCCATTATTGCATTGTACGTGACTACACCAGGCTTCACTCCTTCCCTCTCCATCTCCTTAAACAACCCAAACACCTCCTCAACCCTCCTACACTTACACAACCCATCAATGATCAGTGTGTACGAGTATACATCCGGGCTCACAAATTTTTGCATATCATCAAACACTTGGCGTGCATTATCAATCTTACTTAGTTTCACTAAAGAAGATATCAACACATTACAAGTTTTCATTGACGGGCATACTCCAAAGCTGATGAAAGACCTAAAAGCGATCAGAGCGCGGGTTAAGCCGTCACATTTGAAATGGGTGCAACACAAGTGTAGCAGGAGGTAAGGACACATGTCGGCAAGTGAGCGGACGAGGTCAGGAAACGGGCGGTTGGGATCGTCGATGAGGCGAATGAGGTAGAGGCAGGCGGTGGCGAGGAGGTTGGAGGAGAGGAGAGAGCTGAGGAGGAGAGTGTGAGATTTGAGGGAGACTTGGAAGTGCGATCCAACGGCTGAGATGTTTATCTTTAAAACAGATCTAAACCGAAAGCCATGATTAATTCAAAGAGATAAAGAAAAACAAAAACGGAAGCGATCCCTAAATGCATTGCAAGGATCTGAATTAGGGTTTTGATGATCTTCTAATTTTGAGGGTCTCTTCTTTGGAATCTCTTTAGATGGGGATAAGAGAATAGAGAGTGTAACCCTAGATTAGAGACCATAACCTCTTATTTATAAATGTTGTACTTTTATAATTTTTCTCCTCATCAAATTATAATTACAACCTGGTATCTGCACAATTAGCCCATGATTTATTTAAATATTATTAACTCAAATTGATTGATCACTTTATGCAGGTTATCCTTAAGGATAGCAATACACACTAATGTAACATATGTGCTCATAATTAGATTTAATCTAACAATCTCCCACTTTGGCACCATATGTTTTCTTAAAGTGTGTATAACCTTATGAGCTCAAAAATTGCTATCACATATAAGGGTATTTCCAAATAATCTCGTCCATTGACTATATCAATATAGGATCAAAGCGGCATTCGTCATATTTATCGTGACTCAACCTATCAATGGTCACCTATACCAATACAAACAAATAACATAGATCAATTATGGATGTGCAGCATGAAAATTATATACAATGTGATCAGTACATGTCTATTTTCAACTGGCCTTACCTTAAACTTTAGTGAGGTCAAAACTAAACATAATATAACATAATGTCTTAACTGGATACTTATTTTGATCAGACAATATAACCAAACATAAAGTACCAAAATTGCAAACTCCCACTAAATCATGATATCCTCAAAAATATCACACCTATATGAGCAGTGTGCTCATTAAAGACCTTATGTGTCAATCCTTTTATAAGAGGATCACCTATCATGGTTTGTTCTAATGTGCTCTATGAATATCTGTCCACTCTGTACCCTTTCTTTCACAATTAGAAACTTAATATTAATATGTTTTGACTTAGTTGAGCTCCTATTGTTATTGGAATACATCACTGCTGATTTATTGTCACAATATAACTTAAGTGGTCTTTCAACATTTTTTAGAATGCGCAGTCTAGTGACAAAATTTCACAACCACATTCCATGATTTGATGCCTCATAGTAAGCTACAAACTCTGCTGTCATAGTGGAGGAAGTTACAAGTATCTGTTTGATACTTTTCCATGATATAGCTCCTCCTGCTAACATATAAATGTAGCTTGATATAGACTTTTTACTATTTTGGCATCAAGCAAAATCAAAATCAGAGTACCCAATGACCTCTATCTTATCTGATTTTCTGTATGTGAGCATATAACCTTTTGTTTTCCAAAGATACCTCATAACCCTCTTGACTGCTATCCAATGATCCATACCAGGGTTGTTTAAGTATCTATCTAACATACCAATAATGTACGCAATATCCGGACGCGTACACACATAAGCATACATTAGACTTCCTACAGCCGAATCATAAGCAATCTTCTGCATTTTTTGAATTTTAAGGTTACCTTTAGGGCACTGATTGAGACTGAACTTGTCTCCTTTAGCAACAGGGATGTCACCTGGTCTGCAATCTTGCATGCCAAATCTTTTTAGTACTTCATCGATATAGCTCTTTTGTGATAATCCAAGTATACATCGAGAATAATTTTTATATATCTGGATTCCTAATGTAAAGAGGTGTCTCCAAGATCTTTCATTTTAAAGTTCTTTGATAGACATCTCTTAGTTTCGTGCAATATACATATATCATTAGTGGCAAGCAATATGTTATCGACATACAGAACTAGGAAAATATACTTACTCCCACTGAACTTGTGATATATACAGTCATCAATAATATTCATCTCAAAACCAAACGAGATAATATTTGTTGAAACTTGTAATACCATTGACGAGGAGCTTGCTTGAGTCCATAGATGGATTTTCTTAATTTGCAAACTATATTCTTTGGGTCTCCTGACACAAAGATTTCTAGTTGCACCATATAAATCATCTCATCAATGTGACCATTGAGAAACACAGTCTTAACATCCATCTGATATAACTCAATATCAAAATGAGCAGCAAGCGTCATTATTGTTCTAAAAGAGTTTTTCGATAAAACCGAAGAGAAAGTTTTTGTATAATCAATGCCTTCATTTTGAGTATAGTCTCTATCTACAAGACGTGCCTTATAGCTCTCTACATTACCATGTGCATCTCGCTTGGTTTTAAATATCTATTTGCAACCAATTGGGTTTTCACCTTCTGGCAATGGGACAAGTTCTCAAACCTTATTGTCTTACATAGACTTGTACTCTTCATTCATGGCATCAATCCACTTTTGAGAGTTAGAACTTTTCATGGCTTGAAGGAAGTTGATTGGATCATCTTCCAACATGCCATTATTTTCCTCATGTTCTTGGAGAAATATAATATAATCATCCAGAATAGCATTTCTCCTTTCTCTCGTGGATCTCCGTAATGGCACTGGTTCTTAAGGTTGTTAAGTTTGTTCTTCTGAAACAGAGAGTTGTTCAACATTATCTTCTTGAGGTTTTAGATTTACATCTTGATCAATAACAGGTATAGGAACCTGGAAATTATCAAAAGTAACTGTATTAATTGGATCTGAAGCCAATTCCTCCTCAAAAGCAATGTTTTTAATCTTATTTCTCCTCCCAAACTCAACATCCTTAAAGAATGTTGTTGTTCCTGTCTAAAAAATATTCCCGAGTGTGGGATCATAAAACTTATAGCCCCTAGAACGTTCAGAATACCCAATAAAGTAGCTGCTAACTGTTTTGGAGTCCAATTTCTTTTCATTTGGCCTATAAAGCCTTACCTCAGCTAGACATCCCCAAATATGTAAATGCTTTAAACTGGACTTTCGACTAATCCAAAGCTCATAAGGTGTTTTAGCAACTGCTTTATTTGGTATTCTGTTCAGAATGTAAGCTGTTGCCTTTAATGCTTCTCCCCAAAGTGACTATGGTAAAGAAGAATGAGCAATCATACTTCTTACCATATTCTTAAGAGTCTTGTTTCATCTTTTAGCTACTCCATTCATGCTGGGTGACCCTAGCATGGTGTACTGTAAGACAATACCGTATTTCTCTAGGTATATACCTTGTATCTCAAATTGTAAGTCCCTAAGTACCAAACCCAGAGTTTAATACATGAACAATAAAGAAAAGAAAACAAATCCCATCTCTACCAATAATCATGGTTATGTCAAAGTTACAATAAGTGTCATGTTCAGCCTAGGTAGCTATCATGTCCAAACTTTACCAGTATGTCGTGCTCAAAACTCAAATATGCACCATGCTCAAGGTTTGACAAATGTCCAACACATGGATTAATAGTAATGTATGCCCAACACAATGACTATAAGCAAAGAGGTGCAATTGTCAAAGGTATATGTGGAAAGATATACATATCCTAAACTCGCACGTGTCTTGATGTGCAGGTCTAAACTTGTGTCAAAAGTGTCAACTCACATGTATGGACAAGTCACTATCATTGTAATATAGTGTCAGATAATCGAGGCGACCCCCCGAACGTATAAAATACATAATCAAAACAAATACATGCACAAACAGTGCAGTGGTCGACCGCAGAGACCATTCCGGTCGACCACGCACAGGGCAGAGACATTTTGCTCGACGGAACGCCCAGCGGTCGATCGCCGCGTCACACCGCGGTCGACCACGAAACGGACAGAAGTTTTTCCAGGTTTCTGTTCTGCTTCGAAATCGATCCAAACCATACACCCATGCTTCCAAACAATATATTACACATTCTAATACATATGAATCATCATATAATAGCATCTAGCATGTAAACAAAATCATCACTAAGATTCGTGAATATATATATACGCATGATTTAAAAGTTATAAAGCAGTAAATCGAAATTTTAACTCTTGATAAAACATTATTAGATCTGGATCTCTTTAACGAAATTCGTTGGTGAGCTTTTGAAAACTAAAATACTTGATTTTCATATCATATGCAATAAAAGTCCATCTTTAAACACAAAAAATACCTTTTAGGCTTATCAAAACTCATGAAAATCATTATAAAAATTCGTAGAAAAATGGATGAGGAATTGGGCGAGATGTTACTCGCCTCTGCAGTGATCAAAGCTCCTGAGGATGAGGGAAGATGATCTTCCTCTGCTACACCGCACCAAGACCCACTAAAAACTTCTCCCAATTCCTCAAAATCGCCAAGAAAGCAAGCTAGGGTTTGAGAGGAGAGAGAGGAGGGGGCTGAGGCTATTAGGGTTCAAAAGAGGGTTCTGAGAGCTTCAAAACGAGTATAAATACCTAGGGTAATAACCGGGTTTGGTATAAACAAAACCCAACCCAAAACAAAACTGACAGAACCAGGTTCGCCCAGCGGTCGACCGCAGCGACCACGGCGGTCGACTGCGCAAGGTTCTGGGTCATGCTCAGATTAGGGTTTGGTAAAAAGACTGTAACTTTTTCATATGATCTCGGAATAAGGTGATCTAAGATTCGTTGGAAAGCTCTTGAAGAGACCTACAACTTTAATCTTATCCACTTTTCTAGATTCTGATTGAAACAGTAAAATATAAAAACTCTCAACTGGTTAAAATTCTCAGATTCTCACTCTTTGTCTTTATGCATGTTTTGTGAATTTTAACTCATATATTCACAAATATACATTGAATTGACCTCAAATCAATTCTTATTATATTCAAACATCAAAAATATATTATTTTCACCATATGGCATATTTATAAATATTTATCATATTATATTTAAATTTTTAGGGTTTTACAAGTGACCAGTTCCCACAACATTTGAATTAAAAGATAAACTGAATTGGTTATTTCCAAATAAACAAGAATAACCTGATTTGTCCAATACAGAAACAAAAATCAATTTCGTCTAAAAGACGGTACTACAAAAGTATTTTTTTAATCCAAATATGAACCAGTTCCTAATAGCAACCTAAAGTGACCAATTACTTCCACGTCTACTGATTGTCCATCGCCCATAAAGATGTGTATTTCAATATACTTGGCTTTCGGTAGCTCAGACAACCCTGCATGAAACACTTATATGAGTAGTAGCACTAGAGTCTAACCACCAAGTGTTTCTAGGTACTAAAGCTAAATTAACCTCAGAACAGACCAGAGTAAGAAACAGACCCTTCTTAGCATGCTAGGCATGATATTTGGTACAATCCTTCTTAACGTGTCCAAACTTATTGCAGAAGAAACAACCATGATCATCCTTATGTTGTTCCTTCTGAACAGGACCCTTAGCAGCTTCATTATCATTCTTTCTTTTCTTGCCCTTATCCTTAGAGGCATAAGCCAAATGAGCACTTTCTGTCTTATCTTGTTTTAACCTATCTTCTTCTTACACACAGTATAAAATGAGCTCATTTAGAGTCTATTTCTGCTTTTGGCAGTTATAACTGACCTTAAACTGATTGAATTGTGCAGGAAGAGATAACAGATCCAGATGCATCAGTAACTCATCACAAAGATTGAGTATAAGTGCCTTAAGTTTTGAAGCAATATGAGACATTTCCATAATGTACTCTCTGATATTTCATTTGCTCTTATACTTCATCGAAATCAAGCAAGCTAAAAGCGTGCTTGTTTCTACCTTACGTTTTTTACAAAATGCTTCTCAATTTTGGCAAGGAAATCTTTGGCTTTAGTAATCCCTTTGAATTCTATACCCCTGAAGGCTTCCGGAACACCATGCTTAATGATCATTAGACTCATGCAATTTGAACGCTCCCACTTCTCATACTCCTTCTTTATATTAGGAGTGCTATCCGCAATGAGAAGTTGAGGTTGTTCAGTTCTTAATGCAAGGTCTAGATCCATGCAGCCAAGAACAATTAAAATGTTCTCTTTCCAAACCTTAAAATTTGTCCCGTTAAGCATGGGAATTGAATTGATGTTAGCAGAAATTATTGCAGCAGATGCATTAGCTAAAATAAATAAAATATTTTCACATTATTAACTATAATTAGTAATCAATAAAATTTAAATAATGACAAATCCCATCTCAAGATATCTGGTATAATATTAATATTAAGTCTTTGGACAGTAATATTAATTACAAGTGATATCTTATTGCAATGATCAAACATTGATAATAACCCTTGTCAAATAAAGTAACTATCTTTGGGTTAATTCAATATTCACATGTAAACCTTATAATTGTCACACGTTTATCATCACAGATGTGTATGCAGTCTAAATAAATATTAACCTTCCTTTGGACCGATTAAATATTTACACGAAAACATACACACAACCATCTAACATCCCTCATGAATAATCTACACAAGAGATGTTACTTTAGCAACATATTGTTTCAATTAATCATTTGGAATGAGAGACAAACTTAATACCTTAGTGTCATATTATTTGAATTAAATAATTGATTAACTACCAAATGAAATTCTGAAATTTACTTGTACAATTAAAATAGATTTCTCTATTTTAATTAAGCATAGAAAGGCCCATTAAAAAAATTAATGGCCTACAACTTAGGATTTATTTGATAGATTCAATAAATCCATAACTTAAATAATTGTAGGCCCAATGACTTAAGTGGGCTTCAGCCTGTTCCACTTAGCCCAACCGACAAAGCTCTTCAGCTTTTAGACGACGAGTTCTCAAGCTCGCTCAAAATTTCAAACATCGCTTGAAGTACCGAATTCGAGCTCACCTGTAAGCAAATCGAAGCTCGCCTGAGGCTCGAGTGTCGA
Source organism: Asparagus kiusianus (assembly GCA_022839385.1). Classification (NCBI taxonomy): domain Eukaryota; kingdom Viridiplantae; phylum Streptophyta; class Magnoliopsida; order Asparagales; family Asparagaceae; genus Asparagus; species Asparagus kiusianus. Next base: position 17,075 of record BQKN01064683.1, read on the forward strand.
GCTCACCTAAAATCGAGCATGTGAGCTCGCCTGATCCAACAGATAAAACCTCATCTGAATTAAGCTTCGAAAAACTTGCCTGAAGTGAACACGAGGTTCGCCTGATGTTCGAGACCAAGCTCACCTGAAGCAAACTCGAGGTTCGCCTGATGTTCGAGACTAAGCTCACTTGAAGCAAACTCAAGGTTCGCCTGATTCGAACCCGAAGTTTGACTGAATTGAACACGAAGTTCGACTAAATCTTTCAACAAAGCTCATCCGAAATTTCAAAGCTCCCCAACCGCATCGAAGGTCGCCTGATTCAGGCTCGAGCTCAACTGAAATCAGGTAAGTCCTCATGCCCTAATTTTCAGCACAACCTTAGGGTTTCAAAACTGAACCGCCGCCTACCTAATTTTTGCACGTTTTCACGCATGATCTCCTGAACGAACACCTCTTAGGGTTTCGTTCTGAACCGCCGCTGTCGCTTAAGTTTCCGCACCCTAGGGTTGTTAGGTCTCATGTTACGAGCCTACATCTTCTAATCTTGTTTTGATGATTACAAACAATTCCTAATATTGTTTGTCTAGTGTTTATGTTTCTTATTAGGTATTCTAGACAAACAATGTGTTGGAGGATGGATGGATTGCGCCATAACGATCATATCAAATGGAGGTTGGCGGAATGGTGGAGTGAAGCATTGCATTCAAGTTAAAGATCCAAGATCCCGCTTCATCCGCATGTGTACCAAGTCAAGCTTATTGAAGATCAAGATTGCTTGGGTAATTTAGTTTTAAGTTTATATTATGTGTGTTAGTACTTTAAGCTCAATTATATACACACATACACGTTTTGGTTTTTGTGTATATATATAGTTTATATATATACATATATGTTTTGGTTTGATTTTGTAGATATGAAACGAATATATATTCATATATATGTTCATATGTTTCATATTCTATCATATTTGTGAAAATATTGTGTTTCTAGTTTATAGACTTCATAACAATATTTTATATCCTTTATTAAGTCTATAAGAACGTTTGAAAATGTTTTTAAAGTTATGTTTATGTCAAAACATTAAATTTCATGTATATCAACTTTTCATGTTTTGGACATACTTGCAAAATACATGAGTTTTCACTTTTGGGGAATGCAATTCCAAAAATTCTTTTTGTAACACGTTTATTATCGTGTTTATAAACATTTCCCAAAGTTTTATAATTTTTGGATTTTATTTGCTATTTTTAAAGGCACTTTAAAAATCAGATTTTCAGCATGTACAGTGCCTGTGCACGTTTATAAGTCGACTTATCAGAGTTGACAAGTCGACTTATAAAATGCTCTGGAATGTGCAAACACTCTCTGCCAAGTCGACTTACTCGAACTGTAAAGTCGAGTTAGACCAAGTCGACTTATTCATTTTCCAAGTCGACTTATGTGGCAATTTTTGTGTGTTATTTTTCATCTTCAAGTCGACTTATGTGAACCTTCAAGTCGACTTACACCAAGTCGAATGCAAGTCGACTTATGCCAAGTCGAATGCAAGTCGACTTATAAATCTGACCGTTGAACAGTAACGGCTATTTCCAGATTCTGTGTTTGTGTGGTTTTTTGGTCATTTTCTTAGGGTTTTGGCTGATGTCTTGGGTTGTTATGAATACCCCATTGCATTTACCTCTCCCACTAACCAAGAGAATGTTTTAAGAAGGTTTTACAAGGGTTTTAAAGTTTGATTAAGTTTGTTTAAAGTGTGTTTATAAGCTTTTAAGCAATTGAGTATTTTGAGTTTGTGAATTCAATTCTACAAGAGCTTGAGGAGATCATCTATTGGAGTTTGAGCAATCAACTATTCTCCCTCCATCTCTTGTCATCCATTGAGAAGTTTTCTAAACTCCTTTCTAGCTTTATATTTATTTATTTGATCATCATCTTATTAAAGCTAGTTTTATATTGAGTTTAGATTTGATTAATCTCTTTGTATACACACAACCATTGAGCTTATTGTATTTACATTCATAGTATAATTTTGGGTTGTGGGGTTTGTGACTTAGAGTTGTGCTTAATTGAGTTCTCGCCTTATATTAGAGAACAAATCTTTTGTTGTGAGCTTCATTGTGAGATCACTTGTATTACACTAGTACACCAAGAGGAGTGTGTGGTAAGAGACGGGGTTGTCCTAAGAGTAGTGGCGTCGGTAGCCTAGAGAGAGGTGGTAATTACGAGCACTTGAGGGAGACACGGGCTAGAGACCAACACTTGAGGTGGTAGTTAGTGTAGTTACATTGTGTGGATTGTAGAGTTTTCGGTTAGCTAGAAAACCGAGTGTGTAGAGAAGTTCCGGCTTCCAAACCGGGTGTGATAGTGGAGATCTCCTCGAGGTGAGGAGCGGGGACGTAGGTCAGGCGGACCGAACCTCGTAAACATATCGTTTTGTTTGTGTTTGCATTGGCGTACTTATTTTCATATTTATATTGCCTTTGTCAATTGCACATTGTTTATATTCCCACTATCTTATTTATTGTTTTGTTTCACCCTTGTATTAGTTGTATATCCTTGCATATATATCTTGTCATATATCATACTTGCTAGGATATTTGTCAATAAGTTTAAATTGGCATAAATCGGATTAGATTAGCATAAACCCTATTCACCCCCCCTCTAGGGTTCTTTCCTAGCGGTATTAGGGAACTTTCAATTGGTATCAGAGCTTGGTGCTCTTTGATTTAAGGTCTAATCGCCTTGAGTTAAAGATCCAAGTTATCTTTTTGTGCTAATCTAGTTTTGCGATTTATTGATTACATTGCTTGCATATTTATAAAATTATGGCTATGAATGATGTATCTTGTTTAGGCTATGATCCTAGTGTTGCTCCCAAATTCAATGCTTTCCCTTATGCTCAATGGTGTTTTAGATTCAAAATATTTGTTCAATCTAAAAATATCGATTTATGGGAAGTTATTGATTGTGCTTATGTTGTGCCCACTTTGGCAAAATCCAAGTGGAGCAAACATGATAAAAAGATGTTTACTATGAACAAGCTTGTGTTAAAATTTCTATTAAATGCATTTGATTCATCAATGTCTAACAAGCTTGATTCTTTTGATAGTGCTTATAAATTATGGAAATTCATAGAAGCACATCAAGGGAATTTGGAGGCTATCCGACAAGCTTTGGCGGGTTCCTCTTCAAGTTCATGTGGAGCCTCATCTTGCACACGGCCACTAGGCGATAGCCCTAGTGTGGTAAGTGATTCGGAATCTGATGATGATTTATCTATTAATGAACTTGCTTGTGCATATGATAGATTAACGCATGCCTACAAGAAATTGCAAAATAATTTTATTGATTTAAAAAGCAAGCATGATAATTTGAATTCCGATCATGAGAAGCTAGTGTCAAAATTGGATGTCATTGCAAAAGAAAATACCATGCTTAAAGAAAACAATGACATGTTAATTTTGGAAAATGAAAAATTGACATCATCCATTTCTAGCTTAACTCATGAAAGAGATAATGCCATGTTAGAAGTAAAGAACATACAAAATGATACGGAATCTTTTATAGATGACTATTTATGTTCTACTTCTAAAGGTGCATGTAGGCGTGTAAAATTGCCTATAGGTCCCTTAGCTTAGCTCGGCATGATGATTCGACAAATCAACGGACGTTCGAGCGACGAAACGAACTAAAGAGGCTACGAAGCTAACGAACCCCATGTGAACAACGTTAATGGTTCGGGGAGTCAACGAGTCATCCAACAAAGCAGATTTGAACTCAAACACCGACTGGGTTTTACTGCCAAATCAGGAATCAAGTCAACAAATCAACAAAACAGCCGAACAACGGACAAAAAATCAGAAACAACGGAAAACGACGAAACCAGCGCACCTGGGGGAACTC
>BQKN01064684.1:0-13427 GCA_022839385.1 Asparagus kiusianus
CTTCAAGAATGTCCTATTAACTTGCAAACATGAAAATCTTACAATGCATGATATGAACCAAATAATGCCTAGTGTGACTAAACCTACTATTGTTACCATTCAATGCGGGGTATACTAACAAAATGACACCCAAAAAATTAAGGGTCTATTAGAATTATGATCATATAATTTACCTATAAACCCCATGAGTAATCAAGTGATGATCTTGATCGTAGTGCATCAGTTGTAGAAATACAGTGAATAAGTTTTTTTTACCTAGTTGCTACGGGGGAATTGTGAAGAATGTATATATCAGGATAAATCAAGCAGGGAATCATGTAGCCGGAAAGAATTTACACAGATTGGCACTAACCTTTTGATCAAGAAAATTCGCTCCGAATTCATAATGTGAAGTAGGAACCTTAACAATTTTAGAAGATTGAGACGGAAGTTCTGTTGATACCATAAAGACACTGAAACAACCCAGTTCCTTTATCTGAAATTTGAACATGCACTTCTTTTCATTCTTAATCCTTCAGTCCAGTTATAGTTTACCAATAATTATTCATATCCTTTAACTTCTAATAAACCAAGAAAAAACAACTTTTTCAAGTACATAAATTTACATCTACATCAGTAAATTCATAAAAAGTGAAAGCATTCATTTTCTCTAATAAACCAAGGGAGGTGTTAACATCAAGAAGTTACCCGCCTTCTGCTTCTGCGAGATCACCGTCAGCACCTGCACGATCTTGAGCCTCACCACCTTGCTGCCATCAAATACATGAGGGGAAAAAAATCTCAAAAAAACTAAAAAAAGTTAGAAGCTAAGGAATTGGTACGCCAATTAACATTTGCAACTTCTACTAGGCAGTTGAAACATAGGTATATCAGCAAACACTTAGTAGGCAAAACAAACATGACAATTAAAACATAATTAGTGGAGGAAGAGAAAGCCTATCAGCCCATCACCCATCTCCTCTCTCATTCATCCTCTATCTCAAGCACAAGCAAAGGAAAATCTATCAACCCCTATTCAACTCCAGTAACACCAAAACCCAATAAGGATCTTGAATTTTTTGTACCATTTGGAGTTTATATAAAACCCATGATCATATGATAAAAAAAAGTCCATTTACATTATGTGAGAAATCCCCTCTAATTTTTCCAATCACTACACCTACATGACTACAGACCAATCAAAATTCACCTAATACCGAAATCTTCAACAGATCGAAGCAACCAGGGCAGCATGGTACCTAAGCAAAAACCCCCAAAAACTACACCAGTGACCGCCTTCTCGATCACAGAATCCCCAGCAATGCTCTCATACCCAACAATCCTCATAGGGGTGTAGAAGAGATGGCGAAGAATCGCAGGCGAAAGCCCCTTGTTGAATCCCAAAACCCTACCCTTGTGCCAGATCTCGGAAGCGACCGACCGGATCGAGCGGTGAGCTAGCGACGGGATCCACCGTGGAGCTGGAGCCGAGTTTTGGTGGTGTCGATGAGGAAAATAGAAGCAGGGTTTGAAGAATTTTGAGTGTGTTTGGGGAAAATAGAAGTGGGGTTTGGAGAAACACAAGGGGGGGGGGATTGCTCGCCCTAGGTACCGTTCTCCGCCCGTAGCATTTGGGGCCCCCCCAAGTAGGGGGCCCTATTCTGCAGAACCGAAGGAACCGCCTCAGCGACGCCTCTGCAGAGAAGAAGCACGGGTTTGGGGGAGATTTTCTGATGAGAGAGAGAGCAGGGGTGGGGGTTTTGGCTCTTCGTGAAAATAAAAGGGGGGGGGGATTTTCCCTCCCTTGTACGAGTGTGGAAAATTTCGGGGGGAGGGGGGGTTGGCGACGGGAATAAATAAAGAAGCATCGTAAAATATATAACTTTTAGCGATGTCAAGTAGATACGTTGGGAAAAGAATACTTTTAGCGATGTTAGCCTAATACGTCGTGATAAATGCATACTATTAGCGACACTAATCCTAAAACGTCGCTAAAAAGCTATACTTTTGCCGACGAAAATGAAAAAACGTCGGGAAATCCATAACTTTTACCGATGCTAAGTTAAAACATCGCTAATAATATACACTTTTAGCGACGCTAATTATAAACGTCGGGAAAAATATATTTTTTGCCGATGCTAACTAAAAGTGTCAGGAAAAACATAATTTTTGTCGACGTACTTAACCATGTGTCGGGAATAAGCGTCAGGAAAAGTGCAATTTGTTATAGTGCTCCTACTAAATCTTCTGAGGAATCTCTACAGCAACAACCAACTACTAGACAGAAGGAGGATGCAACCAAGCAAAAGGAGAAGGAACCCCAACACCAAGAGGTTCAATACCCGAAGCAGTCTCATTTCAATCGTCCGATTAGAAGAGATAAACCAGGAAGTTCGAATGCGTCATACCGCTTAGATGTTATGACCCAACTAGCTAACATCCTAGCGAGGATAACTCTATACGAGTTATTACGACTTTCCAAAGACACCAGAGAGGCTTTGTAAGAAGCTTTGGCCAATTCTGATGTGCTTCTCACTTAGATTAAGCCAGCCCCTAAAGAGCCAGAGCCGTCAGTTCAACACTACAACCTTGTGGCCAAACAGTTCCCTTACATCACCTTCACCAAAGACGACATACAAACAAGGAACTCAAAGTATGACAGGCCTTTGTATTTCACCGGATACATCGGCTCCAGCGTTGTCAATTGGATGCAAGTCGATCCGGGTTTCGTGGTCAGCATCATGCTACTCCGATTGATGTATAATCTTAGAATTCCTACCAGCAAGCTGGCTTCCACAGGTACTGTTATCTACGAATTCAACACTAGTGGGTCCAGACCATTGGGTAAAATCTGAGTGAAGTGCTAACTTGAAGATTTGAGGTCCGAAGTCACGTGTTATGTGATCGTTACAGAGACATCTTATAATTTACTATTGGGTCGACCATGGATCCATGATAATATTATAGTTCCCTCCACCTTCCATCAGTGTCTAAAATATGTGGACACAATAATGAGGTCAAGACGGTGGTCGCGTGTAATTACCGTAAATTTCTAATACGGGTTTAAATAATTTTCTAGTATTTAAATATTAAATATTATTTTTATAAAAGAGTATTTGTATTTTTCCCAATTTTTCTAGAATTTCCTATGATTTAAAAATCTAATTTTTATATTTATTTAATGATTTTGCTAATTATAAATTAAATTGTTATGGTGAAAACTTTTTAAATAAATATTGATTATTTATTATTATTATTATTATTATTATTTACATTATTAATTTTTTTGTACTAATATTTTTAGCTTGCACCCTTTATCCCCTACCGTTATTTGACTGTCAGATGATCAGCACGACAGTCAATTTTGTTATCTTCTTTTTTTCCAGTGTTTCCTCCCCAATCAGTCTCTCTCTCTCTCTCTCATTGCCTCTCACCTCAAACCCCTACCCCACCTCCCCTAAAACCCTCCCCCATGTTTCTCGCACACCCCACCTCGTGATTCCCCTGCTCCTCAAAAGAACCCCGAATTCATCTCTCCCCCTCTCATTTTCATCTCTCTCTCTCACTCTCACACGTCCCCTTTCTCTCTTTTCTCTCTCTGTCACTGTCACACTCTCTCTCCCCTCTATTAATTATCTCTCTCAGCCTCTCTCTATCTCTCATCATCTCAATATCTCTCTCTCCCTCTCTCTCTCAATCAGCTCACTCTCTCTCACGTTCTCTCCCTCTCTCTCCATCATCACCATCGCCCTCCTCTTCACCCGACGCCACCAGCGAGCGCCGCCAGCTGCTCCTTCGCTGCTGAGCTGTCCCTCTCCGCCGCCACTCTCCCCAACTCCGGCCTTCATCACCGCCCAAGCGCTGCCCCGAGCTCTGACACGAGCTCCGCCGAGGCCGCCGCCAGCCGCTCCTCCGCTGCCTGACCACCGCCCAGACCTCTCCTTGAGCTCAGCCCAGCCATGAGCCCTGCCTGCACCACCTCCTCCTCTGTTTGTCGCCGCTGCTCACCCCTGCATCACCGAGCACACTCACCGACGAACTCTCCTCGCCGCTGCTCCGCTGCGCCGCGCCACCGCCTTCATCTCAGCTCCACTCGAACCCCACACCCAGATTCGCCGCTTCCCCCTTCGTCGAGCGCTACCGAGCTCCTCCCCGGTAGCTCCGAACAGCGAAGACGAGCCTGAATCAGTGCTCACTATAGAAAACTGCAGTTCGGAGCCGACTTCGTGCGCATTTTTCGGCCAACTCCGACCTTCGTTTTCGTCGATTCCTTTGCAGGTGCGTAGCCCTTCGTGTTGTCTATCACGCGGTATATTCCTTTCACTTGGGCTCCCTATTTACACCTCGTTATACTCGTTTGAATATCGCACGTCGCATTAACACTCTAATTGTAATTTTAGCCATCGATTCCGTGAAACTCGTCGTAACGTTGTGCAACCACCCCGACGACCCCCTCTACGGTCCACGATATACCCAATTCAAAATCCCACTTTCTCAGAACTGAATTTTATATTTATTATGAATTATTTATAATTTTAGATCTGTTAATAATTATCTGCGTGGGATTGTTTGATGGATGATATTAGATAAATCATAATAATATGATAATTAGTATTTTCAGAATAATTATGATAAATTAAAAGAATTTATTTTGGTAGCAGAATCATTTTTGGATAATTATATTAATTAAAAATAATTTATTTGAGAACAAAATTATTTTAGGATAATTATAATAATTTAAAAGAATTATCTTGGAAAAAGAATCATTTTAGAATAATTATAATAATTTTTAGAAATTATCTTGTGGAAGAAATTATTTTAGAATGATAAATATTTTTAAAAAGAAATTATTTTAGAAAAATAGACTATGTTAAATTAATAAGAATTTATCTTATAAAAAGATTATTTTTGAATTTATGAATTTATTCTTTTAAAAGATTATTTTTAGAATTATTATAATAAGAAAATAACTTATTTTGGAAAAAGGATTATTTTGAAATTAAATTAAAAGAGTTTAAATTGTAAAAGGAATTATTTTGAAGTAAATAAATTTGTTATTTTAGAAGATTATTATAGAACAATTTTATGATTCAAATTCTTAGACTTGATTATCTGATATGCTATGATATTATTGTACATGATTAGTTGCATTGATTGTTCCTTATTGTGATTGAGAATCCTTAGGAGTTTATGACTATAGTGACCTGTGTGACATGAATAAGACTTAGAGACTTGTGTGATATTGACTTAGAAAATACAAGAGAGTTAGGATGGGAAAGTCATGGTTCATGTGATCGGATAAGGCTGTTGATGAATCTTCCAGGCTCGCACCAGTGGTAAGTGTCGCCACTAGGGTTGGTTTGTAGGGCTAAGGTGAAGTGTGTACATCACTTTGGTCAGTGGGAATTTATTTCGTCACCCGAGTTCTGTTTGAAGTTCGGACCAGGCAGAAACGGATTGCGCGTAGTCCTCTAGGCCGCATGTGTAGCAGGATTGGATGCACGTAGAGGATTTGTGAACAGTCAGTTATCCGATGACAAGAACGTTGACTCTATGTGAGATATGTACCAGTGACCTATTATAGAATGGCTAGTTACACGACATTGTTAGTCGGATGATTATGAGTTCTTATGAGATACGAACCAATTATGTTTCTTTTCATACATAGATTGTGACTAATATTTAATTATCTACAATTCTAGACATATGGTATATACATGAGGGTTTCCTTGTTTGGATTATTTCGTTCGACGTACTACATAGATTGTGACTAATATTTAATTATCTACAATTCTAGACATATGGTATATACATGAGGGTTTCCTTGTTTGGATTATTTCGTTCGACGTACTACGTCCCGAGTTATAGATTTTTAAGTATTAATTCCATCTAGTGTATGACTCTGTACTTGGATGTTTATTCTGATTGTCAGCTGCATGATCGACTTGTTACTTGGTTGATTTCCTTGGATTTATTTTGATTATTCTATTCTAATAGTAAATTATATTTAGATTATTAGTATTTCAGTTGCATGTTTCCATTGTTATTACCATCATTGCATTGGTCGCACGACCGTTTCTATTCTTCCTTTTGGGATCTTGCCTTGTGCCCTGCACGCTAACGTACTCCTTTCTCTCGGGATGTATGTCAGATTTAGAGGACGGACAACTATAGTTCGGAGTAGTACAGGAGCCAGAGGATCCTCCGTAGGAAGGCTTTGCAGACGGAGCAGAAGAACAAGTCGAAGCTTAGTTACCTCTTTTAGTTAGTTGATGACCCTAGTTTACTTTTGTAGTACTTTTATTTTTTACCGGATCATTGTATTTTATATTTTTCTAGTATTTTATTCAGATAGTTTTGTACAAGGGCATGTTTGGCCCGAATATTATGTCTGGGATGATATTTCAGTTATGATATGTATATTATTTTGTTCTTAGTTGTTTATTATATTCTCGCCACTGTGATCAGAGACCTGTGCCTTCACTTTATATTTGCTTGACGCTTAGCGTATTAGATTGAACAGAAAGGGTGTAGTAATTATTTCTCCTCAGTCTAATACGTCACGGGCTTGTTAACGTTCTGATTCCCTGTTATTGGGAAGCGGGGCGTGACATCACGGATAAACAACCGTTCAAGGGGTTGGAAAACTATTTTACCAACTCTCTTCTTTATGGGGCTGAATCCGATACTGAACCATCGGCCAAAAGCATGGACAGCAAGAAGAAACTGATACTGAGGTTGGGCTTAATTACGATGGAGGTTTTATATTAAATGATATTATACCCTTTGTAATCAATCTTGACGGTGGTGAATCATAAGATGGAAGTTGTAATTGGCAACTTGCTAAAGAAGCAATAAATGACGATTTAGAGTATTCACCTCACGTTGATGATGTAATGTAAGGGCTGTATAATAACCCCGATATACACATGCCACTTCGATCGTCTTGCATGATGAAGAAGTGTGTCCAAGACTCATTTGGAATAATCCTCATCCTTTCTACCAAGGAAGGAGGTGAAAAGGAGGTGATCTTCGGTAAAAGAGAAATATCTCCACCATCAGATCCCTTTCTCAAAGAAAGATAGTGATGATGAAAGACCTGGTCCTCATTTATTCAGATATAGCCCACAAGTGCGTAACTTCATAAAGAAATGAGGATACAACTTCACGCTTGAAGAAGGTCTTTGCTTTGGTCGAGGTCTTTGAGTTCCACCCCGCCCGGCTTATGTACCCAAAGGAAAGCCTGACAATTACTATGATTATAGATGGGAACTTGGCTATATCTCTTCATCTGATGACGAGTGCTACTTAAAAGTCATCGGCCAATTGTCCAATCCAAATGAAGGTGGATACTCATCCGACTCTTTAGGTTGGGACTCCGATGTCAGCCTTGGAGAAATGCTCAAAGGCCTAATGTCGAATATAGCCACGGTCGATCCTGCTATAATGGAGAAAGGCGATCAATTGCTAACTTGGGAAGATCATTGGATCCATCACCTGAATATCCAATACGGTAATAGATTCGAACAAAGAGAACCTCACACCGAAGACAAAGTGGTCCAAGTGAACATGGGCGACAAAGCGAATTCGAAGCCCATATTCGTCAGCGATAGCCTCCCACCAGAAAAGAAGGAGGAGTTGATTGCCCTCATCAGCGAGTACATCAACGTCTTTGCCTGGAACTATGAAGATATGCCAGGACTTGACTCAAACATAGCGATGCGTCACCTTAACAAAAAACCAGATGATAAACCTGTCAAGCAACAACAAAGACGGTTTCGTCCGCAAATTATGGAGGCAATCGAGACTGAAGTCAAAAAGCTAATCGACTCAGGCTTCATCAGGGAGGAACAACATCCCGACTGGCTAGCGAATATTATCCCGGTCCTTAAAATGATCGGAAAAATCAAGATCTGTATCGACTTTAGAGATCTAAACACCGCTTGCCCAAAGGATGATTTTCCTCTTCCGATCATGGATGTTATCATCGACAACACGTGCTGATTCAAGAGAATGTCCTTCAAGGACGAATTCTCGGGTTACAATCAAATTAAGATGTACCCGAACGACAAAAAGCATATCACATTCAGAACACCGCTCGACATCTTTTGCTACACATTCATGCCCTTCGGCTTGAAGAACGCGAGCGCCACATACCAACAAGCAATGACGAAGATTTTTTAGGAACACCTACGGAAGACCGTCGAGTGCTATGTTGATGACTTGGTCGGGAAAAGCTATAGCAAAGACGACCACATTAAAGACATGAGGATGATGTTCAATCTCATGCAGAGTCACCAATTGAAGATGAACCCTACCAAGTTCTTCCTAGGAATGGCCAGCGATAAATTCCTCGGATTCGTTGTCACCACAAAAGGTATCCATATTGATCCTGACAAAGTAAAAGTGATTCACGAATTGCAATCCCTAAGAAATCTCAAAGAACTTAGGGGATTGTAAGGACGATTGGCTTATATCCATCGCTTCATCTCGAATCTCTCCGAAAAAAGCCAACCATTCTCCAAGCTCACAAAGAAGGGCATGTCTTATTGTGTATAAATAAGCACAAAACGAGATTAAGAGTGGACAAATAAAGAGTGGATGTGATAAATAATAAATGTAATCAATAAGGAAAGAAAGAAATATGAAGGAAATAAAATTGACAAAAAAATAAAAAATCAAGAATTAAAAGAAAAATTAAGAAAGTAAGAGATGGAGGAATCAATTAAAGATATGAGGAATCTAGAATTAAATTTACTAGGTAATCTCACTTATAAAATATGAACCATTATCTTTTTATCACATTCTACTTTAGATTTATTAAGTATAGACTAGCAAACCACATAAGAAAAGATAACCTATCAAATTATTATCCAAGTATAATTAATACTCATGAAAAGAATAACAACCAAAAAGTAGTTCTAGAATTCTTTTTACCAATTAGTTCTTTAGTTGAATATCCTAAGCATGAACATTTTAAGCATAAGAGAATGATTAACAAATTATAAAAGAAATAAAGCTAATTTCATGCAATTTATAAAGTTCCTACAAGTATTAATTCCACGTCTAAAGAAAAGGCAATTCTCTAGAGGGTTCGAACCTCAAGGCTAATCAAAGAAAATAAAAAATAAACAAAAATAAAAACTAATCCCGAAAGGATTCTATCCTCAAGGTGAAGAGTACAAGAAAATAAAATCTAAACTACCAAATAATTTGGGAAAATGCATCTAGGCCCCCAAAAAAGAAAGAAAATGTGACCCAGCCCCCCAATGTTTTTCCCTCACTCTTTAACCCCAAAAACACAAAAAAATGTGTTTAACCCCCTTTTCACACTCTCCCAGGAATACATCCACAGAGATTCCAAAAATACCCTCTTCCCCTTTTCTTCTTCTTCTCCTCCTCTTTGTCTTTCTCCTCCTTCTCTCCCCTAACTGCTCTTTCTCCTTCTCTCCCCTTTCTCTTCTCTTGTAAGAGTCAAAGAGGAGACGCCAACATCGTCAGTCACTGCCTCTCGAAAGAAGAAGAAGGGGGTGACGGAAGAGGGGAGGGGGAGGGTGATGAAGGCGGTGGCCGAGATGTAGGGCAGGCACGCCGCCGCGAAGGAGGTCGAGAGGAGCCTACTGGAGCTGCACCAGGTGTTCTTCGACATGGCTGTGATGGTGGAGGCGCAGGGGGAGAGGATGGACGACATCGAGCAGCACGTGGATGTCGTTTGGGCCTTTTTTCTTGCTCTCTTTTGATCCGTTTAAGTTTGATTAGAGATGTAAGGGAGCTCATTTGGAGTCTGACATAGGTTTTGAATTGTGTGCGGTTTTCATCAAATAGGATTTTTGGTTTTGGAGCTTCTGTTGTTTGACCGAATTATGTTTTGATCTTTTCATTTATTTGATGGGTTTATATTAGTATTTCTTTTGCAATAATTTTGGGACTTTTGGAGGTTTGCATTGTTATTGAACCTCAAAAATTGATTTTTTTCCCGTATCATTTTTCTTTCATCGCATACGCCAGAATAGTCTACAATTTGCATATAGTTACTATGAATTCAATTTAGTTTGATGTTTTGTCACTGATAGAAAATTAATATTATGAAGCAATAAAGTAGTTAGCTTCTTGTATCCCTGACCCTTATAGGTTCAGGCCTTCGAATCCTGGACAGTGTATTTCATAGCTATCATTCAGTTTCTCTCATTTGGTAGGTTGTATTTCATTATTGGTTAATTCCCATCCTCAATGTTTAAACAAAATATTCCATGAGGTTGTAGTTGCGACGCTCAAGCTCCTCTTAAGGTTGATGTGATTTTTTTATTAGCAGTATGCTTTCAGTTTATGGAGCGTTTGGTTGCTTGCAGTTGAGTGAATTCTTTAGTGATTTGTGGTGAGGTTTGTACAAGATATGGGTAGTAAAGAACATATATAGTAGAGTTCTATTTGTGAGAATTGAGCGAGCTTCTTGCTTATTGTGATTACTATTTTATTTTTAAGAATTGTGGAACCTTTGGATTAATCACGTGGAGCGCTAAGCTGATGTGACGCCCCTGGGTTCACACAAGGCTGCAGTCCGAGGTGAAACGAAGAATGTCAAACCTGCCATGCACCACACCGTGCAATAACATGTTTCACCATCACAATTACTATCTCTCTAGTGGAATCAACAACAGGTGTAGGTACAAAGCAAGTAAAAGGTAAATCGACAAATACTGAATTAAATGATAGAACATAACATGTCTCATCAACGAAATAAACTAAAGTACATAGTCAAAGCCTGAACTGAATAAGCTGGAGTTCCTTAACAAGTCTCAAAATACAATAAGTCTGAATAAAGGAAATAAGACGACATAGCCTTTACAACTTATAGAATAAACTCTCAAATGTCTGACAACACTACAGTGGAGCTCACAGAAAATAATTCATAGATAATATGAAAAAGCTGGACACTAAAGTAGTCCGCTAACCACCTGCGACTCTCCGTGCTCCTGGCTCGTGACCTGAAAGGGGGAGGGACAACGAGCGTCAAAGCGCTAGCGAGCAACATCACAACCAACCCTAAGGGATAGGGCTCGTTGTATATGAAAATACAATAATGTATAATAGCATTAAATCATTATACAAACAGATATGGGTCTTAGTACTTAGGGAAATACAACACGAGCATAGGTACGTCGAGCGAAATAATCCAAACAAGGAAACCCTCATGTATATACCTTGTATCTCAAATTGTAGATCCCTAAACACCAAGCCCGGAGTCTAATACATGAACAATAAGGAAAAGATAACAATCCCATTTCTAACAATAAACATATCTATGTCAAAATCTCGTAGTTGAAATAAGTGTTATGCACAGCCCATGCCACTATCATGTCCAACTACATAAAGAATGTCATACTCAATACCCAAATGTATATATTGCTCAAGGTTTAGCAAAAATTGCCCAACACGGGGTCTTTAGTCGCTTATAGTCCAACACGAGGACTTTAGTCGCTTATAGTCCAACACGAGGACTTTAATCGCTTATAGTCCAACACGAGGACTTTAGTCGCTTATAGTCCAACACGAGGACTTTAATCGCTTATAGTCCAACACGAGGACTTTATGTGAACTATGAAGTTACCACTAGTAATAGAGTGTCCATTCAACTCTTATACGCCTTGCTATACAAATTCTAAACTTTGTATCAGGAAAAGTCATCTCACATGTATCACATATGAGTTCAATCTATAGGTGTGTATACAGCATGTGATTAAACAGAAACACAAAGAAACAGGAAAATCTCGGATGAATCGACTCATGCACTCTTATGAGTCGACTCATGCCTCATGGGTCGACTCGCATACTGACGAGTCGACTCAGCAGAAGATAAAAGACAACAGGAACGACTTTGTGAGTCGACTCATGATTAGTCATGAGTCGACTCGACATGATGAGTCGACTCATGATGAGTCGTGAGTCGACTCACGAGCTGAAATCTGTATTTTTATGAACTGAACTTATTCTACTCGTCCCACATCTCATTCTTATCAAGTATACATACATCTAGCCTCCATTTTTAGACTATTACACAGTGAGAAAACATATGTTGCACATGAAACAAATACTTGCATGTTAACTCTAACATTTAAATCCCTAAACATGAAGGATAACATCAAATTAATATAAAAACTCATGTTTTTATTCTTTAAACAAAATTCCAGATCTGGGTTTTTATCAAAACTTGTTGGTGGAAGTTTTAAAAATCTGAAACACGTGATCTTGAACTTTCACTAGTAAGAACATCATTTTATATTCGAAAATACATCTTAGGCTCAACAAAATTCATGAAAAACATTTATGAAAACATAAAAATAAGGGAGAGGAGTTTGGCGAGATGTCACTCGCCTTAGATGTGGTGGAAGACTATCCTCTTTGCCGAAATCCAAAAGAAATGCTGAAATCCCCCTTGAAACGCCCCCAAGATCACCAAGAATACCTAGGGTTTGAGAGAGAGGAAGAGGGGCTAGGGTTTCTTGGGAGTTCAGATGAGAAATGAGAGTTTTCAGGTGAGGGAAGTATATATAAGTCAATGAAAACCTGACCCGAAACCCAGCAAACCCGACCCGAAAACACCCAGAAAATCGTCGATAAGTCGACTCATGATATGTCATGAGTCGACTCATGACTCATGGGTCGACTCATAAATTATGAGTCGACTCAGCAGAAAGAAAATGGGAACAGGACTCGATATCATGAGTCGACTTATGACAGGCGTGAGTCGACTCAACCTGATCAGTCGACTCATGACATGTTATGAGTCGACTCATGAACAAAAATCTGCATACTTCGATTTCTTTTGCACACGATTTGTAAACTTGCAACTCATCCTCATACCTGAGGCATATACACATGCTCATAAGCTCAAATATCATTTTCCATGCATGACCATGCCACAAAGATATTCATAATATATATTAAATATCTTTGTTCACTCATATTCACACTTGAAAGTTGTCAAAATCAACGGGGTCTTACATTCTTCCCCCCTTAAAAGAATTTCGTCCTCGAAATTCAGGAATCATATCTAACTCGCAATAATGCTTGAAAAGCACAACAAGGGTCTAATCCAACCCGCACACATACTCATTCACACATATCAATCACTAAAATAAGCATATAGTGACATTTACACTTAACGATCTACAATGGTGATATTCTTATTCGACCCCTAACCTAGCGGAACTAGTACGTCGGGCGAAAAATCCAAACAAGGAACCCCCCATGCATATACCATGTGTTCCACAAGATTAGGAATTAGATAAAAATACAATCATTCTAGCGTTAAGTATAGGTGTCAAGGTATTCGTATAAATATACAAGTAGGAATTCACGTCATAAATACTTTAGTTAATTTACCTGCTCAAATAAGTGTGGGTAGTCGCGTCGCATGCCCTCCTCGCGCTCCCAAGAAGCTTCCTCCA
>BQKN01064687.1:0-25643 GCA_022839385.1 Asparagus kiusianus
AATATTGTTGCTGACTTGCTGTAGAAAAATAAGAGAACTTTGCCTGACCTTTTTCTTACTTGTTGCTTGCCTACACTAATGGATTCAACAGAATGAACGATATTAAATTTGTTTCTCTTGGAAACTTATCTGCTAAAACTTTGCTCTTTGACCTTGCATTTCTTTATTACTTGACTGTTGTGTTCGGGCTTTCTCTGAGATTCTCCAGGATTCACTCTTGGTTGTGAAAACTTGTGTAGTGTAGAAGCTCTGAATTCACTTTGTGTTCATCTGCTTTCGCTTTCTCATACATTAATCATGTATTCCTTTTGTTTTGCTTAATAATTCCAGAGGTGATGATTAAAGGTCTCAAGAGAGTTCCCTGGGAAAGAGTAGATGTCTGCTTCCGGAAAAGTAAACAAAAAATATTTGCTCATACTACCATTCAGGTATTTCTTTGGTCCATGACTAATCTTAGAAATCAGTAAACAACGATCAAAATTGACCCGCGCGATGCTGCGGCACTAGTGTGAAAAGTAGTAAAAAAATAATGGCTTAAACAATATTTGTTTCAAAAATGCAGTGTCTATTTAGCCACTTAGAATAAACTATAGCAAATTTACAATAAAATACTACTTATATTGCATATCAAATCGTTGAAATACGAAGTGGATTTAAAAATAATGCAGTGGAGTATATTGGTCCAAGAGTGACTTTGGAAGTGACTAGGTTTAGGAACAAATAGTGTTAAAACCTATGTTATCCGGATACTTCTATCATAAATCCGTACTCATACCCAACATGTACTGTATCCCACTTCATGGACACTCATTAGATATATGCCTACATTTATTCAAACATCTACTCAATTATATGATATATCCTACCTTCATATCCATATTATATAACACAATTTTCAATTTAATACACTTGTCTTACACTTCTTTGATGTATATCCTAACCTTCATACATATTTATTGGAGCTGGCTAGGTTTAGGTTGGGCTTGTTTCAGCTAGGGTGAACAAATGCTCAGTTTTCACCGATTTCAATCAAACCAAACTGGAATTGGACCACGTTATTTTGGTTTCGATCGGTTCTTTCAGTAGTCAAATGCCCCCAAACACAAAGCAACAATAAAGGATATGAATAGTGAAACCAATAAAGCAAATACGTTCCTAACATGCAAATGTATGAATAGCAAATAGATGGGAGATTAAAAAAATATGAATGATTGAAGAACAAGAGAGGGAAACATATGGTTGAGAAATAGTTATGGTGGCCTTGTTTAAGTATTTGGAGAAATCTAGAAGAGGAATTGGAGATGAAGATGAGTGGCTTTATTCTTCATAAAAGATTAATTGGTTTACATTTAGCAGAAAGTTGGAAACAATATCATATGAGGGCATTATAGGCCCGCAAAATAATTTAGAAACAAGACTTCTCGTCAAGGCTTTGTTGCACTCACAATTTAAGTCTAAACCAAGATTTCTCGTGAGCATTGTTTTAAATATGCTCGATATATCGGCTGATATATCCTTTTAAAGGCTTGCTACAACATGATATGGTCTCAAATATCCTTTATCGCTATTTGGTAATTTTTGGATAATATATCCCTAACATGGCCAATATATCGGCCTATATTTTGGCCGATTTATTCTTCTATGTAGCTTGTTACAAAAAATTACAATAGTGAAAACTATCTTTAATCTTTTTAGCAAAAAATTTATTCCTATAAAGTTTTTAGCAAGATTCTAGTATGCTCTTATCTCTAAGTAAGTTTCTGCATTTGGTTAGTGATTTGAAATGTATATTGTTTTAGATTTTGGTACGCTTACATTTCATTAAGTATATTTAGATTACACAGTAACACATAAGGACAATATGTTTGCACATCTTCTAACATTACACTCCGATATTTACTATACATATTCGATATTCTCCTAATATACGTAATTTAGTATGAATTTTGGTTGTCTGATATTTTACCGATATTCGATATTTAAAACGCTCCTCGTAGGTGCATTTGTGGGTCCATGAAGAGTATGAAGTCGTCGGTCGGTTTCAGTTAATAACAACTTACGAAAACCTCACCTAGTGGCAGATCCAAGATTTCAAGAAAATGGTGTCACTATATAATTAATCATTAAAAAAATTTATAATTGCTCCTAACAAGATTTCATATTTTGAAAAGAGTACATGACTACATAGTCAGTAACAATATCGAATACATCTTTTTCAATATATGTCACTAAGCAATCATTGGGCCAATTTTGACTCATTTTATCTCACAAGTTTTTTTATCAACTTGATTGCAGAACAAGCTCTTTCCACGGCTGCCGTAGCCACGAGTAAAATAAATGTCATCTTTAAAAGCAAATACACCAAAGGATACACATTATACTTCTTAGTCTCCACATCTTCTTTTAAAGGTCACCTAACCCCTTCAGATTAGCAAACCTTGCATCTCCATGCACATCAACATTATAATTATCAATTTGATTCTTAAGTGCCAAGATCTTAACATTAGAAAATTCACATGGATAGAATTCGATCATTTTAAGCAACTTCTCCATATTAATAGAATTAAATGAGTCATTGGGGCTCAAACGAGCAACACAAAAAAGCAACCACGGCTTACTTCATTAAAATGGCCATTCAACTCTTAAAGTTGCATGTCTATCACGGAATAGAATATGCTAACTTGATAACGATGTAGATAGTTGGTTTGTAAAATTTTGCATTGTCTCCCTCTAAGATATGTATCTTCCATATTTGGAATAAGGATCTCGCTTGTTACAAAATAAATGAACTTCATTCAAGAGATGTTCCCATCCCATCCTTTTTGTCTCATTTGTTGCAATATTTTCTTAGCCACTTCAACAAGTGCAATGACATTTACACTATCTTGATCTTTCCTTTGCAAGGCCCAATTTAACTGATTTGTAATCCTTAGTATTTTGAACATCAAATGTAAGCAAAAAGTAAAATCAAATGTCTCTAATAAATTAATAATCCCAAGAGACGATGTTGACATGTACCATGTCATTCAATATCTTCAAGTACTTGAATAGTTGAGAACATAGCTATCAAATTTAATATCGTCTCCTGATGAGAACCCCAGCGAGTGTCACTGGGCCTTTTAAGAGCCATTTCTTGATTCAGCCTTTGACCACTTTCAAGCTCATCATTTTGTAATGATTCAGCAATTTGCTCCGCTTGATTCTTTCTAATTTTGTCTCGACATTTACAAGAGCCTCCAATCACATTCAACAAATGAGCAAGCATATCAAAAAATCATTAACTTCAAAATGATTTTTTGCAACAACTATGAGTGTTAGTTGCAATTGATGAGCAAAGCAACAAACACAATATGCAGACTCTCTTCATAATTAAAGTTTTCAAGCCATTAAACTCCCCTTGCATATTACTAGCTCCATCATAACCGTGTCCATGTATTCTTGATAAACTCAATCCATGCTTTGCAGATAAAGGATCAAGCACTACTTTAAGGGACATAGCTGAAGTGTCTTTTACATGAACAATTCTAGTAAATCTCTCCATGACAAATCCTCTTTCATCAATATAACGCAAAGCAACAACCATTTGCTTTTTGTATGACGCATCAGCTGATTCATCCACTAAAATACCAAAGTAACTACATCAATTTCTACAATTATAGCATTGCATGTTTCTCTTGTAGCAGCATGTACAATAACTTTTTGAATAGAAGGGGCAACCATTTGATAATTTCCAGAAGCATTAGATGATACAACAATACCCAGTTTCTCATTGCTATCTATATAAAACTATAAAAGTTTAAGATAATTTCTCCTATTTCTTGAATCTTCATGCTCATCATGGCCATAAAAAGTAACCCTTATCTTAACAAGAATCTTACACACTCAATATACATTCAAACGAATTCTATACTCACTATTGGCTTGATTTGTTTGCCTATCAAAAGCGGATTGAATAAATTGAGAGCGCTTCATTAAATTTTGACATTTTTGAATTACAAAGTTATGCACACCACCACATTTTTCAACATGAGCTTCTAATCGGGTGTTCTTGTTCCAACTTGTACATCCTCGATTAATAAAAGAATTCACCCCTCTTTGACTTTTAATTTCAGATTGAAACAAATAACAACACAAACAAAAAATGGCTTCTCCTTTTGGACGATATTCCAACCAATATGGAAATTCATCAAATCAATCCACATTAAAGCGATGCATCTTTTGCCTAAATTCAACTTGTTGAAAAGTATGATTATGAAGTTGACATGAGTCTTTTTGAAGATATTCTCTCCTACATTCGATCATTTGGATGATAACTTTTAATTTTTGGTTGCTCCCTAGGGTCAGCTGAATGAGCATTCAAGTTAACTCTTGTAAGGGAATCTTGAGTATGTGATGGCTCTTGTAGAGACTGAGATGATGAAGGGCTAGGGCAATGAGTCGTTTTTTTAAAATAAAGCCTCATGTCACAACTCACTGATAATAAAAAAATAAAAAAATAAAAAAAATTATTAAGTAGGTACATGCACCAATACAATAATTTGATAATTCTATTTTAAAAAAATAATAGGTCAAATCTAGCTATTGAACAATATCACTACAATAAATTATTTATCACAAGACTTCTAGCAATCTGACAAAGTAGGTATTAAAATGGCTACCCATAAAAAGTATAAGTAAATCTAAGTAAACCTAGCTTCGAACATCATGACTTACTGCAAAACAAGTTATTGAACAATTTTTTAAGTTGAGACGAAAAGAAAATTGTGAACTCCTTTTTCCTCATATTCTACAAGCTTTGTGCACTATGGATAATTTTGATTATTATTTATTGATGATATGTAAGTAAGTTAACTTCTTTATTAAAAAATTTAAACTTTGTTATTTGCTACTAATTCAAACTTATCTAATAAAACATAAACCCAAAATTACTTAAACTAATAATAAAATTTGTTATCTTGATTAATATTCCTTCGAAAACCCCTAAATTAGAATCACAATTGAATAATTGATCTTGATGAGAAAGCCAAACTTGTACCAATTACCAAAATCAAACATAAAATTATAACTCCTAAAGAAACCCTAGATTGTAAACATGAAATTCTAGAAATTAGGGGAAAAACTCACTATCTAAGATGCTGGATGAGGAATTGAAGCGAGGTCAGTGTGTCTTCACTTCTCAGGGTATGGAATAAGAGAATGGGACCGTAGGCTTTGAAATCGGCGGGGGAGGAGGATTTGCAGAGAAGGGTTGAGCCACAAACTTGGAGGAGCACTGGAGGAGGAGGAAGGGAGCTAGATGCTGGAGAAGCGTCGGACCTCACCCGATCCGAACCAAATCAATTTGTAAAACCGATTTGAACTGCTTAAAATCGGGCGTTTTTGTCGGTTTTGTCGGTTCAAGCCGTACTTCGCTCAACCCTAATTTCAGCCCATATCCATGTTGAAGAATATGACTTAAAAAGTTATTTGAGTGTCGGGGTTAAAAATGACCGCCTTCTATTTTATAATAATTAACATAATAAAAAAATATAAAAATATTACAGGAAATTTAATTTTAACAGATCATGAATTAAAAAATAATAATGATCTCATGTAAATAGTAATGTCTACATATACGCGCGCGCGTGTGTGCGCGTGCGCGTGCGCGTGTGCTGTGTGTGTGCGTGTGCGTGCACGTGCGTGTGCGCGTGTGTTCGTGCGTGCGAGGGTGCGAGGGTGCGTTTGTGTCGGGTGCGCGCGTGCGCGTGCGCGTGCGCGTGCGCGTGTGCGTGCGTGAGAGAAAACGAGAGGTGAGTTGCCAGCGCATGAAATTTCTTGCGCTAGCGCCATATGGCAGTCTATCATTTGTTGAAATCATTTTAGATTTTTAAAGGAAATAGTTGAAAATAGTTGAAAATTATATGCTATGTTAAAGAAAAGGAGGGTTTATATGTAAATGTTTCCACAATCAAGCATCTCTTCTTCCTTCGTCGTCCTCGTCCCAAATCGCAATTGAACCCAATCACACCAAAAGCCATCTCGCCCAATAAGTTTTAACCATTCAGGATTAAATCATTGAAGCTTTGCACATCGTCATGGACATTTGTGGCAAGAACTGAGTGTATCCTTGAATCGATTTTACCCAAAATCAAATGAACCCAAAACTATGTTGCCCTATAGCTTTTAGTTGCTAATGGATTGCTAGTATATTTTCTTCCACATGTGCTCATAAACATTCCCCTTTGGTTAATAAATCAAAATCGTCAATATATGTGCTCATAAACCATTTTCGATCTCTTCAATTCATTTTCTTCAAAACCATAAAAAAACAACCGATTGGCGATGAATTTCTTGACTATTGCCCTCTATTCTACATCTCATCAAGTAGAACAATTTAATTGCTTCCTTCTTCTTCATCATCTCGTATTCTGTTAAGAGAACGTGTAGATATAGGGGTTTTCACAATTAAACTACAACTTCATCATACAAGGGAACCAATCAACCAAAAATTGGATTCAATTATGTCCTTCGATGATGGAACATGTTTAGTTCATTTGATATTATTGAGGATTTTTATTTTTAATTGATTTCGAATAAGAAATGTGAAGAGAGATTAGGAGAGGATGGGCTCAAGCTTTGGGGCTCACAATCGCACAGATTGGGGAAGAGACACTTAAAGAACAGTTTTTACGTGTAAATCATTTTTAGTTTTACACAAACTATTATAAACTCTCTTTTTAAAACACCATAAAAGCGCAAAGAACAAAATGATACCACGTGGTACCAACGCAGGAAATTCTCTGCACCAGCAGCTCATCTCTCATTTTCATACATAAATATATATATATATATATATATATATATATATATATATGCTCCTATAAACTTAAGTGGATGGAAACTTTGGTCCACTAACTTTTTTATCCTTTGATTTTGCTTTAAGATTCGTGCTACACATAAAGGGTATCTTTGAGATATTTGCATTGATTTATATCACATGCTAGAAGAAATCTCAAAGTGAAATCAATTGTTAAAAAAGTTAGTGGATAACAAGCTTCTATCTACTTAAGTTTCTAGGAGCTTTACTCTCTCTATACACGCACACATCACACATGTTTGTATTCATATGTCCATACCCTATATTTAACAAATTTACCATGTCTGGTACCTGTACCCATTCCCATGCAACTTAGGTTAAAACCTTGGGTTCATAGGCAAAAAGCCTTTCGACGAGTAGGTTTAAAAATTAATGAGAATACAACTTTAGGTTTGTAGGCAAAAAACTCATTTTATGATCCCGTGATTGCAAATAAAAAAGGTAAAATATTTGGTTTAAAAACATACTGGATATGTAGCCATAAATAATATAGCAAAATTTCAGCAA
Organism: Asparagus kiusianus; assembly: GCA_022839385.1. Classification (NCBI taxonomy): domain Eukaryota; kingdom Viridiplantae; phylum Streptophyta; class Magnoliopsida; order Asparagales; family Asparagaceae; genus Asparagus; species Asparagus kiusianus. Next base: position 7,364 of record BQKN01064687.1, read on the forward strand.
AGCACAACTACTTGCACCATATTGAAGCTCTCACTGTATATTAAACTATTAAAATACAAGATGAGTTTAAAAGTAATTCCGTGAAGCTTTTGGGTCTAAAGTTGATTTTTGAAGTGGGTGAGTTTAAAAATAGATGGGGGTAAAGCTTTGGGTTAATTTGGCAAAAATCTGTTGAAAAGTGGGTAAGTTTAAATATCTAGGGGTAAAAACTTTGGGAAGTAGGCAAGTTTACAAATATGTGGTATAGAAACTTTGGATGAAATTTTCTTTCATTCAAAGAGTGACCTTAGAAGTGATTGGGTTGAACAATAAATGAGATAAAAACTTTGGGTTTATAGATAAAAAACTTTATTTTTTGAAGTGAATGGGTTTTAAAAAGTAAATACAGTAAAATTTTTGGTTTGCAGAGGGGAAAAAAATTCAAGTTCTGAACATTAGGAGAGTTGAACCCATGACCTGTCACAAACAAAGAAAAATCCATGCAGCTAGGCTAGGTGCCTTTTTTATTTCCATGACGCTACACATTAAATATAAGTTATTGGAGATGAATTGGGCCAAATACTATTCATCTCCAATAACATTAGCATATAGTATAATATAATATAATAGCGCAAACACTCTTGCAAGATGAAGTATATATGTAATACATTTTAATGAGCAGCTAGCATTCTCTTCTTGATAACTAAGTTTTTATTTTTGAAATGTATATCCAAGTATTTTTTTTAAGCATATATGAAAAGTGATTTTAGATGTTTTACTTTTTCAGACTTAAACTAGAAAAAATTTCTCATATCCTTCTTGAATTGCAAAGTACCATTTCTTGATGGGGGCAAATTGTAGCATGTTCAATCACTTATGTGATTTAGAGCGGCCAGGATGTAGAGAAATACAATGACAGAGAACTAAAGGAAGTTTGGAGGAAAAGCACCTTCGTTGGGTTTTTTTTGACCTGAGTCCCCTAAATCATTGTTATTGCTAGTATGTCCTCCAAATCATCTAAATATGTTAAAGTTACTCCCCTTAGCTATTTGGTCTTAAAACAGTGAGAGAATATTTCGTTTTGTTTGACTTTTGTGTTGCTTGGATGGTCATACCCCTCCGTTATTTACCCAAATCCATAATCCTTTAACTTGTACCTAAATACCCGTTAAAACCCCCAAACCCAAAACCTGTTTAATTAAAATCCAAATTTGGTATCAGACCTCGGGCTACGCTTGGCACAACACCATATACACTGATTTTCTTTTCCAACAGTCCTCTCACCCAATGCCTTTCTCACCCAATACCCGTACGTTGTTACCATCCCGTTAACCCCAAACCCCGCACTCTCCGCCAAGTTGTCATCTAAGAGGAACCCCTTTGGATCATCTTCAAGCGCGATGTGGTCATTGCCCTCAAACAAGAACTCATCATGAACAATTTTAGAACCATTGATGGAAGAGGAGTCAGTATCCATATTGTTAATGGAGCCTGCATTACAATACAAATACATGGGTTGCATATTCATGATTGTAAGTTGGGGGGATGTGATGGCGAGAAGCTCGCCGTCGTATTATGGGTGGTGGATGATGGCAGATGGGGTTTCGATCTTGGGATGAGTCATGTTTGGGTTGACCAATGCTCACTTTTGAATTGTACGCATGGGCTTGTTGATACTATCATGGGATTAGTTGTGGTGTAGAGCAAGAGAAGTTGTGTTGAGGAGCTGGATTGGAATTGGAAAAGTGAGGGAGGGATGGAATTTTAAGGTGGGTGATAAGGTAATTATCCATCCATAGTTCGGGTAAACCCAATCATGGCTAAGAGATATGTAGCCTGGTCAAGTGGAGTTACTAATTTCAACATATATAGATGGTCTGGCGGACCTAGTAGCAATTACAATGATTCGGGGAACTAATATCGAAATACTAAAGGTTTGAGGGACTAATATTGCAAAACCACCTCTATATATCATACCAGGCAGTTCTCCAACAATGGATACACCAAAGTCAAAATGATCAGGGCCCAGGCTATGTATGAGCCAATCAACATAGCAAGTTCATGGAAAAATTGTAGGAACTCGGAAAATTTCTAATTTAGAAGTATAATAGTAAACCTAAATCTACCCGTCTATACTCAAAGGAGAATCCAAAAAATACTGTTTATATTACAATAAATGTTGTATCATAAACAGTAACCAAAACTGTTTCTACTCGAAATTACTGCCCCTGCTACAGTATTTACTCTGCTACAGTATTTACTCTGCTACAGTATTATTGTATCATAAACAGTAAAGTAAATCAAATGGATTAAAACTTGGATCATTCTTCAAGTATAAAGGAGTAGATATGATTTCTAAATCAAATGTGTAAACAATAAACCAAAATTGGTTCTCTGCCCCCTGAAGTTACTATTTATGCTACAATATTTACTGTAGCATAAACAGTAAATCAGATCCATACTTGAAGTTACTATTTATGCTACAATTTTTACTATATCATAAACAGTAAAGCAAATCAAATGTATTAAAATTTGGATCATTTTTTAAGTATAGAGGAGTAGATATGATTTCTAAATCAAATGTATTAAAACTTGGATCATTTTTTAAGTATAGATGAGTAGATGTAATTGCTAAATTTAAGCATACAATAATTAAATAAAATGTATTAAAACTTAAGAGGAAGGTAAGTTCAAAATGCAGTGCTTAAAAAAATAGGAGGCCGTGCTTTGCACGGGGTGCACAATAGTAGATACAATAGGTGAATTGAATTGTCAATGAATCGCTAGGTAATTTGTTAACCAATGAAAGTGATAAGTAATTTGTTAACCAATGAAAGTGATAAGAACCAAAGTAAGAGATAATATGCCGGTGGAGATGATGATGGATTGTTACTAGATGAGCCAGTCTCTTTCATTAGTAGCTCATGAAATAGGTTTGGCAAGGGGGAAAGTTTTAATAGCTTCAAGATCAATTGAGCTAATGAAAACTAGTTTGAGCAACTTAATGGGAAAATATTAATATTTGAATATCAATAGCCAACTCTTGGGAGAGCAGGTAAAGAGAAGCAGGTGGTCCATGCTGGAAGAGACCTGAACGTGAACCTCTTTTTATTCTAAACAGGAAATTCTGAAGCATCTCTTTGATATGATTTCCTTTATCAGTTATCAGAAATGCTAAGAAATTTTGCCTTAGGCAATTTGTTAGATAGTAGCAATTTTTTTGATGTTAAGAACTAAAACGTTTCTTTTGTTGTTTACAATGGTTGGGTACAAATTAACGTGGGCATTTGTTATGCACAACATGTCCTTTTGCACCCCTGTGACATAATATCATTATTTGCCAACTTGAGAATTGTCAGATAATTGAATCTATCTCAGTGACTGTTAGCATAATGAGAAACAACTTAATATATATATATATAAAAAACTACTGTTATGATTTGTTCATCTTTGCTGCTGTTTTGCCTTTAAGAACCTTATGTATGTACATATTATTTATTTATTTATTTATTTTTATCAGAAATGGGCCTCTGGTTGATGCTTCTAACGCTTAAAACGTATTATGCAATCTCTATACAGGTGAAAGCATACTCTATAAATTCAGACGGTGCAGATGTGATCTTTCACATGATTGACAATTTTGTTTTATAGTCAACACACGCGGCAAGGAGATTGCCTATTTTTAGAGACTACCTTGCTTCCTTTTTCTAGAAATTATTGTTAATCAAGAAAATCATAGAGATGTAATTTTCTCCATGCTGAATGAGATTCAATAGGTGATACTGTAACATTCGGTTATATGTAAATTTGAGGAGGAAATGAAGTGCGCTATGGCTTAAGCTTAAAGCCATTGGAAGTTAATACAGAGTGCTGATGTATATGAACAAGATAGACACTAATCCATTATGGAATTAATAAGCATTTGATTCTTTTATTGTCGCGTGAAGTCCTTGCTGCGTTGATGTCTCAGTATTGAATGGAAACCAGTAGTTTTCCTCTGTGGCTCTGCTTTTGCAACTGTTCATGTATATTCTTGCTACAATATTGTAAGTTCAAGAGTGTGAATCTTATTGATCCTCAAAAATTGTGATCTTCTTCTCCCGGGGCAGTGCTTGTTCTACAGCAAAAACCTCTATCCTTTGGATTTGGATCCTCTACTAAGGCATAGTACCTCATAATATCTCCTAATGCATCTCTACCTTTCATTTTGTGCATAAACACAAAATACGAGGAGGTACTATGCAATGAAAGGTGGAGATGCATTAGGAGATATTAGGAGTCAATGTTTTAGTAGAGGATCCCAATCCCTATCCTTTCAGCTTTCCAGACTTAAAGCTTGACCAAATTATTGAATCTATATGTCAACCCCTTGTCTTTTCTCATGCCTAAATTGATCGTATGAAATCAAAATTAACTACAGTGAAGTTCTGTTATTGGCCATTAGTGGAAAAGGGGGCTGTGAAAATTTTATCAGAAGTTGGCGTGTAGCCTTGGTTCAGTTCTCATTTTGACAGAAGAATCCCCAGAAGCAGCAGCAGAGCAAGCAAGCAGCTCATCGCACAAGCAAAAGGAAAAGGTGAAGAGGATGAGATCCCCTACAGCTGTTTGTATCTCCAGTACTCTGATTCCTGGAAGAATCCCCCATATCTGCTGACATGGGTTTTGGGCTTTTGCCTTTTTGGATTTCTTCTTACAACTTTCTCCCTCTCTTTCCTTTCAAGTGATGAGAGAGAGAGAGAGAGTGTGTGTGACTCTTTTTTCTTGTACACACAATCATATATATGTATATCTCTCTACCTACAACTTCTTTCAATCAATGCTTGCTGTTTGAAATTTTGGTCACATGTATTTGTTTCTTGTAATCTGATCTCTGCTCTCAACTGATGTGTCCTCTTGATTTGGTTTCCTCTCTCTCTCTCTCTCTCTCTCTATATATATATATATATATATATATATATATATATATATATATATATATGATCGTGTTCTAGAAAAAAATAGAGACTTTCCCTCTAGCGACAGCCATTAATGCATTAAATACTTGGCCTTGTGGTACAAACCTTTTCCAGATAACCTCATAACCATTTGCAGTTCTGAAGCAGAATCAATCATCTCTTTAAATCCTCTCCCTCTGTTTCTCTCTCTCTCTCTCTCTCTCTCTATTTATAACTTGAGTCTCCATCTCCTTTTCCCTCATTGCATTCATCAGACTCCCATTACATCAAGATGGGTGTCCATTTCCTCTGCTCAACTCTCTCAGTCTTCCTCCTCTTGAGTTCTACTCAAGTTGAAGCTAGACAGCTGGTGGAGGCTTCTGAAGTGGCCGACGTGAGAGCTTTCCTCAAGCCATTCTTCTTATTGCACTGTGGTGATGGAAGTTTAAATCTTTAATTATAATTTATTTGTCTGTAATTAGGAAGGAGGAGAGATGAAGATGACGATGCAGGGAGCCATGATCGGATCGAGACCGCCGAGTTGTGAGAGAAGATGCATCTCTTGTAGCCACTGTGAAGCTGTCCAGGTTCCTTTAGCACCGACGAAGAAACAGAGGGGAGTGCAGGCGGAAGACTCTGCCTCCGCTGCTACTACAGTCAATTCAAGGGGTGATGAGTACAGTTCAAATTACAAGCCAATGAATTGGAAGTGCAAGTGCGGAGATAGGATCGTTAATCCTTAACATTGTTTCTATTTGAGATTGTGGATATACATAGAATTTTTATTTTTATTTTTATTTTTTTTTGGCTGTTTTGGTTTGAAGATGCGAAGTCAGTTTTTATCTTCACATCTATTGTGATGGGGTTTGCTTGGGATGTTAATCGTGGTTGCTCTTTTTAGTTAGAAAGAATATTATGAGTTATTACTTTCATTATATATGTGACCATGTTGTTGTCTCAATTAGTGTAATATCTGCAATTGTTATGTCCATGTGTGTAGTCTAGAGAGAGAGAGAGAGAGAGAGAGAGAGAGTTCTGAGACAGCTCAATGAAATGTCATGTCTGAGTGACTCTCTCAAAGCTCAGCACCCTGCAGCACAAGGAAATGATATGGAAAAATAGTAATAATAATAGTAATAAATCTTTTTGAGGGAATAAATAACATAGTCATGGTAACTTTCCAAAAAAAGGAGGGCCATGCTACAATTTACCAACCAGAGCGCTATCCTCTTTAAAACGTAAGTTTTCCCCAGACAGGAAAGATTTGCTTCATTATTTTCCCCTGCTCTAATTTGAATGGATGGGACTCGTCAGTTATGGTGAGAAAAGATGACAAACAATCATTATTCTCACGCTGTCTTGCCATTTAATCAACTCCCTTTCTTTGAAATACTAATAATAATAATAGTAAGTAACCCCTTGGGTCTGTTATAGAACTGTCATCATCCATTGCCATTGAATACCAATGAACTCCAAGTTGAGGCCCATATATTTGATCCATGACTCTATTGGGCCTAGCTACGGATCTGAGCGCGGTCTTTTTAATAATGTTGCAACGAGGCCCTCTGGTAAATCATGAAGAAGAAGGCTGGACTATATAAGAAAAGAGGGGAAAAAATACCTTTAATATTCTTATATTTATAGAGAGATATAAACACTTCTTTATAGGGCACATGACAGCCTAATTATGAAAGGACGAGTACATTCACAATATATTCTGTCATATTTATTCAAAATATATAAACGATAGTCAACAAATAATAATAGCCAACAACAAATTTTGTACATGTATAATGCCTTGGTTTGTTTTCTCAAAAAAACATATAGTTTATAATAATTTCCAAATAAGGATCAACTGCTTCCTCGCCCTTGGTTTTGTCTACCTAACTAACTGATCCATCCAATGGTTACAACAGCTGAGAAATGAGATGTATGTAAAGAATGTAAAGAGTGTTGTTCTCTAATACCAATTGTTGTTGAAAATCGTGTCAAGAAACCAAACCAAACGCCGATCAAAGAGGGCTAAAACCAACCAAAATCAATGTACAAACAAAACACCAATTTTAATGTGGTTCGGCAAGTTACCTACGTCCACGGGGCAAGGGGGATGGAGTTTTCACTAATAGAGAAAGAGTACAAACTGAGATTACAAATCACTCGAAGGAACAAACTAATCTCACCAATAAAACTCTTAATCTCTCCAAAATAAAATCCTAATCAAAAGCTCAAAAAATACCTCTTTTTGTGCTCCAAATATCCCCCAATCAAAGCTTAATCAAAGTCCAATCAAAGCCTAAACAAAGCCAAAGAAAACCTAAAAAACGTGTCTCTATTTATAACAAAACACAATCCCAAAATGATTTGGATTCTAAAAACGAGTCTGCCACACCCTGGTGTGGCACATACCACACCCATGACAAACATGGCAAATTCTGCCACACCAGGGTGTGGCAGAGACCACACCCATGACAGACAGGATAAATTCTGTCACCCCCATGGCAGACACCACACGAGAGTGTGATGGAGCCTGTTTTACTTATTCTTCATGTTTTTCTCAATTCCTTCGTCGTTTTCACAATTCTTCACATCGGCGAAGTTTTTTCAAAACTGAGCCGACACCAACCAAACCAAATGTCCACTTGTTACGTCTAGGACGTCGTGAAAACCCTTCACGACAACGGACTCAAACCACAACAAGTTGAGACCCAAATGAGAATGCGAACACTCTCCAAACGTCGATGTCTACTCACCAAATCGGCTGTATCAAAACTGACTACCTACGTATCCTCTTGCCCAAGGAATCAAGCCTTCACGTAGTTCATCTAAATGGCCTCCAAAGGCCCTCAATCAAATAGAAAAGTCTGCAACTCTTCCCCAATATCACCAACGGATCTGCTACTGATAACGGCCCCAAACTGATACAAACAAACACCTCCAACCAATGGCCGTATCCAAATCATGTCCACCAGCTACAACCGAATCCAAAACCAATCCATTATCTGCATCCGAAATCAAATGATTCCCAACCTGTGCCACCTCAGCTGGAATCCCAAATGAAGCAGTATGATTTGGAGTATGTGGAATAAGTTCCACCCAACATGAAGTACCATCACTCTCCACCTGCTACGATATCCAAATGATCTGATCAACACTCTCCACCTGCTGAGAGTCAAAAGTGACATTCCTGCTCAGAACAAAATCAGAAGCTCCTAAACGATAATCAAATGAGCCTCCGAATCCCAAACGCGTAATCGGATCAAATATCACATCCTCGATGTGAACAAATGCTGAGTAACCAAATATCCGATGCTAACCAAAATCTGAAACAGCTCTACCAGATCCAATAACTGCTAATGCAGTAGCCCGCGACCTATGACTAAGATGACTCAAATATGTCGAAACTCCAGAACCAGAACCAATGCTCGACAACCAAAGCCGATCCTCCTCCAAAAAGGAACGACCCATCGAAACTGTCATCTCATCTCGTCGTCCCAAAGTCTCCACATCAATGAAGTGTTTCAAGTTGCCATGAGCTCGACACAAACACAAGAAAGGACCCCTACCAAAGCTAGAACAACGAGTTACCTTTCTGCCAATACACTTCTTCCAATTGTTATTGACTTCTAGGACTTTACACCAACAGGAACTGGACGCGACCCAATAATGTCTAGAACAATCACCAACTACGGAAACTATAAAACGATTACCTCCCAATGATATCTCCTTGGAAGGCCCCCAAATGCTTGACTGAACACCTACTAAAAGACCACTCGCTCGATGGATAGAAATGCCTAACTCCACCACGGTCTTGCTTATCTCAATGTGCTCAAAGGACTTCCATCTGCAGGTCAAAGCACTCCTCAACAACCTATGCACGACATTACCAATCAAACAATCCAGCATCAAACAACACCACAGTCTAGCCGAATCTGATAAAGTCGTCAGCTCCATATCAATCGTCGTGATTCCAAGCAAATAATACAAATTACTCCTTCTGACGCCCTTCATCACAATCATGGACCCCAATGTGACCTTCAAACGTGCATCCACCAAGGTCACCCTATAGCCTGCTGCCTCCAAAGCTCCAAGTGAAATGATATTCATCTTCAATTGTGGAATGAACCTCACTTCATTCAACTCCCAAATCACCCCGTCACTCATCTTAATCCGAACGGTACCAATACCACTAATAGAGCATGTATGTCCATTACCCATGAGCACAACATCCTCTCTTTCCAACTTCTAAAAGCTGGAGAACTAATCCCTCCTAGGGCAAACGTGATAAGAAGCACCCAAATCCAACATCACAAACTGACGACAGTGCAGACAAATAATAGACTGAAGAATCCGAATCTGAATTGTTGCCACTAGTCTTGACAATATTCACATTTGAAGCTTGTATAGCTTTCCCCTTATTCTTCTCGGTTCGATCTAACTTTGGACATTCAGCTTTCTAATATCCATCCTCTTTACAAAAAACACACTGATTCCTACGAATTTCAAGATGTGCCCTTCTAGACTATGACCTTCTACCTCGGTTTGGACCCTTTTCTCTTGCAACCAATGCCCCCGCTACCGGCTCAATAGAAGTCTCATTGTCCTTCTTTCTAAGTTGGTAATTCACTAATGCAGCGGTGACCTCACTATATGAAAGAGATGCCTTCTCATTAATAAGAGTAAGGACAAACATCTCATATTCCTCATCGGGCAAGGAACTCAACAATAGCAACGCCTTGTCCTCATCTTCAACAATGACATCTACATTGGTCAAATCTGTAAGAAGCTTCGTGTAGTGGTTCATGTGATCACTAATGGATATCCCATTCGTCAAGTACTTGCTCTCTAGGACTTCCCAAATCTTCTTAGCTGAAGTCTTATTCATCACATCATATTTTAGATCTTAAGTGAGACAAGACCTAATCACACCACACGCTGTCCGATTCATCTTTTTCCAAACCTTTTCATCAATATCATCTGGTTTTCCGTCCAACTCTAACGTATCTTCCAAATTCTGCGCATTGAGCGCATCCAAGACTTCGCATCGCCAAAGTCTAAATTTGTTAGTGCTATTGAACTTCTCCATGTTAATCTTTATCGAGTGGATACTCAAACTTTGGACAATCTTCACACCTGAAGAACCATCCTCAACTCCCTCTTTCTCGGTCATAATCCTTAACACACCAACAACCAGTGTGAAAACAAATGAAGAATAGATCCAAAACTGAGAAAAAAAAGAAGCTTTACCAAAAAAGATCCCACTTTTCTCACCAACTGAAACCCTAGACGAGCTTCCTAAATCGATCTACTCCTCCAAATAGCCCAAACGTAGCTCGAGCTCTGATACCAATTGTTGTTCTCTAATACTAATTGTTGTTGAAAACCGTGTCGAGGAACCAAACCAAACGCCGATCAAAGAGGGCCAAAACCAACCAAAATCAATGCATAAATAAAACACCAATTTTAACGTGGTTCGGCAAGTTACCTATGTCCATGGGGCAAGGGGGATAGGGTTTTTACTAATAGAGAAAGAGTACAAACTGAGATTACAAATCACTCGAAGGAACAAACTAATCTCACCAACAAAACTCTTAATCTCTCCAAAATAAAACCCTAATTAAAAGCTCAAAAAATACCTCTTTTTGTGCTCCAAATATCCCCCAATCAATGTTTAATCAAAGCCTAAATAAAGCCAAAGAAACCCTAAAAAACGTGTCTCTATTTATAACAAAACACAATCCCAAACTGATTGGGATTCTAAAAACGAGTCTGCCACACCCTGGTATCGTACACACCACACCCATGGCAAACAGGGTAGATTCTGCTACATATGGGTGTGACAGACACTACACCCATGGTAGACAGGGCAGATTCTGTCACACCCATGGCAGACACCACACGAGGGTGTGGTGGAGCCTGTTTTGCTTATTCTTCACGTTTTTCTCAATTTATTCCTCAATTCATTCGTCGTTTTCACAAAGAGTAACTAAAATAATAAACAGTGATAAGGAAAATATTTAAGTTGGGGAATCTAATTAACATAAAAAAAGTTGGGGGATCTATTTGTTGTACCTTGAACATAAAAAAAGTTAGGGGATCTACTTATTGTACCTTGGAAGCACGACATTATCAATCAAATAACCCAGCATCAAACAACGTCACAGTCTAGCCGAATCTGATAAAGTCGTCAGCTCCCTATCAATCATCGTGCTTCCAAGCAAATAATACAAATTACTCCTTCTGACGTCCTTCATCACAATCATAGACCCCAATGTGACCTTCAAGCGTGCATCCACCAAGATCACCCTATAGCCTGCTGCCTCCAAAGCTCCAAGTGAAATAATATTCATCTTCAATTGTGGAATGAACCTCATTTCATTCAACTCCCAAATCACCTCGTCACTCATCTTAATCCGAACAGTACCAATACCACCAATAGAGCATGCATGTCCATTACCCATGAGCACAACATCATCTCTTTCTAACTTCTGAAAGCTGGAGAACCAATCCCTCATAGGGCAAACGTGGTAAGAAGCACCCAAATCTAACATCCACTCTGTAGAGTTGGCAACACAAACTGATGGTAGTGCAGACAAATAATAGCCTGAAGAATCCGAATCTGAATTGTTGCCACTAGTCTTGACAATATTCACCTTTGAAGCTTGTACAACTTTCCCCTTATTCTTCTCGGCTTGATCTAACTTTGGGCATTCAGCTTTCCAATGTCCATCCTCTTTACAAAAAGCACACTGATTTCTACGAATTCCAAGATGTGCCCTTCTAGACTATGACCTTCTACCTCGGTTTGGACCCTTTGCTCTTGCAACCAATGCCCCCACTACCGGCTCAATAGAAGTCTCCTTGTCCTTCTTTCTAAGTTGGTAATTCACTAGTGCAGCGGTGACCTCACTATATGAAAGATATGCATTCTCATTAATAAGAGTAAGGACAAACATCTCATATTCCTCGTCGGGTAAGGAACTCAACAATAGCAACGCATTATCCTCATCTTCAACAATGACATCTACATTCGTCAAATCTGCAAGAAGCTTCGTGTAGTGGTTCATGTGATCACTAATGGATATCCCATTCTTGAATTGGAAGCGATAAAGCCTCCTCTTCAAATGCAAGCGGTTTTCGACGCTCTTCGTCAAGTACTTGCTCTCTAGGACTTCCCAAATCTTCTTAACTGAAGTCTCATTCATCACATCATATTTTAGATCTTGAGTGAGACAAGACCTAATCACACCACACGCTGTCCGATTCATCTTTTTCCAAACCTTCTCATCAATGTCATCTGGTTTCTCGTCCAACTCTAACGTATCTTCCAAATTCTGCGCATTGAGCGCATCCAAGACTTCGCATCGCCAAAGTCCAAAATTATTAGTGCCATTGAACTTCTCCATGTCAATCTTCATCGAGTAGATACTCAAACTTTGGACAGTCTTCACACCTGAAGAACCACCCTCAACTCCCTCTTTCTCGGCCATAATCCTCAACACACTAACAACCAGTGCGGAAACAAATGAAGAATAGATCCAAAACTGAGAAAAAAAAGAAGCTTTACCAAAAAAGATCCCACCTTTCTCACCAACTGAAACCCTAGACGAGCTTCCTAAATCGATCTACTCGTCTAAATAGCCCAAGCATAGCTCGAGCTCTGATACCAATTGTTGTTCTCTAATACCAATTGTTGTTGAAAACTGTGTCGAGGAGCCAAACCAAACGCCGATCAAAGAGGGTCAAAACCAACCAAAATCAATGCACAAACAAAACACCAATTTTAACGTGGTTTGGCAAGTTACCTACGTCCACAGGGTAAGGGGGGATGGGGTTTTCACTAATAGAGAAAGAGTACAAACTGAGATTACAAATCACTCGAAGGAACAAACTAATCTCACCAACAAAACTCTTAATCTCTCCAAAATAAAACCCTAATCAAAAGCTCAAAAAATACCTCTTTTTGTGCTCCAAATATTCCCCAATCAATGCTTAATCAAAGCCTAATCAAAGCCTAAACAAAGCCAAAGAAACCCTAAAAAACGTGTCTCTATTTATAACAAAACATAATCCCAAACTGATTGGGATTCTAAAAATGAGTCTGCCACACCCTGGTGTGGCACACACCACACCCATGGTAAACATGATAGATTTTGTCATATCAGGGTGTGACAGACACCACACCCATGGCAGACAGGGTAGATTCTGTCACACCCATGGCAGACACCACACGAGGGTGTGGTGGAGTCTGTTTTGCTTATTCTTCATGTTTTTCTCAATTCTTTCCTCAATTCCTTCGCCGTTTTCACAAAGAGTAACTAAAATAATAAACAGTGATAAGGAAAATATTTAAGTTGGGGAATCTAATTAACATAAAAAAAGTTGGGGGATCTACTTGTTGTACCTTGAACACATTTGGGGATCTATATCAAACTATAAGCACCCTAATTTTTTCTATATAGAAGATGATTAACATATTAATTTTAAAAGTAAATCCTAAAATATGCTAAAATCATGAATGATTGATTACAATCTACTAGGAACAACAATGCTTCTTTCACAATATAATCTCAGATCTTGTCTGTACGGCTATCTTAACCTATTACGCTAAAGCTATTCGATTATCATGTGCTTAACAGCGCAACGGGTCAATAATAATTCGAAAATTCACCTACATGCGGTGATTCTCTGTTTTCCCCCCTCCGAGAAAAAGGGGTTAATTTTGCATAATCTCCCTAAATTTTATTTATCTTACATAGACCCCTAAACTTTAGGATGTTTCACAGAACCTCCTATGAACTATAAAATTTTCTTACCAAACAACACCCCTACCACCAACACAAACCCCCCAACCCACCCAACAAAAAAAAGAGGCCCCAAAACCTCGCATGTACTTTGCCAACCAAAACGTGAGAGCGAATAATTCGAATTTAGCTTTTTTTTGGTGGGGGGGGGGGGGGAGGATTACCTATAAATGAAAATTGATAAAAGTAAAGATTATTATGAGATGAGGAAGGCCTTTGGCCTCCCCCTCATTATCCCTCCATTCACACCCCATTATGGTGGTGTAACACCTCATTAAGTGGGGGTGACTCTTGGGTACTCAACCTATTCACATTGACTATCTATAAATATACATCATAGGCCTTTGGCCTATGTATGAGTTTTAAACACAAAAAAAAAGGTTACTGTTCACAGAGGGTTACTGTTCACTCGGGAATTTTTTTGTTTATTAAGCAATTTTATTGTTGTTCATCTAATCTAATTGCTTTCATTATTTGTTGGCATAACTAGTAATTAATACTATTAGTTAATTGCTATTCAAAAAAATAAAAAATAAAATAGAAATGTTTATGTGCTCATGTTGATGAAACTGGCGAGAAGTTCTGCGGCTTCTGCTAGTTTGTAAAAATTCATATATTGTGTTAAATTTGCACATTTACGCTGATAGCACTTCCTATTACCATGAATATTATTTGGTTTTGCTTAGTATTAACGGAAGTGACCATTGCTAGGGAAATGCTCTTAAATTACATATTCTTGAGAAGAAAACAGTAACACCAACACCAAGGTATTATTGTATATGTCCAGTTAACATATACATTTTTCTAATGGAATGCTAAACCATTGGTTGTTTCAGAGTTTCCATTCAGGACACTTAAATTATTTTTTAATCATCACTTGTTATATTCAAAGTTCAAACTCACAATTTCTACATGATATTAAAAGTATTAAGTAGGCAGTATCGCATAGAAAAAAAAAAGTCTAAAAAAAAAATCAAAGAAATCAAGGGTTTACTGTCCAAATTTGTTATGCCTGTTGCATATATTATTATTAAATTGCGTGGATGTTTAAATAAATAATGTTGTGGTTTTTGGATCAGCCTGTTTGTCACCAAATTTAAATTCCTTGCATTTTCTTTTCGTTCTGAGAGAGAAATTGTAGTGAGGATATAATTGTAAAAAGTCAAAGACCGGTGTATTCCATTGAAGACGAAGGCATTTTTGCAAAATACAGGGACCCCCAAGGGTTTTCCAAATTGTATTTTAATTTTATGATTTTTGTTATCTTTGGACTGTATAATCGGACTTTGGACACTTTTTATTTTTTGGTGACGGGCTGATCCACGCAACATGTTTATTGCATGAATTTTTAATTCCTTATTATTAATTCATGTCTTTCAAATGCATAGATAAAATGGTTAAAATAGCGAGCGTTGATTTCGAAGTCCTTGACGGTGCTGGCAAGAATTATTTGAGTTGGCATGTGGACCTGAAGTTCCACTTACGTGCCCAGGGCTTATTAGCCACAATTTCAACTCCTGCTCCACCGGCTCAGGCCACTGGTACGGGTAATGTTGTAAATAATACTGAGGTTGCTACTACAGTGATCGTCTCTGATATAGATAAGGCGAAAGCCATTATCTACATCAGGAGACATATTGATCGGACCCTGAAGGCCGAATACCTGACTGTAGAGGACCTAAAGGAATTGTGGACTGCACTTGAGGACCGATACAAACATCAGAAAGATGTGATCCTCCCACGTGCACGTTATGAGTGGGAAAACCTCCGACTTCAGGACTTTAAGTCCGTAGCTGAGTATAACTCATCACTTCATAATATCACCTCACGCCTGAAGTTGTGTGGTGAAGAAGTTTCGGAGGAACGCATGTTGGAGAAGACTTACACATCCTTCCACGAGAAGGATGCAATCCTCATGCAACAGTACCGCGAACGAAAGTTCAAAAAGTATTCTGAATTGCACTCCACCCTTCTGATGGCGGAGCAAAACAGAGAATTGCTTTTGGCCACTCATAACCTACGCCCTGCAGGCTTAGCTCCTCTACCCGAAGTTCACATGTTTTCTTCCCAGAAGCAGAAGAAAAAGCATAAGGGTAAATTCAACAAGGGAAAAGCCCCTAAGTGGCAGGCCAGATGTCCACCCTAGAAAAACAACCCTCCCCAGAGCAGCAATAGTGAGGGAAAGAAGAAGTGGAAGAAGAAGACCACCGAGCTGTCGTCCATTCCCAAGAACACTTGGGAGGACAAATGCCACAGATGTGGCATGACTGGACATTGGTCCAGAAACTGTCGCACTCCGCGGCACCTCCAAGATCTGTATCTAGCGAGCCTGAAGTCTCCTGTTGAAACAAATCTGGTGGAAAAGCAGCCGTCTACTCAGTTCACTGCTGATGACTTCGAAATGGATGATCTTCTCGACTAGATCCATGTTATCTTTATATGCATTTAAATTCTCATAGTACTTTCATCTTTAGTTCTTTACTTTCCATGCAATGCAATTTACTTTTCAATAAAGATAGTTATTTTCTTTAGATTAAAATATTGCATTCATGTTATAGATGCAGTGTGAGTGCCTTGTGGACAGTGCATCGACGCACACAATCCTTCGCGAAAGAAGCTATTTCAATAGCTTATATGATTATGACGATCCTGTAATTACGATTTCAGGACTATCTAATATAATAGAAGGATTTGGTGAAGCAATGATATTGCTCCCAAATAAAACGAGACTAATAATAAAAGATGCATTATTCTCTCCGAAATCTAATAGAAACCTCATAAGTTTCAAGGATATTCGTTTAAACGGATATCACTTAGAAACCAATGAAATAAATGAGGATGAGTATTTGTATGTAACTCGTCAAAAAGATGGTTCAAAAACTATCTTAGAACGATTCAAGGGACTCTCGTCGGGTCTCTATCATACATATATTCAACCAGTAGAAGCTAACATGATTGTGCACCAGAAGTGCCATTCTTTGCCGAAATTTAAACTTTGGCATAACAGACTGGGTCACCCAGGATCAGCAATGATGCACCGCATCATGAGCCAATCAAGTGGACACAACCTGAAGAACCTGAAGATTCTTCAGAAGAGTGATTACTCATGTCTATCTTGTTTTCAAGGTAAACTGATCACGAGACCTTCCCTTCTGAAAGTGGGATTAGAGTCTCCTAGCTTCTTGGAGAGAATACATGGCGATATTTGTGGGCCTATTCACCCCGCAAGTGGACCATTTAGGTACTTTATGGTACTTATAGATGCATCAACCAAGTGGTCTTACGTGTGCCTTTTGTCCACCCGTAACTTAGCTTTTTCAAAGCTATTGGCACAAATTATTAAGTTGCGGGCTCATTTTCCCGATAATCAAATCAAGAAATTAGGTCTTGATAATGCAGGAGAATTCACTTCATAAGTCTTTCAAGACTATTGTCTAGCAACTGGCATCGAAGTTGAACATCCTGTAGCACATGTTCATACCCAGAACGGATTAGTGTAGGCGTATAAAATTGCCTATAGGTCCCACAATACAGCTGGACGACGCCAATTCAACAAACGGACCATCGAGCGACGTATCCAAGCACGACCGTTATCCCGCCAACGCCGAAGCCAAGCCATACGCAACGGAGCAGGTTAACGAGGCGATGAAGCCAACAAATCGCACCCAAGCAGTGGAATGCATCCACTCGCACGCGGAATCGAACCAACGTTTTGGGGAATCATCGAGTCATCTAAACAAGAGCGAACTCGGTGATATAACGATCGAATCAAGATCGGTTTCGGACTCGAACTCAGAAGTGGGTTTACTGCTAAATCAGGAATCGGATCAAAACGAATTGAATCCGAACAAGTCAACCACACAACCGAATCGAAGTCCAAATCAACAACGAATCGGAACCGGAAACACCGGACAACCCAAGATGGGGGGCCGAGCCACCCCTGGGTGGCTCGGCCATGGCCGAGCCACCTAGGGGTGGCTAGGCTCAGAACTGTGCATATGCACAGTTCTGAGTGCCTATAAATAGGCCAGGTGTTTGTTCATTTTAGAGGTTGGATTTTGGAGGGTCGAAGCTCTGCCGAATTGGAATCTGAGATCTAAAAAAGATTGGAGCTTTAGAAGATTGAAGACTTGGACTTTGAGATCCGGTGCTCGGCGATCATCCACGCCAAACAAGGCAAGAGTTCGAGAGGGACCGGATCTGAGATCTACACGACTTTCCTCCGGATCTAAGCTTGGTTCTTAGATCCCGAGAAGAGCCTCGAATTCGCTTGGTCGATTTCGACGCTTGGGCTACTATTTCCTTGGTGAATTAGTACCCCATCCGGCTATTATTTCCTTCGTGAGATAATACCCGCCATATCGTGTAGATCCGACCGGATCGAGATCACGCGGTGGTCCACGGCAAATAACCCCGGCGCAGGCAAAGAACCCACACAAAGCGAGTGACCGCATAACAGGAGCTCGCGATTCGTTCGACATAAAAGGAAACAAATTGTAATCTTTCTTTTTTCGTATTTTGATTTTCATTGTAACCGGATCTTATAAAAAGACCGGATCTTTGTAA